>CATNEM010000395.1:562500-765000 GCA_950096795.1 Macrostomum cliftonense | reverse complement strand
AGAGCATTCGGTGCTTGAGGATGCAAAATGTGATTTGCAAAAACATGTAGCCTGCAACAGCTTCAGCCGCCTCGCCACATCAGCTTTACTCCAAAGTCTCCTGTTGTCACAGATGATGATGTAACAAAAAAAAGTTGCAATCTAAAAATAACTCCGGCGAGAGACGATTCCTCTCGCATCCTCCCGTCAGAGTGTGGAATTCCCGCACGACACCAGAACAGCTTAGTCAGTCGGCTAGAGTGGAGTGTGTCTGTTTGGTTTGACTTGCCTGAGCGCTCATTGGCCTACAGGGGTCTCAGCTAATTGGTGTGCGCCAAGGGACCAGTGAATTGAGGTTTGCTTTGCCATGCGGTGTGCAGATAGATAGCGCGCAGACGGAACAGTTTGCGGTTATCAGAGAGGACCTCAAGCCGAGGCTGCACACAACTGAACAGACTGGATTAACTGACACTGAAAGACCCTGCCGGCAATTCAAATAGTCTATCCATCATTTTGTTCATCGCTCATGCCTGCCTGACTGAAGCCGGAGATAGCTAAACAACAATAAGGAGTACAATAAGCCAAGTTGCCACACTTAAATCTGCGTTTTACACTGTTTGTAACTCTGTTTGTAAACTTTCTTTGGGACTTCGATGGCTGGCAGAGTTTTTGGTAAGAATACGGAGGTTTCCTGTTATTTTTTGTTGATCTTAGCGAGAGAAGAATTTAGAAAATAAAAATAAGTAGAGAGGGGAGAAGAGAAGAGCGGGCGAAAAACCTCGGCGAGGAGGAGAGATAAGCGGAAATAACGAAAGAAAAGATTCGAGCAGAGAATAGACTAGAGAGAATGTTTTCTTTTTCTTTCTAGACTCCAGAGAAAGAAATAGGAGACCGAAAGAAGAGAAGAGGGAGGAGAATAGCACTGACGGGAAAGGCAGAGGGAGAAGATGGGATATTGAGGATAGCAAGTTGGTGAAAAAGAAGAGAAGATGGAGTAGGGGAGAGGTCTAATTGAGGAGAAAGATTAGATAAGAGGGAGTAGAAGAGAGGGAGTAGAGGAGAAGGAGTAGAGGAGAAGGAGTAGAGGAGAAGGAGTAGAGGAGAAGGAGTAGAGGAGAGAGGGAGTAGAGGAGAGGGAGTAGAGGAGAGGGAGTAGAGGAGAGAGAGTAGAGGAGAGAGGGAGTAGAGGAGAGGGAGTAGAGGAGAGGGAGTAGAGGAGAGGGAGTAGAGGAGAGGGAGTAGAGGAGAGAGGGAGTAGAGGAGAAGGAGTAGAGGAGAGGGAGTAGAGAAGAGGGAGTAGAGGAGAGAGAGAGTAGAGGAGAGAGGGAGTAGAGGAGAGGGAGTAGAGGAGAGAGGGAGTAGAGGAGAGGGAGTAGAGGAGAGGGAGTAGAGGAGAGGGAGTAGAGGAGAGGGAGTAGAGGAGAGGGAGTAGAGGAGAGGGAGTAGAGGAGAGAGAATAGAGGAGAGGGAATAAGGGAACGGAGTAGAGGAAAGATAAATTAAAGTAGACGGAGTAGAGCTGAGGGAGTAGAGGAGAGAGAGTAGAGGAGAGGGAGTAGAGCAGACGTGTAGCGAGAGTGAGAGAATCGGAGCTGGAGAAAAATAACTCAGAAAAGAACCACAAATACTGTAGGAAGAAGTGCCAAAAATCAAGAAGATAAAAGCTGAAGCGAAGGGACAGTTACAAAGAAGAGTAAGCCAGCTACACAAGCATATAGATGGGAAATGAAAGCGAAGCGCAGATTGCAAGCGAACACAGCAGTTCGGGGGGGGGGACTAGAGTGAAAGCGGCCTACTTAGTTGGCTACTCAGCGTATTTGCCCTGGGTCAACTAAGCCCCCCAGTCAGAGAGTTTGGCGCCGACTCAAGCAGAGCGGCGCACGGGGAAAGTCAGTAGCGAGGGCACTCGCCACCGTGACTCCACGTTGGTGCAGTTTTCGCTATAATATGGCAACAAGCCTGAGGTGGGCAGTATGGGGCACTGAAGAGCAAATAATACTGCACGGCTAAAAAATACTGAGAGTAGATTTTCTGAAGAGCCGCGCCGCCACCACAGCAGCCGGACGAGTGGATCGGCCCTCCGCCTCCTGGGGGTTCGAAAGGGTCCTCTTGACGCGCATGCTGAACAACAAACACACAGAGGCTGAAAAAAAGACTGATTCTCCTGCCCCTATTGGAGTGCCTGTCGAGGTTTTGACATTGGCACTGGCTGCTCTAGGTCTCTCTCTCTCTACAGCAAACAGTGCAGGGCCAGTGCCCTGAGAGGCCTGGCTGATGTATTTTCTGGGGCCACAGTCTCCCTATGGTCTATTAGTTTTCTATACATACTCAGATTCAGACTGCTCAAATTCAGCGTAGCTACCTTAGGTTGGCGGGGTTTGGGGTTGAAAGTTCTGCGTTTGTTTGCTATTCTGATTGAGAATATTAAGTTAGAAAAAATAATTGTATGAAGTACAGCATTTCAGTAGCGTTGGGTTCGAGGCTAATTAGTGATTAAATAGTAGATTACTGAACTGTCTATTATAGACGACCTATTATCTACGTGGTGAATTATTGTGTCAATATTGTGGATGGTTAGATCTAGATTGAGAGTGATTAGATAACTTTAGGCAAGAATAGATCTACTTTGATGATGCTTAGATCTTAATTGAGGCTGATTAGATCTTAATTGATGATGATTAGATCTTCATTGATAATTAGATCTTCATTGATGATTAGATCTTCATTGATGATTAGATCTTCAATAATGATTAAACCTTCATTGATGATTAGATCTTCATTGAGGATGATTATATATTCATTGAGGATGATTATATCTTCATTGAGGATGATTAGATCTTAATTGATGATTATTAGATCTTCAATAATGATTATATCTTCATTGATGATTAGATCTTCATTGATGATTAGATCTTCAATAATGATTAGATCTTCATTGATGATTAGATCTTCATTGAGGATGATTATATATTCATTGAGGATGATTATATCTTCATTGAGGATGATTAGATTTTAATTGATGATTATTAGATCTTCAATAATGATTATATCTTCATTGATGATTAGATCTTCATTGATGATTAGATCTTCAATAATGATTAGATCTTCATTGATGATTAGATCTTCATTAATGATTAGATCTTCATTGATGATTAGATCTTCATTGAGGATGATTAGATCTTAATTGATGATTATTAGATCTTCAATAATGATTATATCTTCATTGATGATTAGATCTTCATTGATGATTAGATCTTCATTGAGGATGATTAGATCTTAATTGATGATTATTAGATCTTCAATAATGATTAGATCTTAATTGAGAATGATTAGATCTTAATTGAGAATGATTAGATCTTCTAGTTTAAATCAAAAGCAAAGATGACTCAGCAAATCTGCTTTACAAATCAATGAGCTCTATAGTCTAATACCACACTCAGTACAAAAGAGCGGCTTTCTATCCAGAGACAGACACCTGACACCGTATTGCAATATTAGGTATGTTAGTTAAAGATGCTACGGGAATTCCTGTACTCAAGGTTAGCTGAGAACCATGCTTGTTAAACTTTTTCCCCTAGTTAGGAATGCAGGGATGTAAGCATGACTACTCGCGCAGTGTACAGCTGGTTCCGCACGACATCGCAAAGAAGGCAGAGACGCCGCCCCCCCCCCTGCACAGTTCCTTGCAGCCGCTGGGTCACGCAAGATCGCTTTCGTGACACTTTTTTGTGGGCGCGAACCTCTGAGCATCCAACGCTTACGCTTGCAATACCAAACTAGTGGGGCTTTGGACAGATTCTTCATTGCATTTTGTTTATTTCCCAGAATCCTTGTCAGCAGTGCAACAACAGCAATAGTAAAACAACCAGTGACAGACTGGGACCTAGCTAAAAGAAACTGAATTGAGAGAATTAAGGCAGGCGTGGGAATTTCTCTCCTCTTCTTTCATTCATTCGTCGCCTCTTGTCTAATTAACCGCTCCCTATTGCCACCTGGCAGCTGGCAAGCATTGTTGCCTAGGGCGCTACCCAAAAAAATGTTCTCCTTTTTCTCAGTGGTACCTCCAGACACCGCGTCGCCATTAGAGGCAGTTTAGGGCAGGCAGAGACCGACAGCTCCCTCTCTTCTGCCCTACACTCGTAGGTTACATCCCTGACATTAGCTGTAGACGCGAGTGAGTTGAGCAAGTTTCACCGCGGAACAAAGAATCTTTAGCTACACTATATGCAGCTCAGCTTCCTCTCCGTCATCAGTTTTTTAAGCTTCCCAACACTACAATTGTCATCGAAATTTTGCTATCCATCTCATCCTCCTGCACCTTGTGCTCAGTCTGTCTGACTGTCTGACTGGCAAGACTCTCTAGTGAAAGCCAGAGCTAGCTAGCTTCCTGGAATATGCCAATAGAACAGGGCCAGCAGGGCAGGTAGAGAGACGAAGAGGTCTCATAAATCCCATGTCCATTGAGCACTTCTCAGACCTGCGCAGCACCTCTAGGGAATTCATGTCACTCGTTCCACGAAATCCTCAATTCAAGTCCAACTAGCCTAGTTTTGAACGAATCTGAATCCCATAATTCCTTCAAGCTCTATCCTCTAGAACTGATCCCACGAATTTAAGCTTCCTTTCCTTTTTTTCTAAGAAAATCTTCTCCTGGAAGAAGAAGTGTGAAAGAAATTCACGCCCTTTCACGCAAGAGTGATTCGAATGAACTCAACGGGTGGGGGGAAGCTGAACTTGCTATTGAGTTTAATCGAACTCGCGTCCTTCATCCTTCAATGCCCGCCATAAAGCTCCCAATTCAATCCCCTGGAGTGGGGCCCAGTCGAGCTCTAGATCCTAAAAAATTCTTTCTATCCTTTTGCCAGTGCGGAAAATGGATGAATTGGTGGCTGCGCAAATGGATTGGATGGAGGCGCCTCTCTGCAGGGGAGCGATGCAAGATTTTATGCTAGATTTCTCAACTGAGCCAGGCGAAGGTCTCTCAACCGGTTCCGCTGAACTTTTTTTCCGTTAAATTTCAGTGCGAAGGGCAAAAAACAATGCAGAATGCTGGATCTTTTTGTAAAAATTTGTGGGAGAATTTGTTTCAGTTGACTTCCCATTTCTAGATATTTCCAACCAACTGATTCAATGCCATCCCAAGAAGGATAAAAAAGTATGTTGTAATTCACCTGGAGAAGCGGAAAGGATCATAACTGAAGTCCCAAAATCCGGTCCCCCGCTTTGATTTCATCCGGGGATGCATCGCTCTTTCGCGCTCCTATAGCTCGTACACCCGCTTTTTCTCCATCACCTTTCTAAGCGCAGCCCACATAGCCAGCCAGGCCCCGCACTAAAACTCCCATGCGCCCAGCATCCAGATCCTCCGCATCAATCGATGCTTTAACCCCATAGCAGCCAGTCGCATCGATCTGAGCCGGAATACAGCTTGCTCCTCTCATGTTATCCCCTGTTAGAAACTCCACTTTCTTTCCATATTTTTTTCCTTTCAGACTCCGATGCCGCATTCTCAAACCCTAACCCTAACCCTAACCATAACCCTAACCCTAACTCTACCCCAGGTTCGAATGTAGTATGTTCGATCTCCTGGCATGCAGCCTCAATTCTATCCAACTTACTGTAGATAAACTCAGACAGACTCATCTCTGGGGGGTGGGGGGAAATGCTCAAGCCCAGATATGATGAAGCCGGAGCATTCAGGAAGTTGGAGTTGACAAGCTGTTTAATGCGCCTATTTGGAGGGCTGGTCACGTCCCAGGCCCAGTCAACTTTCTCTCTAAACCTCAATAGTCTTTCCTGTGTGCCCTGCAGAGGCCCCCATAGCAACGGCTTGGAGCCAGTCATGTTGTCAGATCTGACAGCTCGGCCCAAGCAATCCTAATATTTTTTTATTTGCTCAGCATGGCAAAACCGGTGCCCCTGTCTGTTCAGCATGCAGAGCCGTTTGGATGGTAACCGGGTTTGAGACTTGACAGCTGAGGGCCCCAGGTATTTTTCTATTGATTTTATGAATTAAATTGCGGGTCAAATTTTAGACACGGTTTGGTAATGGCTGTATTTAAAACGGCCCTTATCAGCTGCATAATATATGGCAAACATGCCAATTATAACGGGTGGAAATTTATACAGTTTTCCCGTATTGAAGCAGTTTGTTAATCTACATCTGGCTCGGTTTTCTGCCTAGTTAACCCTAAGGAATAATTTTCTGGTCTGAAAGGTTGGGATAAATGGATAAAGACTTCAAGCTCTACTCAAAAATTGGCCAACAGTTCAGCATCCCGGAGACTTTGGGGAGCAATCAAATCAAGCAAACGAACCAATTTAGCTAAACGCAGCCTCAACTCCCGCCATTAGCATTTCAAGCTTCTATTAAGCCGCCCCATGCAGCTCCCGGAAACCATCTGGCAGCATAAACACCCCGCCTCACAACTCGTCGTCCCTTCATCCTTGATGGTAATTTGTTTGCCCTCGCCCCCCTGAAGGAGGGGATTTTTTAACAGGGGAAAAAATTCCACTTAGCCGCTACATTGTATTGACTATATTGTATCCTGTGGCTCCTCGCTAGAAGGCTCGAATGTTGTCGCCCTGCTTCCCTTGAACGAACGAATCGAAGATCCCACGGTAGGCCGCCAGCGCCACGTCACCTCACCCCGTAGCCGCTGCTTATCTCCCCCCTGTCTGGTGGCGGTCGCTGCGTGTAAAGTTTTTCCCCGCCATCATTCGAGCTACCCCTGGGTGGACGAGGATGCAGTACCCCCCACCCCCCTCACCCTGAGGCACACACGCGGGGGAAATGAAGCGAGGCGGCGGTGGCTGACGATGTGAGGGCGGATGGGGAAGGGAGTTTTTTTTTAGGCAAAGAGGATGAGGAAGATAAGAGCTAAAATATCTATCCAACTTCCCCTCAGGCAGGCAGATAGGCGGAATCTTCCCAGCGCGCCGAGCTCTTAAGTAATTACTTCGATACTCTTAGATAGACTGTTTCGGACCGTCCACTTTGAGCGCCGGGTCTTTACGCTTGCCCTGCTGTACCACAGCGTCCAACTTTACTTACCTGTTTTGCTAGTCGGAAATTCCCATTCTGTCCTCTTCGGTCCGGCGAGTAACTCAAGTAAAAAATCGATTAGCAATAGCTAGAGTGAGTGAGTAAGCGATTCGGAGCTTACCTGATATAGCAATTGATACAGTCATTTTTATTACCTGAAGTATGGATTGTATTTCGTTCTTATGTATCCTTCGGACCATATTATATTGCGATCTTTGACTATTGTTAGACAGTAAGGGGCAACGTAAGCTCAATTGAAGGATCGCATAGGGGGAAGCACCAGCCCCCTGAAGGACAGGATAGGGGGAAGCACCAGCCCTCTGAAGGACAGGATAGGGGGAAGCATCAGCCCTCTGAAGGGCAGGATAGGGGGAGGCATCAGCCCTCTGAAGATATTTTTCCTTAGTCTTATCCTGATGTAGGCTGAAGTGTGGCGCGCACAGAAGACTTCTAATTGTACTTATTCAAAAGAGCCTTTTCGAATGATCGGCATTCTCTAATGAGTGAGAATGCAAGGCTTAGAAAGCTAATAAATACTCGTCTTCGTGTAGTTGCAGAAGCGAAGCACAAGTCCAATGCTTATAATTACAGACTCGGGTGTCTTTCTGTGGCGACTTTCTGTTTTTCCCCTAGAGCACAGAGAATTCCAGGACAAGTTTAGCTTTGGCCTCGCCTAAACTAGAAGTGCCTGCCCCATTCAGCCTATTAATCAATTAGACAATGAGAGGCAGATCAAGGATTCAGCTGACCGGAACACCAGTCTGTCAAAGCTGTCACCTAGTCGCGTGGCTTCCATGTGTAGGCATCAATAATTGATTATCGTGACTGATTGATAATTAGATTTACCACAACCAATGCGAAAAAAAGTGCGAGCTAATTAGAAATTCAGGCAAATCTAAACTTTCCAGTTTTTTTAAATATATAGACCACCCACGAATGACTTTCCACCCACCCTGACTGAAACTGGTACAATAAAAATCCGCAGCAGAAAAAATGCATGCACGCGACACGGTTTCCAGACAGTTTTTTTCTTTTATTCTATTCGTTAATGGCAAACACTATTCGATTTGTTTGCTAGATTGTTTGTTTGCTTAGAATACACAGATTTACAATAGTTTGCTATATCATGCAGCTGGGCTAAAACTCCAGTGCATTCTCACACGTGAAATCCAATATCATGACACTTTGTTTTGTACCATTCCTACCCACAGATACAGGCGTAGCTTTTACACGCAACCCTGTGCAAATTCAGTGTTGTATCACATTTGTCTTATCTACTAGCCTGTTGCCTTACTGCAGTAATTTATCTCTGTGCCGCATTAAAAGACTAACCATGAGCTGATGATGTAATAGGTAAACTATTTGTACACCGACCGACACAATGAAAGTTGGCCCGTATGGACGCGCAGGGTGCTGCAAACTGTGCATGCAGTGTGCCAGGCCTTCTAGGCTCGGTGTTTAGTTACCAAGCGCTAAGACTGCTTAGCTAGCCTCGGTAAATGAGGATCTGCATGGCCACATTAATTAGGACGAGTCCGCGGGTGTGTGTGTTGCGAGACCGGGCCTACTCACAAATGATGCGAAAAAAACTGCTCGGAGTGCGTGGTGCGACTCGACTCAAGCCTTTAGGCAATGATGATTTCTCTCTCTCTCTCTCTCTGAGTGCGCTCTGGACAAGGGTAATTGGCCTGAGCTGGGGGAGGCCGTCCAGCATATGATTACTAAAATATTGGCCTGACAGCGCGGCTGTGACGCAACCTGGCTTAAATAGCCGCATAAAGTTGAACCGTCAAGAGCCTTGACTGTCGCGATGCCGTCATTAGCGAGTGCGAGTGAAAATGAGGGAAGGACCGTACCAACCAGCCTAAGCCCCCCTGATGATCCTTGGCGATTATGACTGGCGTGTCTGCTAGACTAGGGGATGTGGGCAGACAGTCTCTGGGGAATATTTGCCTAGTAGGATGGATGCAATCCCATGCCAAAGCCCTGAATATTGGTTGAGCAGGGTTGATAGTTACGACGCTGAGTCGGGGAGGACAACTCGAGTGGCTCGTCGGCGGCTGTCAAGTGGCAGGCAGTCAGCCTGATATTAGCAGTGACTGAGGCTTCAGATGGTGAATCGAGTCGAGCGTGAGAATGGCAAAGCAAACAGAGCTAGCAAGCAAGCAAGCAAGCAAGCAAGCCATAAAGTAGCAATTAAGACAGCTGAAAAAGATGGACGAGGACTCAGACAACGTGGAGAACTATTTGATATTTGAAGGGAATGGAGGAATAAGCTACAAAGACTCAGAAAAATCGACTTAAAAATGAAGTGACGCAAAAATCCAGACGGCGGCGGAAGGCACGGATATCTTAATACGCCAGCATGTGACAGATTAAGCTGAAGGAAGGGGATAAAGCAGAGGCACAGCGGATTTGGATAGATTGGCGCAAGCAATTAACGAACTGGAGGCAGTGAAGCAAAGGCGGCTGAGCTTTAGAAAAGAAGACAGAGAAACACAGCGCTAGGTTAGAAGAGAAAAGTGACCCAGTGCGATAACGATCTACCCTCTGACAGGCTAATGGAGAATTCTTCCCCGACCCCTCCCCCCATGTTGCTGTCCCCCCCCCCCCGAGATCCCAAATCCCTGGCCACCAATTTCCTCTTCAGTTGCAGTTTCGTCTTCCCATGTGTTCTAACGATTTTCCTTTTTTCAAAAATAACTTTGCCGACAGAGGGCTCTTTATGTAGAAAAAAGAGGGGTAGAGAATGCTGGATGAAGCCAAGCCATCTTATGGGTCTCTGGGTGCAGGAGGCACACAAGGGCCGTGGAGGTTGGTGTGTGTCCTGCAGCTAAGAACAATGCAAGACGCCCTACGGCCTGTCGTCAAGGGAACAGCCGAAGACGGTCACTTTGTGTGTTTCGCCCCCTCCCCCCGCTCCCGGTCCCTGTTCGAGGCGCGTTTTGTTAATCGATTTGTCTAGAAATTCTTCCGGCAGCGTTTCAATTGATTACTTAGTTGACAGACCAGCAGCCTCACCTCTGGTTGCTCAATAAATAGCCATTTGCTCTCACCAAAATGGACCAACCAGGTTAGGTTTAGAATAAAAATACAATTAGTATTCAGTAGCTGGTTATCTCGAAATTGTTACTGAAATTTTAGTTAAACTATTTTTTTACGCCAAATGGAGCTCTGCTTGAGCCTCTGGATTCAGACATGGGGGAATGCTGTGAGCTTAGAGACGGAATCACTGTATCAACAAATGAGTAATCCTTAGTAGCAAAAATTGACTGACTGATTGAAAGTCGCCGATCATGTTTCGAGCGCAGAGCTTTTAACCATCACCCCGTGACCACCGTGGTATATTCCCACATGGTCGCGCCCGCCCCCCTGTGGAGTCTGTTTTTCTTTTTAGACAGACAAGAAATTGATTTCTATCCGGTTAGCAACCGGTTAGTCGGAGGGTCACCCCTGCGGAGGGCCTGCGTACCTGACCTCCCCCTGCCCCACAGGCACTCCTCTGTCTGTGGGACTCTGCCTGCTTATTTGGTAGAGGAGAAAGTTTAAAAAGAAGAGGACGAGGAATCAGATTTCCGATTCGCACTGCGATGAATTCATGGATTCACGGTACAGGCCGGAGGTTTCTGCCTTTTCCCAGACGCGCGCATCTAAACAGCCCTAGGGGGCCAGGCGGTATCAAATGCCGGGCCCAGCCAGTCTGTGTATACAAACTCGGGCCATTACAAATAGGCGCATGCGGATGCAAGTTCCGTGTAGTCGGGAGAGCACAACGAAATGCAAATCCTAACAAAGTCTTTTTGGCTTGTATAACTGTATGCCTGTTTTGGACTAGAGGGGCCAGTTTTTCTGGTGCCTTACAAGCACGCAAATATCCCCCAAACTACCACCCTAGGGGGCGGGGTTTACATGTTGCCTATTGCAATCTATCAATCTGTTTCTTATCCCGGATTCAGCGCTGGTCGCCGGTCTGTGCCTGCTGCAACTGGCCGCTCGGTGCCCCGCGCTGCAGCCTCCTTGGCTGGGGCCAGCCGGCAGTCGGGAGAATTACTGCCACGTGGCCAATGACACCTGCTACCAGAGCTCCGGCTGCATCGCCAAGCTCCGCCTGGTGCACGCCATCTGCATGGACCGTGAGTCACCTGCCGGGTTAATTGGCTCTAGAAGCGGTTAATTGGTGATTCCTGCCTTGAGTGAATGGTTGTGATTGGTGAATGGGTGATTGCAGTGATTGGTGTATGGGTGATTCTTGTGATTGGTGAATGGATAATTGTTGTGATTAGTGAATTGGTGATTGTTGTGATTAGTGAATGGGTGATTGTTGTGATTGGTGAATGGAAGATTGTTGTGATTGGTGAATTGGTGAGAGTTGTGATTGGTGAATTGGTGATTGTTGTGATTAGTGAATGGGTGATTTTTGTGATTGGTGAATGGAAGATTGTTGTGATTGGTGAATTGGTGAGAGTTGTGATTGGTGAATTGGTGATTGTTGTGATTAGTGAATTGGTGATTGTTGTGATTGGTGAATGGAAGATTGTTGTGATTGGTGAATTGGTGAGAGTTGTGATTGGTGAATGGGTGATTGTTGTGATTGGTGAATGGGTGATTGTTGGGATTGGTGAATGGGTGATTGTTATGATTGGTGAATGGGTGATTGTTGTGATTGGTGAATGGGTGATTGTTGTGATTGGTGAATGGGTGATTTTTGTGAATGGTGAATTTTTTATTTTTGCAATAAAAAATGGGGCACTTATGTAATTAGTGAATTGGGTGATTTCTATCAGTTTTAATAATTTTTGCTGTTGGTGAATGGATGCAATTGTAGTTAATGAATGGCTGGCTTTTTATAATCGATGAAAGGGCGATCGTTGCGATGGACCTTGCCATTGCTAACTCCATCGAGTCAGTTTAATTTGAGGCCATCTGTTGACACCTACCACTCGTAAAATTATGAAATTTTGAGCCAAGCTTTTACCCGACACGCCATCTTAGTTGGTTTGATTATTAATATTAACTGACAGCTATGAGTCCCGCTATAACTTGAGACTTCATGAAGAGGGAAGCGTATTAAAGCTAGATGGGAGGCGAGCCTGTCAAGAGCGCTTGACAAGGGGGCGTGGCACCGTTAGAAATAGGTTGAGTCGGATTCTAAGAGAGCCCACTCTGAGGCTGCAACTTCCGCATCTGACAGAATGAGGCCCAGCTATAGCAAAATAAAACCAACTTGTCAATCCACCGGCCCTGCTCATTCGTTGCGTCATTAATTTCGCCAAGAAGAGAAATTTCACGGCAGCATGTCGGTGGGCCTCAGCCGTTCGCTTTTTGTTCCAGATGGAGATTGTTGGCGGGACAGAGAAAAAAAACACGCTGCCTTTCCGTCCGCCTTCCCACCCTGGCTGACCTCCTCGACCTCCTCTGAAGGTCGAACAAGCTTTGTTCAACAAAAAAAGTAATTCAGGGAAACTTGAAGAATAGCTTTAAAATATTCACAACTTTCCTTACATCAGCCCATCTAGTAAATAAGCAAAGGCCAAAAGGTGACTTTTTTCTTCCCCTAGTGTATCTGAATGCGGCCTGTAGATTTGTCACACGATAAGTCATTGCTGAAAGTTTGGTATCCATGCCCAATGATAGATTAAAACAGTTTTTATTAACTCTTAACAGAAGCAATGTTAAATTAAGCTGGGGATCAGAAACCAACTAGGACCTTCCCTCTGCCGGCTTGGTGCGTTAATGATGCACGGTCGAAAATCTGAGGAATTCCGGGCATCCGCCATTGTCGGCATGTCTGGACGCAAAGGTGATCCGGTTTCTTTCGGATGCAACGGAGGAATTTTTTGTCCATCGGATGAGGAAAAAAAACTTTCTCTCCTCATTCAGTCTCAGCTGGCTGGGCAAATAACACCCCCGACCCGCAACCCGGGCGCTCACCATCCAACTGGTGATTGAATTACCCGCACTTGAGCAATTAGCCTGCGGTGCATCGCGTCAGTCCAAGCCCCACCCCCCTGACAGGCCAACTAAATGAGAAAAAGTATGCATTGATGACAAGCTCCCACAGGCTGACCGTCAGTCCTCCCAGTCTCGCCCAGGAAATCCCGCTTCATCTTCATTTTCCTTCCCTATCTTTCTCTGCGGCGCTCTGCGGCATCGCCAGAATCCTGAACTCGATTTCCTTCGGCGAGAAAGCTCAGTTTGGCCTCCCCTTTCTAACCGACTTGTTATCCTCAACTTCTACTCACCTATCCCTTTGCCTAGGATGGGAATAATTCGCTTTCTAAGGCAATAAATATCCCGCAACAGTCTAACTGGAATGAGTTTAGCCGAAGTGAAAGTTGGTCGGGCTGCTCTCTCTCTCTTCCATTTAGTTTATTATCGTTCCGTCCATTCGAGCACGAATATCTCAAAGCCGCCTCCCTCCTTATCTATTGCTCCATCCCGAACTGCCACAAATTCTGCTTTCATTTCCAAGCGCTCTTCCAGGCAATCTCTGCTTCGAATCTGGACGCGTCACACGCAACAGCGCTCGCGCCCCGTCTTACAGGGGATTTCAGATTGTGAGGGGAAAAATCGGAATCATTTGACTGGAAAAATATATCGCACCAGTTCCCGTCTTCCCGTCCGTCACCTCGTGACACTTTAATGCTCGCGTGCTGCGGGAAGGTCGCTCTCGGTTTGACTGATTGAGTCCCTCATGCGTAGCCGAATCCCGAGGCTTTATAGTCCGAGTTTTCTCTGGAGTTCAGGAGTCCATGGCTGACGAATTTCCAGACATCCAGCGATGCACAAGCGGAGGGGATGATTTAATCGGATTGGCACAGTAAGTGCACTAATTTTGGGGTTAACTCTGAGCAGCTCTTTGGTGTCCGCATTTCCGCCCACCCTGGGCGCAACAAATTTGCATATCGATCTGTTCCGAGTGGGAACAAACAGAAATTTGGGATAATATCCCCACTGGCAATGGGAGAATATTTATTATGCGGCGTGCGGCAGAGGCATCAAATTTATTGAAACATAATAATTACTGTCCTACTCGTACAGCCCACGGCACAGCCGCAGCTAGTTGCGCGGCGCATCCGAGGGCTGTGTACAGCTGCTCAGCCTGACAGGCTGGAGGGGCCGCAACACCCACTCTAAATTTACCCAGCTCAAACTGGTACCCGATCTCAGCTGGGTGGACTGAAGCAATGCGGGATTAAAGAGCCTTGCTCAAAGGCACAAATTCCCTCATAGGGCCGGGACTCGAACCCACGACGTTCCGGTCATGAGGCAGGCGCCATCGCTACTAGGCTACAACTCCTCTTATCCAATAAACTTGGATGATTGCAATGTTTGAAACATTATCGTTAGATAATTCAATTAAAAATCGATAAATGTTTTGCACCTGATACTCTGGCCGACACCCTTCCCTAAAAGTGCATCTTGCCTTGACTTACTCAACTCAGTGCAAGAAGCTGGCAAGTTCTTCAACCCCAGGCGGATAATCCCGGGGAAAGCTTGGCTTGTTTTTAATTAATCTCCCAGCCTGACGATTGCTTGGCCAGCCCTCCACTTTCGCCCCGTTCGACCTCGAGCAGTGAGTGGCCCCAGAGACGATCGAGTGGCAGAGGAAGGAAGGAAGGCGAAACCCAGATGGGAGGATGGCAATAGGAGACGCGCTTTGGTTAAGGGCCGGGACCCAGAACTAGACAAGTGCCAGGGAGCTGGAACAAAATCACTTGAATCGCATTCTTTATTGCCTCAATGCTGGATGAAGCCATCTGCTTTGTTTCTATGCAGTTGCTAAAGGCCTCTTCAAGGCGAACTATCAGATCTCTGGCTTGATAAAAAAATTGGATTGACACCATGGGAAATTTTTTGGCACAAGACCAAACGATCAAGATCACTTGATTAAGGCAGCTGGTTTGGCAAAGTGCAGCTTGATAGACAGGCACTTCAGCTTGACCTTAGATAACTATTCGAGACAAGATTGTGTCAACAGCGAGTGAAGGGTGGGACATCGTTAAAACAAGAGCAAAAGCAACTTGGGGTGTCTGCGGGAACAATCAGGCTC
Organism: Macrostomum cliftonense; assembly: GCA_950096795.1. Lineage (NCBI taxonomy): Eukaryota > Metazoa > Platyhelminthes > Macrostomidae > Macrostomum > Macrostomum cliftonense. Next base: position 749,923 of record CATNEM010000395.1, on the reverse strand, counting down.
ATTTAACTTGAAGCAAAAATACCAAACTAACAAGAGGCCATTAGCTGAGCTTCAGTTAGTTTTTGTTTATTACGCCTTATTGTATGGCTGCCTGTTTGCTATTTAATTGCGGCATAGAGTTATTCGTTTTGCCGATTACGTAATACTTTGTGTGATAACTGCTCAACGCAAGCGCATTTCGTTGCTGCTACGGGTTTTTAAATTTAAGGACTGATTAAAATTTGGAGTCTTTCTCACACTCGATCCACTGACCCTGTAATTGTAATTGCACTGAACTGTAATACTTCAGCGCTACCTGCTCCATATAGCTATAACTAATAACTTTTTTCTCAGTCCTGACCCAGCGACCTAGACGGACCGAATGAGGTCAGCATCCCAGATTTGGTGGCAAGAATCCTCGAATTCGCAATCAGTGCAACAGCCTTTGGCTCCAGGTGTTGGAGATTTACCACCTGCCATTCAGCTGGGAAAATACCGGAGCCTTGAGGTTTAGCCAGCAGGATGCGGTGGGAGATTATTGGCCAAATTAGGGTCGCGCACCAAATGTTGAACAGCCAGCGGGTGGGCAAGTTGCAACATATCTTCTTTTGCAGCAGCAGCAATCATTTTTTTGTATTCCAAAACGCTTTTAACAGCAGATGGTGCCCAGCCTGCTCGACTTTTTCGCCGAATAAAATTGCCAAAAAGCTACGGGAATTCGGATTATCTTATTTCCCTTCCACACTGATTTCCCTTCCTATTGAAGTTGCTTGCAGTTGCAGTGTTTTAGAATAATACATATTCTGCATCGATTTCTGCTCTGACCTGATGTTGCTACACCTGCGTTAATCTGTGTGAGCAGAGCTTAAGCACAAAATTGAATGTCCCGATGATGCTTAGAGATAGGTGCATCTGTGAAATCTAGAAAAAGCAAATCACAAGGAAAGACTGGATGTGTTATCAATTCGTTGTGATTTTTGGTTTTTAAAAAAATAAATTTTAGGTTTAAGAAAGTATTCCACCTGAATACCACCTGCCTATCTATCTATCTATCTATCTATCTATCTATCTATCTATCTATCTATCTATCTATCTATCTATCTATCTATCTATCTATCTATCTATCTATCTATCTATCTATCTATCTATCTATCTATCTATCTATCTATCTATCTATCTATCTATCTATCTATCTATCTATCTATCTATCTATCTATCTATCTATCTATCTATCTATCTATCTATCTATCTATCTATCTATCTATCTATCTATCTATCTATCTATCTATCTATCTATCTATCTATCTATCTATCTATCTATCTATCTATCTATCTATCTATCTATCTATCTATCTATCTATCTATCTATCTATCTATCTATCTATCTATCTATCTATCTATCTATCTATCTATCTATCTATCTATCTATCTATCTATCTATCTATCTATCTATCTATCTATCTATCTATCTATCTATCTATCTATCTATCTATCTATCTATCTATCTATCTATCTATCTATCTATCTATCTATCTATCTATCTATCTATCTATCTATCTATCTATCTATCTATCTATCTATCTATCTATCTATCTATCTATCTATCTATCTATCTATCTATCTATCTATCTATCTATCTATCTATCTATCTATCTATCTATCTATCTATCTATCTATCTATCTATCTATCTATCTATCTATCTATCTATCTATCTATCTATCTATCTATCTATCTATCTATCTATCTATCTATCTATCTATCTATCTATCTATCTATCTATCTATCTATCTATCTATCTATCTATCTATCTATCTATCTATCTATCTATCTATCTATCTATCTATCTATCTATCTATCTATCTATCTATCTATCTATCTATCTATCTATCTATCTATCTATCTATCTATCTATCTATCTATCTATCTATCTATCTATCTATCTATCTATCTATCTATCTATCTATCTATCTATCTATCTATCTATCTATCTATCTATCTATCTATCTATCTATCTATCTATCTATCTATCTATCTATCTATCTATCTATCTATCTATCTATCTATCTATCTATCTATCTATCTATCTATCTATCTATCTATCTATCTATCTATCTATCTATCTATCTATCTATCTATCTATCTATCTATCTATCTATCTATCTATCTATCTATCTATCTATCTATCTATCTATCTATCTATCTATCTATCTATCTATCTATCTATCTATCTATCTATCTATCTATCTATCTATCTATCTATCTATCTATCTATCTATCTATCTATCTATCTATCTATCTATCTATCTATCTATCTATCTATCTATCTATCTATCTATCTATCTATCTATCTATCTATCTATCTATCTATCTATCTATCTATCTATCTATCTATCTATCTATCTATCTATCTATCTATCTATCTATCTATCTATCTATCTATCTATCTATCTATCTATCTATCTATCTATCTATCTATCTATCTATCTATCTATCTATCTATCTATCTATCTATCTATCTATCTATCTATCTATCTATCTATCTATCTATCTATCTATCTATCTATCTATCTATCTATCTATCTATCTATCTATCTATCTATCTATCTATCTATCTATCTATCTATCTATCTATCTATCTATCTATCTATCTATCTAAGTAAAGAGCGGATGGCCTGAACTCTTAAGTTTTTTAATGAACGTAGATTGGTGCTCCAAGTCCCATGCACTAATGAGTATTGAGCTTGCTTGCAGCCACACCCTGAGGAGTGCAGTTTCCTCTCGAACAGTTTTCCCCATCAAAGATTTCCCCAGGCGATTCAGACCACTTCCCTCCCTATTTATCTACTTTCCTCTTCCCTCTCCCTTTTTAGAATTCATCCCTCGCTTCCTCTATCTCTTGGTCTGAAGTCCCCTCTTCCAGTCCTGCGGGAATGTTCAAGAGGCCATTTGAAAAAAATATCCCCACTATTGTTTCGAATTTCAGCAAGAGTCCCTCAAAAGAATAGGCGATCTAAAAGCCAAACAGGTCCATCTGATAAAAGAGCAGCCCTTGGCCAGCCAATTCTATCGAGGCGAATGCTAATGCATCGGGCAGGCGGGCTCTGGCGGAGCCGGTGAGGTGTCTGTTGGCTGGAGCATAGTGGGGTAGGGAGCCGGGCAAACTGGAAAATGCAAAATTTATGCGCTAGGCTGCTCTGAGAATATCCCACCAACCCATCCCCAATAGATTTATGCATCCCGCGCACACACGTTTGTAATGCCGGCCCTAAATAGTAGAGGAAATATAGGAAAAATCTAGCCCCAGCCGCTTGCCTGATATTTCTTCTGGCAGCTTTTTTTCTGTCTTTCTGGTGCTTTTTTCCGGGCAGCAAAAAAATTAATGCGCCAGCATTGAGAAGACTAGGACTCGCTCGCCGACTTGCCTCAGTCTCGGTGCCATTTGGAGGGCTTTAAAACCTTTTACGGCTCTTCCGCCCCTAATACTACACTGCCGCTTGCTTGTATCGCTCTCCCGAATTTCTGTCTCGAAATCTCTCCAATCTCCCCTCTAATACTCATTCTTTTTCCATCTCCTCTCTCCCGCAATACTCTCCTGTCTAACTAACGTCTCTATTGTCCTACCTCTGACTCTCCATTATACCAGCTATCTCACTGACATTTCCTTATCTGTCTCCTTAGGAGCGTACCTCGCTTGTATTTGTGCCTCTCTTATCCCACATCCATCTCCAATCTATCTCCTACCCTCTCCTATCTATCTCCTACCTCTCTCCTGTCTATCTCCTACCTCTCTCCTTTTTATCTCTTGCCTCTCTCCTATCTATCTCTTACCCCTCTCCTGTCTATCTCTTACCTCTCTCCTGACTATCTCTTACCTCTCTCCTGTCTATCTCTTACCTCTCTCCTGTCTATCTCTTACCTCTCTCCTGTCTATCTCCTACCCCTCTCCTATCTATCTCCTACCCCTCTCCTATCTATCTCCTACCTCTCTCCTATCTATCTCCTACCCCTCTCCAATCTATCCTCTACCTCTCTAATCTATCTTCTATCTCCACCCTGCAAAATTAACTGTGATAAAAGGAAATAATACTGTCAGAAGCAGGAGGAGCAGCCAAATGTCCAAATAATGAAAGCTAGCCAGATGGAACAGATGGAAACTAAAATGGCCTATGAACACCAAAACTGGGAAAACCAACCGCTGCCGAATTGCAGACCAGTACTGCAGAGTGCAAGGCCAGACCGAATTGGAGATCTGTCGCGAGCACCTGAAAAACCTGCCTAGCGTGGAGAAAATATTCAATTGTTTCTGCCCGGCAACCATTGACACGAGCAGCAACTACAATCGGTGCATGAGGATCTGGCGGTTCATCTTCGAGCACGCCTGCCTGCAGGATCCGCCGAGGCGACCGCCAAACCGGAGTCAGCAGTCGGCGTTGATCACAGGTGAGCAGACCTCCTCACCTCCTCGGGCGGGCATTTTTCTTAAGTCTTTAATTAGCTAGAGCACAAACCCAGTCCAGTCAAAAGGGACGAACTCTGCAAGCCTTAATACGCACGTGACCAAGAATTTTTTTAACTTCTCAACTAAGCGAGCTAATTAAATCAATTTTTTTTCACTATACTCGACTAGATTAAGTCGGACATAATTAGGGTTGGAGTATGTTAGGGTTCGCCATTAGCATCCCAGCTGACACGGGAACGCTCTCCTTCGCTCACTTTTCTACTTGAAATGTTTCAAAGACCGTCAAAGCAAGTCTCTTTTTTGATTACGTAATCTTCAATTTGCATAGCTACTCAAAATCTGTGTGCAAGGAGAAAGTTGTTGCGCACAGTGGGATTATGCCCAATGAGGTAACTACTTGGAGGCAGTAGGCGGTGTGCTGCCAAATGAAGTCAAATGAGATCGTGCTGTACTGTAATTGCAGCAGAAAAGCATTTGCTCAAACACAGTTGAGTGATATGACGACGAAATATATTTTTACCGCAAGGAACGCACCTAGCATTCGTGATTTAAGTCGAAAAGCTTTGGATCGTTTTAAAATTTGTCAAACTCTGTCCACAATTTATCACAGAATTTTCCTGACCCCACTTACCCCTTCACTTGACTGACCAAATCCGGGATGATAAATGCTCGCATATTGGTGCCAAAGATCAGCAGCTGACTGACTGACAGGACGACAGGACAGAATCAGCTTAGTCAATCTTTTAGAGGCTGGGTGGGATTCTTCATCCTTAGTGAAATGCTTCAACTTGAAATGCATAGAAGACAGGAGTTTCCTGGAAACATCTATTTTCCTTCTAAGAAACGCACTGTTTCTTATGAACCAAAACCTGTTTTGTATATCAGGATGCATAAAAATGTTTATTAACACCGTAAAACAATTAACTTGTATGAATTTTGTCACTAATTTTCGATATTGTGACTAAAATAATGCCTCTTAAATGTCCTTTGAAAGAAAAGCTCCAATTCGAGGACTGGCATGACAAAACAGCAGAAGAAAAATAAGCAAGCGAAGCAGTCACTATGAGGGGAAGAGAAAGCCTTTCAGTGCTTTAGGTTCTTCTTCTTGTAATAGCAAAGCCGTCAAAGATTCAAGAAAATTTATCGCTCAATTTTGGCCTTTAGCGGCTGACTGCCTATGGTCGAAAATGAAAACGACCAAAAGCGTCTTGGTCGATCGTGAAATCTCATTTTGGCAAACTAATGACAGCCAGCACTTCAGCGCTTTGTGAATCACTTAGGCGGCAGGGAAAACTCTTTCCTGTCAATAATTTCACAGTTGCTAGCTAGTGCAGCTCAGTAGATGAACTGGGGCTTTTGTGTTTAAGCAACCAATTAATATGGAAGTGCCCAGAGTGCTGCTACCGTGACTCGCAGAATTTAGATTTTAAAGAATAAAAAAGAACGCACTGAAGTCACATTAAGGGAGATTCAATCAACTATAATAATAAGCCAACTAATTAAGCACAGCGTGATGTGTAGATTTCAAAAAAATGTCAAGCTAAATATTATAAATACACTCGAAGGACCCGATGACAAGTGAAGGCCCTCACGCGCTTTGCCTGGCAATGTTTTGTTTGGTAAACAAACGGTGCAAGAGGGCAAGTGAACACCTAAACAAAAAGAAGCAGGAAAGTGAGTGTCGAGGTTAGACGCTTCTGGAGTTGAAGGAGACTAAAAAAATAAAATTAGGTGGACTGTAAATGCCATATAAAATTGTATTTTAATGAGAACGAGTTTGACATTCTAAAAGTTCCTGCTGATAGGTTATCAACGGGTTTCCTATAGTTTTCTTTCTTTCATTCTTTCTGCCATATAAAATTTCGCAGTAACTAATCATGCACTGGTCATTAACAAAAGCATTTTTTTCGTTCAAGTTCTAACCTGGCTACTTAAAGTAAGCCAGTTAAGTAGAATGTTTATGCAAATTTAGAAATTTTTTTGATGAATTTTTTTCGAAAATCCAACTATCGATGAGGGGCTTAAGAAAATTAAATTTAAGAATACTCCATAGGATATCAATGAACCCGCAAGACCATTAGTACTAGTAAAATCGCCTCAATTTCCTTAAAGGCGCCCCTCCAGCCGTCGCCACCACCCGCTCGACCGAAGTCTCGTCATCCGCCGTGGCGGGTCTCCCGCGGCCGCCAAGTCGGCTGCCCGTCGACGACGGCCGTGGCGGCGACTGCCTGACTCGTCGCACCGCCTGCCACGAGAGCGCCGCGTGTCGAGGCCACGTTGAAAGCTTTCGCAGCAGCTGCGTGCCGGCGTCGGACCCGGCCAGGGACTGCCAGCAGAGCCGGGCCGCCTGTCTGGCCGCCTACGAAGGCCTGCGGCACAGCGGCCTGATTCCCTGCACCTGCCGGAACCGGACTGACGGAGCGGCTGAGAAGCTGCAGTGCGACACTATCAGGGCCTTTTATCAGGGCAACGCCTGTCTCAGTGAGTGCAGCTGAGCTTGACGTTGGATTGAAAATTAGGGAGAGATTCCCGACTGTACTGTACTTCTCTGTACTGTTAATCTGCACTTTACTTCATCCAGGGTTCTTCAATGACGCCTACAACAATGGACTGCTTCCGCTGCGGCCCAGAGAAGAATTGGAACGAGAGGACATCGAAGAGCCACCGGCTCCGCCGCCGCCTCCTTCGCCTGCAGCGTCGGGAACGAAGACGCCCGTGCAGCCGCCACCGCCGCCGCTTTCGCCAGCCTACACGCCGATCAAACGTAATTTCAGATATTTTTATGAGAGACTAAATGGAGTTTTTCAAGAAAAAGAGTGTAGGTGTAAAGTGGTTCGTAATCAGCCGGCCAATGTGTACACAAGGGGGTTTGGAGTGAGGTGGTTGATATTAAGCGAGCCAATATGTACACAAGGGGGCTGGGAGTGAGGTGGTTGATATTAAGCGAGCATATGCGTACACATGGGGGCTGGGAGTGAGGTGGTTGATATTAAGCGAGCAAATTTGTACACAAGGGGGCTGGGAGTGAGGTGGTTGATATTGAGCGAGCCAATGTGTACACAAGATGGGGCTGGGAGTGAGTTGGTTGATATTAAGCGAGCCAATGTGTACACAAGAGAGTTTGGAGTGAGGTTTTTAGAGTTTAGAGTGAATCAAAGCACTACAAGGTCTAATATTGATGTGACTGCAAATTAGGGCATAAAGTAAATAATTTGAAGCATCTTCAGGGCATATTCTAACCAACTCTAATTCCAGCTGCCAACTGCTTTGACGTGTACCACGGCTGCGCCAGGCACTACAACTGTCTGCAACGATTCACAGCCCTGCGCGAAGCCTGCGAGTGGCGCGCCGGCGCCTGCGTCAACTACAGCCTGTGCCTGGCCCAGCTGGAGGCGTTCTACACCTACGCGGACAGCTTCGCCAAAGACGCTGCTACTTGCCAGTGTCCGCAGAACGATGTCGATTGTCTGCAGCAGCTGGAGGCGTTTCGACCTCGTTGCGCGTACGAAGTGACCAGGCCTGGGGGCCGGTCCTGCATTCAGTTGTTCGAGGACTGCCAGGGCAGCCACGCCTGCCTGGCCAAATACACACACTACAGTCGCATTTGCAGCGCGGAGGAATGCTCCGTTCGGCCTATCGAATGTCATCTGGTTCGCAGGCTGCTGCTTGGCACCATTCTAACTCAGCGATGCTCCTGCAGTCAAAGCTCGGAGCAGTCGGTTAACTTCGCAAAGAATGCGCGAAGTTTGCGAGAGAATGCGCACCGCCCTGACCAATCCGCGATGCCTGCGTAAGTCACGTGGTCTATTTAGTGTACAGTGTACAGTGTACAGAGCACAGATGGACTTTTAGCAGGCCCAGCTAGTGTGAGAACGTTTGCCCCAGAACTCTGTAAACTTAAATTGCGAGGTTGACCTGGGACTTGACTAGCTGGGCTAGCTGCCAACATTGGTATCCGGTGAAGTGACTCAGATATTCTCAGAGACGGCCAACACACATCGCCCACACATTTCAGGCGCCGAAAGCCACCTTCCAGTGACCGGTGTCGCCGGCCTCGACGTTTGCAATCGGCAGCAGCGTCACGGCCTGCCAGCGGGGCAGCCGCTGCTGCTCGAGCAACTGTCGCTAGGCAGAACAAACTCGTCCAATGCTGCCTGCGATCGGATCTGCCGCTGCATTAAAGTTGGCGACGAGGACGGCAGCGGCGGCACCGAATGTGGCGCCTGCCTACTAACTGGACCGCCTGCGGCTGTTCAGACAGACATTCGGTGCGTCCGAGGCGATGGTCTCCAGCAATATCGACGACGACCCGGTGGGCCCGGGTGCGAATGCTCCGAGCTGGGCGAGCTGGTCTGCCCGCCCCGGCCCGGCCCGGCCCAGCCCCCCGGGCTTTACCTCGGACTCGGCGGCAGCCCCGCCCGCCTGGCCGCCCTCCGCGCCGCCGGAGTCCGCGCCCCGGCCGACTGGGGCCGCGCCCTCACCAGCCTGCTGCGCCGGATTGTCGGCGTCGACGTCTGCGTGCTGGAAGAGGTCGACCAGCAGTCGCTAGCAGACGGCGTCAGCATTCTGGCCCGTCTTCGCGACTCTCCGAGCATCGGAGGCGGCGGTTTTGGCGGCGTGGCGGACTTCTGCCTGCGCCACCTGCGCCTGCTGGCCTCCTTGGTTGCTAGCCGGGCCACCGCGGTGTCGCTGTCACCCGAGCTGGCGCATCTGCGCGCGGCGCTGATTGTTCCCGTTGACACGGGATCTGGGTCAGCGTCCTCCAGTGAAGGTGCGGGAGGATTATCAAACATGTCACCGTCTCGCTGGTTTCAGCAACAACAACAACAGCAGCAGCATCAGAGGCCGCAGTTGAATTCAAATTTTGATCAGGTCAGTGGCGGTGAAATCGGCAGCGGTGTGAACGGAATTTCCAGATCGGCGGCAACTACAGTTGCAACTTTTGCGTTGACGCTTTACAGCATGGCTGTCATACTGTTGTTAGCATTGTGAGCCCCGGTATGCAACCAATGGATAGATGGAGATTGCAAAAAGGGCAGCTTCTTGTAGCTGTTAGAAAAAGAAATATTTTTTCGGTGGCAGTTTTGGTTGGCTGGTGTCAGGGCGTGAGGTGGGTGCTGAATGAGACCTTAGCTGGCTTAGGAGCTCGGGTTGGCTGGTGTCAGGGCGTGAGGTGGGTGCTGAATGAGACCTTAGCTGGCTTAGGAGTTTGGTTGGCTGGTTTTAGGGCGTGAGGTGGTTGCTGGATGAAAACGTTTTCGATTGATGAGTTAATGTTTTACTTGACAATTATTTTAGCAGGCCTTTCTTTGTTTACTTAGGCGATCGGTTCTCTTCTATTGTCTGTTTATCCTAGGTTGCAAATCATTCCATACTTGCTGCCGGCCATAAAACTCCCTTTTGCACTTTCTTCCTTCTACCGTCGCGGACGCTCTAATTATATTTCTCTACGCATGCGCTTTCAGCCTACTTGTGAGTAGTCGCAGCGAGATAACATATAAAAGATTGCAAAACTGCCTGCGCTACTGCTTTTTCTATGTTAAAATTCTGCCTCAAAATCATTCGATTGAATTGTCTGAATTCAGCCGCTTGCCCCCGTCTGGAGTAGCAGCCTGTGCATGCACCCTCCGATCACTCAAGCTTCGCTGCTTGTGAAACGGTGATATTGTTTGAACTGCTTATCAATTAAGTATTTTTCTTTAGACGCTTGCACTACAGATTTGATCATTGATAATTTGTATTTATTACTTTTGTACATAGTTTACTGCATTGATCCGATCTCTAATCGAACTGTAAATAAATCTTGAATGAAGTAATGGGATATGACGATGTTTTGTAAAGGGAATCAAAATAAATTAAGCATTCTAAAGTATTGGCGGATAAACTGTTTAAAAGATGTCTACCGCTCAGTTTGAGAGTAGTTTTTTTTATACATTAATCACAATTCCTAAAAGCAATGAATTTGGATTTTTTAATTTTATCTGAGTGACAAAGTCCAGGCGTATCGTTCGCAAAAGTGGTCGGTTGAAATACGCAGCCACATCTTCACAGCGCAATTATTAATAACACTTTTTTGTCAATAGGCACTGTTCAGTTTCAGGCGTGGTTTCGAAGTTCTGTTAAGAACAAAGTTTTTTTGCTATGCTGAGGTGTGCACCCCTTCACTACTTCAGCGTGCTTATTCTTGGCCACAAGCACATCAATAAATATCATTAATTGCTTCACCAATTCCATTAATACATTCACTGTTTCACTCACAGTTCACTCACTGCTTCACTCACAGTAGACTCACTGCTTCACTCACAGTAGACTCACTGCTTCACTCACAGTAGACTCACTGCTTCACTCACAGTAGACTCACTGCTTCACTCACAGTAGACTCACTGCTTCACTCACAGTAGACTCACTGCTTCACTCACAGTAGACTCACTGCTTCACTCACAGTAGACTCACTGCTTCACTCACAGTAGACTCACTGCTTCACTCACAGTAGACTCACTGCTTCACTCACAGTAGACTCACTGCTTCACTCACAGTAGACTCACTGCTTCACTCACAGTAGACTCACTGCTTCACTCACAGTACACTCAGTGCTGCACTCACAGTAGACTCACTGCTTCACTCACAGTAGACTCACTGCTTCACTCACAGTAGACTCACTGCTTCACTCACAGTAGACTCACTGCTTCACTCACAGTAGACTCACTGCTGCACTCACAGTAGACTCACTGCTTCACTCACAGTAGACTCACTGCTTCACTCACAGTAGACTCACTGCTTCACTCACAGTAGACTCACTGCTTCACTCACAGTAGACTCACTGCTTCACTCACAGTAGACTCACTGCTTCACTCACAGTAGACTCACTGCTTCACTCACAGTAGACTCACTGCTGAACTCACAGTACACTCACTGTTGAACTCACAGTACACATTATTCACTTCAAATTCACCCATTTTAAACAAAATCCTTAATGACTTCAATGCGAATTCCAGGGCAGCAGGGTGAGAAAATTCGACCCCAGATTTAACAGCCAAATTTAATTGCTAAACGTCAGCCATAATTGGCAGTCATTGACAATCCGGTCTCGAATCAGTCAAAATTGAACTTGAAATTCTTCCCTCGTATTGAGGAAGATTCGGAATAAATTAATTAGAAATCTGAATCAGTTGCATTCTGAATTATTAATGCCTTGTAATAGCGGAGGCAGGCACTCCTCAGGGGTCTCTCATTTAGGATTTGCAACGGCACGTTTGAACTCGGGAATGCCCGGGTCACGTGAACCGCATTTCGCATGCCGAATTGACAGAACCCGACTCGACAGAATGCAAAATTTCAAGTCTCATCGAGTTAACATGCCACTCAGGGATTCTGTTGGCGCAGAAATGCACATGACTAATTTTTGCAATTCGAATACTGGAAATGCAGTACAGAAAAGGTCAGTCAGATTAACACTGATTAACCGTGGGGGCGAGTGGCTCGGCGGTCTAGCGCGTCTGCCTTGTGTGCCACTGGTCCAGGTTCGACCCCGCGTTGTAGGTTGGCTTTTTTCCCTAGCGCAGTTTCGTGTGCAGGGTCACATTTATTTGGGGCCTTGTGCACGAATTGGTTGGGCTATGGGCCAGTTGTGCAGTTTACGCCCATTCGGGCAACCCCCAAGGCATAGAGAGTGTACATTCCTGGAACCATCTATGTGACCATCTATGTACACCCTATGTGAGTGCGTGACTGGGTGCCGGCCTTGTGTGTGTCTATGCCTGTTATACCGTATTTAGTGTGACTGAATGCGCTTCAGGAGTCAGCGCAATGGACAGTCATGCCCCGTCGCTCGTTGTGGGACGATGTCGCTTTAAGCGTCAAAGTGCCTGCAGCCCTCCTGCAGATTTCGCTTTTTGTAGCTGATTAACCGTCCTTGAACTCTTTTAACAAGCCAACAGCTTAAATTTAAGGGATTTATAGACTGACTGATTTATTTATTTAGCGATCGGTTAAATTTTTCAATACAAAAAATTAGACACCCGACAGGCAACGGCGCATCCGAGGGCTGTGTACAGCTGCTCAGTCCTGACGGGCTGGAGGGGCCGCAACACCCAGTCCAAATTTACCCAGCTCAAACTGGTACCCGATCTCAGCTGGGTGAACTGAAGCAATGCGAGATTAAGGACACAAATTTCCTCCTATAGCCAGGACTCGAACTTATGACCTTCCGGTCATTATCGGCAGATGCCCTAGCCAATAGGCTACAACTCCTATCGACTTCAATCATCGAACAATTCATTTGGGGGCAGGTTACTCCTGTTGAATACTTAAAACGGGTTCGAAATCATTTGATTTTTCGCGTGTCAAATCTTGATTGGCTGGTACGCTAGTGAATAACAACCGCGCGCTTTAGCATATAAATTAATCTGTGGTGGCTCTTCATCGATCCTAAGCGAAGTATTCAGCCGCAAACAAGTATTTGTGATTGCACGCATATTATCTCGGTAAGGTTCGTATTATTGTTTTAACTAGTTAGCTATTTTTCTTTCATCTATTTTTACCATCTCCATATCCATCCCCATCTCCATCCCCATCTCCATCCCCATCCCCATCTCCATCTCCATCCCCATCTTCATCTCCATCTCCATCTCCATCTCCATCCCCATCTCCATCCCCATCTCCATCTCCATCCCCATCTCCATCCCCATCTCCATCTCCATCTCCATCTCCATCCCCATCCCCATCTCCATCTCCATCTCCATCTCCATCCCCATCTCCATCCCCATCTCCATCCCCATCTCCATCCCCATCTCCATCCCCATCTCCATCTCCATAAATCTGTCAGATTTTTATCTGATGATCAATCAGACAAGAATGAAACCGGCAGTGTCCCCTCTCCAGACTGTCTCGCAGAGGAATGCCTGCCCCAGCAACCCGCAAATTCGGCCAGCTGTTGCCGCCGCTGCTGCTGTTGCTCTGCCTGCAGTTCGCCGCGTTGGCTCCGACTGCTGTCCAGGCAGTGCCGCTGCCGTCCATGTCGGAGACGGAGCTCGTGGTACCCATTGGCACTTATCATCCCGCTGAGCAAGAGGAGCATTACAAGTACGCAGATAGTCAGACACTTAACTCTGATAACAGATAACTACTGATGATACTGCTTCATGATGAGTTGTAGCCTAGTGCTTAGGGCGTCTGCCTTATGACCGGAGGAAGGTCGTGGGTTCGAGCCCCGACTCTAGGGAATAATGTGTGCCCTTAATTCAGCAATACTTCAGTTCGCCCAGCCGAGATCGGGTACCAGTGTGAGCTGGGAAGAATTTATGATGGGTTTTGGTGCCCCGTCAAGTATGGTTGGGACTGAGAAGCTGTACACCTGTAAGGTGTAGCTCTCTGGAGCTGTGCTGTGGGCTGTGCATGTGGTCGAAAGGTCGGGTGTCTTAACCTTTTTTAATAATTTATAAAAAATTCTGAAAAATACTAGTCTCTTACCTTAACAATTCTCAGTAGATTTTTATAAATTCATTCTACCCTACTTACGTAAATTGCAAAATCAGTAGTGTAATTGGCTTTTTAAAACTATTTTTATCGCGAAAACTAAAATTTGATGAGTAAAACACGTTCCACGCAGCGTGGCGGAATGGAAGCGCAGCGGAGGCGACCGGTTCAACGCGGCCAGACTGTTGGCCAAGCTGGCCGACTTCAAGGCCAAGAACGACTTCTTGAACCAGCGTATTCGGTGAGCCTAGCCTTGTGTTTATTGATAATTTCATTCCTGTAAAAGATTATCAAACTTAAATTATTGGTAATTATAAGTCAGCAATTTGTGTGTTCATCAAGCACTAATCAGTGTTTATTGATCCCATTTCAGCATGGGCTGAGTTGAGGCTAAGAAGACATCAACTTTGCAGAATTCAGCAAACTTAATTGAATGGAAAATTCCTGGAAGTCTCACACGGCATTGCCTCCATCATTTAGTGATGAGAAACAAACAAATACTGCCGATAAAATACAAATAAAATGTGGCTGCACTGCTGACTAAAAAAAATAAATTGTTTTGAAACGAGTTTTTTTGCCTTTGCCATTTAATTTTTTTCTGCCTTGTAAAAATGTCGCATTTTATGTGAAATATAGTGATGAACTGACAGTATTTGACAGCTGTCACAATATTCCAGTTGTCACTGGTGCTAACCCCGCCACTCAATTCCAGCATGGCTCAGGCAGCACTGATTCAGGCTAGGTCGGCGAGACACCGGCTGCTGCTGCTGCTGCTGCTGCTGCTGGTGAGTGGCTGCCGGGCATTTCGTGTAATCACTTCAGCAAAGCAGCTGATGCTGCAGGATTTTTCGGAGAACGAAGTTTTACAATCTGGGTGAGTGCTCGCTTGAGTCCTACAGTCAGCATCAAGACCAATTCACTCTCACCAATCAGACTAGTTCACTCTCACCAATCAGACTAGTTCACTCTCACAAATCAGACTAGTTCACTCTCACCAATCAGACTAGTTCACTCTCACCAATCAGACTAGTTCACTCACACTAATCAGACTAGTTCACTCTCACTAATCAGACTAGTTCACTCTCACTAATCAGACTAGTTCACTCTCACAAATCAGACTAGTTCACTCTCACTAATCAGACTAGTTCACTCTCACCAATCAGACTAGTTCACTCTCACTAATCAGACTAGTTCACTCTCACCAATCAGACTAGTTCACTCTCACAAATCAGACTAGTTCACTCTCACTAATCAGACTAGTTCACTCTCACCAATCAGACTAGTTCACTCTCACTAATCAGACTAGTTCACTCTCACCAATCAGACTAGTTCACTCTCACTAATCAGACTAGTTCACTTTCTCAAATCAGACTACTTCACTCTCACCAATCAGACTAGTTCACTCTCACTAATCAGACTAGTTCACTCTCACCTATCAGACTAGAGGAACGTCACTTTCAGTTTTCCTGAAGTAACCTTCTCTTATCCACATGGATTGCAACTAACTCGCATAAAATTTTGATTTAAAAAAATCGCAGGGATCAGTTGGATCGAGGACGCAGACAAAATACCGATGAAGCGATGCGCCAAGAGCTGCTGGAGAAGCTCAGAGATATGTACGCTAGACAGAACTTTCTACGCAATCGGATTAGGTAATAAATTTTCTAATTATGCCACTGACAGTAATATATCGAGAATGCTAATCTTTCATTTCAGAATGGGCTGACAGTGGAGATGTGCCGAGCCTAAAAAGCATGTCATCACGTGACTAGGAACAGCAATTGTCTTCAATGTCAAAATCAATCATTGCTGACTTCAATCTTGTAATTTAGATGCATAACAAAAACTGACTCAATAGCTAAAGCTAAGCATGGAACCCTCTTCGCATATATAACTAGCCCTAACGTCTTTTAGTTCACTGGCATTAAACTGTCTTAATAGCCGATAGTCAAAATAAAAAAACTGCTTTGACAATGCGGATGTTTTGCGATTGAATTCATTGGCAGCGATTATCACCTAAAGAGCCAGGAGCCGTGATTAAGCTATTGCACTAATCTACATAATACAACTGGTTGCTGCGATTACTAAAAGGTGAAACGCAACAAGCTCTCACAAGACGATTATTCAAAACAGAAATTTCAATTGCATTAAAATTTGGCTGCCTGCCACTACCGATTCAATGCTAAAATACATTAGCAAAATTATGACACATAGAACGAAGGATGCATTTCAATTCTGCGAAAACCAGCAATTTTTTTCAGAATAATAAAATTTATGCGGGTGACAAGGGTCTGGCTCTCAATAGAGCAGATTTCTAGCTCGAATCATTTCAACAAAAAATGCATGATTTTTTAATCTATCTATCTATCTATCTATCTATCTATCTATCTATCTATCTATCTATCTATCTATCTATCTATCTATCTATCTATCTATCTATCTATCTATCTATCTATCTATCTATCTATCTATCTATCTATCTATCTATCTATCTATCTATCTATCTATCTATCTATCTATCTATCTATCTATCTATCTATCTATCTATCTATCTATCTATCTATCTATCTATCTATCTATCTATCTATCTATCTATCTATCTATCTATCTATCTATCTATCTATCTATCTATCTATCTATCTATCTATCTATCTATCTATCTATCTATCTATCTATCTATCTATCTATCTATCTATCTATCTATCTATCTATCTATCTATCTATCTATCTATCTATCTATCTATCTATCTATCTATCTATCTATCTATCTATCTATCTATCTATCTATCTATCTATCTATCTATCTATCTATCTATCTATCTATCTATCTATCTATCTATCTATCTATCTATCTATCTATCTATCTATCTATCTATCTATCTATCTATCTATCTATCTATCTATCTATCTATCTATCTATCTATCTATCTATCTATCTATCTATCTATCTATCTATCTATCTATCTATCTATCTATCTATCTATCTATCTATCTATCTATCTATCTATCTATCTATCTATCTATCTATCTATCTATCTATCTATCTATCTATCTATCTATCTATCTATCTATCTATCTATCTATCTATCTATCTATCTATCTATCTATCTATCTATCTATCTATCTATCTATCTATCTATCTATCTATCTATCTATCTATCTATCTATCTATCTATCTATCTATCTATCTATCTATCTATCTATCTATCTATCTATCTATCTATCTATCTATCTATCTATCTATCTATCTATCTATCTATCTATCTATCTATCTATCTATCTATCTATCTATCTATCTATCTATCTATCTATCTATCTATCTATCTATCTATCTATCTATCTATCTATCTATCTATCTATCTATCTATCTATCTATCTATCTATCTATCTATCTATCTATCTATCTATCTATCTATCTATCTATCTATCTATCTATCTATCTATCTATCTATCTATCTATCTATCTATCTATCTATCTATCTATCTATCTATCTATCTATCTATCTATCTATCTATCTATCTATCTATCTATCTATCTATCTATCTATCTATCTATCTATCTATCTATCTATCTATCTATCTATCTATCTATCTATCTATCTATCTATCTATCTATCTATCTATCTATCTATCTATCTATCTATCTATCTATCTATCTATCTATCTATCTATCTATCTATCTATCTATCTATCTATCTGTCTATTTTTCTAATCTATGGCCCATATTTGTTCATCCAAATCACATACTGCTTGAACGAATGAGTATGCTATCTTGTTAGATCAATTTACACTCTGAAAGGCTTGTCTTTTTAGGCAAAACATAAAATCTAACGAGTTCCATCGACTTCCGGTGAATTGTCGCGGCACTTACAGAAAACAGAAAAGCGATTTCAGTTTAAGAGCAATTTTAGGAAAAACAGCAATTTAAGACTCAGTGCATGCCATCAGTAACCCTAGATGCGTATTTACCGAGCCTGCTTAAGGCAACCACGCCCATTTTCAGTAGCAACAGTCGCACAAGGTTAATGTTTGTCGCACCCCAGTCACTCAGAGCAGTGACAATCCCACACGGTAGCAATAACCAAAGCTCTGTTAAGTCTCGCGGACGACTTCACACAGCAACGTCTTCTGTCCCGCCATCAATCGAGCTGAGCTGTTCAACTTCATTATTGAAAGCTGAAAATTAAAACGGCCTCAGTCTTGAAAGCTCTGGAAGCGGGAAGCGGCAACAATCAATGGACATGATCTGCATACCCCAGCCCGCATGATGCTAAAAATAGGATCAGAAATTGGCGCCGGCCATTCATTCCAAATTGTGTGACTGATGATCTTCCTGAGCTTGCTGAGGCTTAATAAAACTTGCCCGGTGTGGCCTTATTGCCGCAGTAAAAATAAAATCCCCCGATTCGCCGCTTCCCAATTTTAGATTCCCGTTTGGCTTGATGGCCAATCGGTGGGAAGGCGGCCAAGCCTGTCTCACCTGGGCCGCTCCAGCTATGGGGGGGATAAGAATTGATTCCGGACCGCAGCAGCTGCTGGTCCCAGATTAAAATCCCCGGGCTCAAAGTCATTGCCCTAAAGCGAAGCTGCATTGTCAATTTTTTTTCCGCAAAGATTTGATTGCAACCCTCGGAGATTTTTTAGAAATGCCGGTGATGATTGCGCAACAACGCCAACGTGTTCAGTCGGCAGCAGTTCTTCTCCTGCTCACCCTGGGCTGCTTCCTGCTGCTCACCTGTGTCCCAGCTCACAGTAGAAGCGTGGGGCAACCTCTGGATTTGGCTGATGAGGCTGGAGAAGTGCCAGTAAGAGAACTGGGCGATGAAGCTGAGAGGCTGACTGACAGCGCTCTGTCTGACGGAAACTCGTGGCGGCTCAAGGACAAGCACCTCATCGACAAGAAGAAGAGCTCAGTGAAGGAGCTGCTCAAGCATTGGGTGTTCTATCAACGACCTAGGTGTGGTCTCACTAATTACTGACACTACAATAAATAAAAACGTAATTTTGTGCATAAGTGCATGCCAAAGAAGTTTGACGCCTCGCATCGCCCCTCTTGTAATTAACCTTGCAGGTTCGGAAAATGACTGAAAGTCTAACGTGGAAAATTACCAACAGCTTTGAAGACTTTGGAGTAATCCACGCCTGTAGCAGAACGATTTCCTATATTAATTGAGAAGTATTCGGTTTAGAAAAAAATAAAATGCCCTAGCGGATTGGCAATAGCTTTTTGATCGTGTTCACGACGTTGTTTGTCTTAAAGAATTTTAGTACATTACGAGGGGTATTAGATGCCGACACACAGCACACGGGCAGTCAGCGTCGCTTGCTTTGGTAGCACAGCAAGATTTTGCTTTCTGATGCGTCCTTCTATCACTGCGGTTACTTGCTCAGTAGTTGAGTTTGGCAAAAAGAGCGTTACATAATTTGCAATAGCAAATGCTGTGATTGGCTTTGACCGTCTGACCTTGATGGTACGGGGGACGAAAAATTAGAGCGGGCTGTGCGATTGGCTTTCACCGTCTGACCTTGAAGGTACGGGTGACGAAAAATTAGAGCGGGCTGTGCGATTGGCTTTCACCGTCTGACCGTGTTGGTACGAGGGACGAAAAATTAGAGCGGGCTGTGCAATTGGCTTTCACCGTCTGACTTTGAAGGTACGGGGGACGAAAAATTAGAGCGGGCTGTGCGATTGGCTTTCACCGTCTGACCTTGAAGGTACGGGTGACGAAAAATTAGAGCGGGTAAGAGAAGATACTTTGGAATCTATCTAACTATTTGCAATGGTAAACGTTCCTGCTTAATCATTGCATTGCTCGGAGACTATTCGAAAGGTACAGAGCGATCTTTATTTTGATTTTTGCCTACTGGAACATTATAACACACATCTAATCACAAAATTCAGTCGTAAATAAGGTCGTTGAATTAATATTGAATTTCTGGCTTGAAGAAGGCTCAGCTTTGATTTCAAGCGAAGCGGAACACAGTTGCGTTAACATTGGAAGGTCAGCTGACTGGGAACAGAATTGTGAAATTTTGCTGATTTTTATTTTTATAAGAGCTTGGAGCTTCATTGCTATTAGTATTCACGCTTGAGATCAGTGCAAAACACAAAATCAAGTCTAGGAAAATTTTAAATTTCTACGTAGTGAAAGACAAGTTCTTTTGTGTTAGGTTTGATTTAGCATTGAAATATTGGCTGTGTCGGCAGAATGCATTCAATTTTAAAATAACAAGAGCCTTTTTTTCTCTGCCGCCAGGGATTCATCTCGAAAATTCAGTGGCATTCTAGTCCAATTTGTAAAGCTTTTAGATTGAAGCAGCATTCAGTTAGCTGGCATTGGGGAATGTGGGAATATTCACATTGAAATGAAGGAGAACGAGAAATTGAGGAATTTTTTGTTTTAAAGAAGTTTTTTTGTATTTTTTTCATTCACACATTAACTTTAAGCTTGTTCATAATCGATGCTGATAAGTGGAAGCGTGGCACAGCTTACAAAGGAAACTGAAGCCTTATTGCACCATCATTCGTTTGATCCACCATTTCGAAGGAGGCAAAGGAGACTTCGAAGATGAACCCCGAAGTGGGCGACCCCGGACCTCCACCAGTCAGGGTGTCGTTGAGCGTGTGCAAAGCCTTCTTGATGAGGATCGGCGAGTGACAGTTGCTGAAGTAGCGGAGGCCTGTGGCAGCAGTTATGGCAGCGCACAGTTCATCCTGACAGACCAGCTTGGAATGTCGAAGGTTTGTGCCAGATAGGTGCCAAAACTCCTGACAGCAGGGATGCAGCGCAACAGGGTGCAGGCATTTTGCGTACATATCCAATGTTAATCGAATGAATGGTAAGAGCACTCCGTGTACATTAGTGTGATTTGGAGGCAGTGTGAACGAGCCTTAATTGGCTTGCACATGCACAGATTATATGGCACGAGGGAGAGAGATTAGAGAGAAGCGTACATGTGATATTTGCACATTGGGGTGGCGGTAGAAATATAGCTCGTACACCTAAAGAGGGCTAGGGGTAAACAAAGTTAACGGGCATTGAGGAAATACCGCGAGAGTGGAGACACGATACGCGAGCAACAAATTTTACAGGCATTTGAAATGCGTAACTTTTTTTTCACTTACGCTCGTGCTTAAGTCCTTAACCCTCGCCTGAAGATAAGGAACCCAACCGTTATGAATTATTACTTAAGAATCATATCTTATCACAGAAAAGAAGTGTAAATCAATAGCAACATTGTTTCCGCTCTAGGATTAAATTGTTTCTGAATATGTTTAAAATGTGTGATTTAAGGGGCAAAGACACCATCAGAACCTGAGTCCAGCGGAGGACCACTATTTGAAAAGAGAGATTGGTATATGCTTGCTTCATTCCTAACCATTGGAAAGCAGTGAGTATGTATTTCGAAATTTAGTCTAAAACAGCCTAATTATAATTTTTTTTCTGATGGAATTGCTTTTTCCATTCGCTCGCTTCAGCCGATAGTTTTTTTTAATTTCTTTTACGATCATTAAGGCCCAGACAGGAGGTTGTTTGCGTTTCTCAATAAAATCATTTTTATTGGCTTGCATTTGATGGGGAAATCTCTAAACAGAAGGAGCACTCGCTAACAAGCCAATCAATTAGTGAAGCCATCAATCGTAGATTATCCAGTCACCGGATCCTTGCCAGTTTGTGATTTCACTGCGCCCGCATTATTCCGCATGAAAGCACCCAGTATTTCATTCAGGCTTGCATTGAAAATTAATGAGTGAAAAAATCAAATCCCAGCAGAAATCGCCAGGAAAAATTTGACACAGAATGTCAGTCGATAATTTATTTGCCTGATTTCAATTGTACTTATTCGGCTTGTTATATTTTTCGTTCAAAAAACGAGCTACACTTCTGTTTTCTAACAAAGAAGAAATGTTTCATTAAGTAGTTTCTTTAATGCCGCAGGGCCCTTCATCAAGTCAATATTGGTGATGCTGGTTGGATCTGCAGAATCAAGAATCGCACAGCCTTCTCTTCTTACTTGCCGGCTCTGAAATTTTATTTTGCTGGTAGATTATTTTTAATTTTTTCCTGCTCAGTTGGTCTCTAATAGTGCACTACTGTATTAACTCTATTATTCAGTAGATAACTAAAGATTGAGCCGGATGCTACCGATTTATAAATTAAATATTTTTTAGTAAAAAACGGACTAGCTACTACTACTTTTAGTAACCAATGACAGTCGGGAGGCCACAAAAAAAATATTATATGACCTGGGTCGCAGGTAGGCCAACCAGAAGGCGGTGTTGTGATGCGGAAATCTGTACTTTTCCTTGTCAATCTGGAACTTTGGCAGTCCGCGCCGCACAACTATGGTGCTCAGCTGGTCCGTCGGGTACTCGACAGCTGGCTCGGCTTCCGTGTCGACTCTGCCGCCATCTTCAAAGCGAATGCCCCGGCCGAGAGCAAGCCAACATCCCCGGTCAAAGCACTGCATCAGAGTCAGCAGGAGAAGCAGCTTCAGCACATGCATGTCTGTGTATTGACAGTCCCTGTTGCGTGAATAAAATTTGACGGGGAATTTAACCCAAATTGGCTTGCACTCCAAATTTATGAGGATTCTGAGCTGCCCTCCTCTGTAGGAGGCGGCATTATTGTGATTGATTTGGCGGGCCTGTGAGCTCACAGATTGGTTCTGTGGGCCGATACTGCAACATGACAGGTAATTGATACTCGAACAGGTTCTAAATTTATTATAATATTCAGATTTTGAGTCGAGTGTGCGAGGCGCTTTAACTAACCCAAAATTTCATATCGTCGAAACATACGAGTAGCAACCTTATAAACTCAAAATTTCACAGCGTCGAAACTTCATATCGCCGAAATTTCGTAAGCTCGAAATTTCATATTGTCGAAAAACTATGCAGCTCATTTCATAACAACGAAATTTCACGAACCCGAAATTTCATAAAGTCGAATTTAACACTGTTTGCGAAAGAAGTTTTTGTATGATTTTATGAATAATGTTAATGGCACAAAATCAATATATATGTTACAATGTTTTTGCACAGCACTTATTAAATTCGACTTTATGAAATTTCGGGTTTGTGAAACGCCCGCGAGTGTGCTCATAGCTTGTCATAGAAACTGGGAAATATACACCTCGGCTCCAACATGCTTGAAAGGTAGGCGAAAACGGTCCTGTAGGTTTGCCGTCGATCGGGACACACACGCATGAGGAAAACCTTGACGCCAGCTGCGCTAAGCTATGTCGCACAGGAACCCCAGTTCTAAACGGTCTCATAACATTGTTGCAGTGCTGGGCAAGCAGATTCGCAGCTTGTTTGGTCAAATTTCTCTGCCGAAAGAGCTACCGAAAGAAGATGACAAGCAATGACCACTGTGCTAAAGCATTTCTCTGCCTCTCCCTTGCTCAGGGGTGGCATAGCGCAAAAGATGTTAGTGGGGGGGGGGGAGGCCACCCCCCCGGCCCTGCGGACTCAAACTTGTCAATCAAAGGCATGATCGCTTTGAACAAGCTGCAATAATAGAATCTGGCTGCTTTCAAGCATTAGCAGAGTGGCAGGAAGAGAGAAAGCCTACACTCGCACTCAAACCCGAATTGCATCTCTCAGGATTGACTAATTTATGAGTAAGAATTACTTATTGTGTGTGCGGCGGCCCACCGCAACGAGAACTCGGAGTTTGGAGCGCAGAACTATTTATACAGGCGCCTGTCAATGTACTGCCAAGCAAGCAGATCGCTGTCCTCCCGACATGTCAACTAAAACTCCATCTCGACCCGCTAAGAAGGCGCAGCAGACGGCGTCGTGTTCGTCTCCTTCAAAGCGGCGCGTAATAGGCGGCGGCGGCGGCGGCGGCGGCGGCAGCGGCGGCAGCGGCGGCGGCGGCGGTGGCAGCGGCGGCAGCGGCGGCAGCAGCTCATCGAACGATCGACTGGAGTCGATCAGCGAGTTCGGACAGCCGACGCTGCGGTTGGCGGCCTTCGCCAGCGAGGAGTTTCTAGCGGCGATGCGGCTGGCAACTAATTGGAATGTGCAGCTGCCGGCCGGGGCGCTGCAGAGGCCCGCTCAGCCAACTAGTGGGTGAGTCGCCTTCCCTGGGAACTCTCTATCCCCCCGCTTCTTGGGTTGCGTTTTGAGCGGCTAGTTGTTGCTGTTGCTCGGGCAGGAATAACATGGCTACTAAAAATCATTAAAAAAATGCAACGCTTTATCCCTATTCTCATGCAGGTTGCCGGGCAATCAGGCCGGAACAAAGTCTTGATGGACAATGCTTGGTTGAAATTTTGAATTTCCCAGCCTCGAATGGCCAGGCAAAAATCCCGATCGTAACCAAAACTTTTTTTGCAAAAATCTGGATTTCATTGTCTTTCTTTAGACTTTTTTGCAATTTTACTTGCGATTATTCAATATAATGAACTAACTATTGCACATTTTAAGTCTGACATGTTGCGTAATCATTTGTTATTAAATTTTGCTTGGTTGATAAACAATTAGATGGAAAGTGAAAAGAAGCTGTAAGAATTGTTTTTTTATGACAAAAACTTCATAATAAGTCGCTATTTAAGCCGTCACTGAAAATAACAGCAAATATTTTTTTAATTCACCAAGTCGCCTTGAATGATGTTTTTATATTTCCCTTTTTTACTTTATGCCTTTTTTAATGATATACTCGTATATTTAAATCACAGTATAACAATACAGTTAATTTTTAATTGACTTGACAAATACACTTTTATTTCGATTACTCAGCGTGTCAATAAAACTAAAGTAAACTAAAAGTTAAAGTTGAATTTAGAAGGTTAATTTGTTAAAAGTAAAAGCTTCGTGTTAAATCTCAACTAATGATGCGCATATTGCTTTGAGATGCAATGCTGGATCTGAATCTCATTGCCGACACCGATCTACATATCGGATGCAAATACTGCTAGACGGTTTTTTTTCAGAAAAAAAAATAGTAAAACAATGAAATGAGAGAGCGCAAAAAGACAATATTTTTCCCGTTTTTTTTCGAAATCATAGCGAATTTAAAAAACGTGCTTTTTAGTTGCATCTGGGAGTGAGGCGAGCAATCAATTTTCTGTTTTAAATATTAATCATGTGAAAAAATATTTAATAAATGCCCAAATTTGGTTATTCTTAAAAAACGTGGGATCGCCGATTGTTCGATGGCGCAAGCAAAAAAATGTCGTCCTCTCTTAGCTAAAAATCACCCCTTAAAGAGCGCTTGGTTATTGTGAATAGCAAAGAAATGCGCGTCATTGAAGTCCTGCTAGTTCACAACCGCCAGTACTGTGAATGCGACGTGTTAAAAAAAAATCTGGTGAAAAAAAAGAGATTTTTAGATACCCAGTTGCAAATTTACGTACGTGCGTATGCATGCAGATTGAAAGCATCCTACATCACCAGTTGTCACACTTGTTGTCTTCGCAATTCACAGCCACAAAACTATTTGATCGCTCCTCAATATTTGTGAAAAACGGGAATATCAGATTCGATATTTCTTTAGTAATTTAAAAGTAGACATACCATATTTTAAAGTGAAACCTACTGAAATCGGGCAGGATGCAATAATTTGGTCACTTGAGCCTACTGAAAGTAGGCTCAAGCGAAATTTTTATTCTCATTAATTTCTTGACGGGGCAATGAATTACGAAAATCACTTTTTAAAACTATAATACTGGTTTCGGTAACTGAAGTCATAAGCCAAATCTCAAATAACAGCTGATATGGTAACCTTAGAGCAATCATCACATTTCATATGATAGGGATGCACGGATTGAAGTCTGGTTGAAATAATTTGATCTTGTTTTAACAGTATCTTTCTTAAGATAAGAGCAAGAAAATTATGTTGCACAGGCAAATTTAATATAACAAAAAAATCGATCTTGCAACTTGGCGAGGTGCTGAGAAACTTTCAAAATTGGTTGCTTATTTTTTACTGTAAGTCAGTTTCGATACATATCGGCTATATCCAATCGAGTGTTCAATAAGGGCGTACACTAAAGATTGTGCGGCTACTGAAAGTGAATTACAGTTTCAGCAGCAGCCTGATTCTGTTTTAAATCATTCTTATTAAAAATATGTGTAACATGTTGATTAATTTTGGCCAAAGAGATTATGCAACCATTTTCACTACATCTTTATGCATTTGTTTTATTTTGACAAGTCATATCTATGGAATAGGTGTATTTTTGATACGAGAGAAATTGGAAATGAATGAGAAATAAAAGAAGCAAAAAAGAAACACACAAACACGAAAGGATGCGAAGGCTCTGCTTTTTTCGAGAATTGGTGGGTCTCTTTGAGACTGAATGCAAAATTAATCGCCCGATGTGGGGCTCGAACCCACGACCCTGAGATTAAGAGTCTCATGCTCTACCGACTGAGCTAACCGGGCTTATCACTTGGCGTGGATTTCGTGCTATATCAAAAATGGCTTGCAAGCAAAGTTTAAACCTTAAAAACGGAAGGAAAGCAACAACTGGCAATTCATGGGCATTTTTAGCCCAGTCTGAACACTTGAATCCTGCGCGAGTGAAGCACGGCATTGCTTGACAACTATTCTACTAAGCGCTTGCTTGAGGACGAGTTTTAGTATTTACAGTCAAAAGCATGTGAAACCCCTTTGCCACTCAACTGACAACTCCGTATTTACTTCACCTACACGCAATGTACGCTAAAATTATTTATTCGATGCACATGTAAACAATTCCGCAAGCATTTAAAGCAAGCGTTGCACATGCAGCTCGCTTGAATACACACTAAAGTTTCCTTCCGTACGTCCCTCCGGTCATGCAGCGCAACATTGCAATGCACACGTGTATATTAGAGATGCGCATGTACGCGTCCAATTCCTGTTCGCATTTAGTCATCACAAGCAGTAGCTGATACGAGCGTATTGCGTTGCATTCACACTGATAGCCCAGCTTGGAACTGTTATTTAAACTGATAAGCAATCCAGCTAGGTGGCTGCATCATATACAGAGCTGGTTTGTTATAATTACTGTACATTAATGCGATATAATTTGCTATGAGACTGGAGCAACCAGCTTTGCTACTATTACTGACTGTGGCGTTGCTGCTCCAGTCACCTGGCCAGATGTCGGCAGCCGTCGAGTTTCAATGCTTGGACGGTGACGGCAAACCGCTGGATTGGTTTGCGCTATTGAAGCAGCCGGAAACGCCAGAGTACGCCTACGTGAGCTCGGACTCGCCGAACTCGTGGACTCAGCCGTCTGGCGCTGATCTGACCAGGAATGGCCCGGTGTTTGCCACGGTCAGCCAGGTGTTGTCCGGCTCAACAGCGGCCGCTTCCGCCGACGTCTTGGCCGCTTACAATGATGAGCCAGTAGACTCGAATAGTTGCAACTGGAAGAGCAGCGGCAGTGCGTTCGGTCACATGAAAGGCCTTGTAGCTTTGAAGTCTGGTCAGCGCGGCTTCTGGCTTATCCACAGTGTGCCGAAATTTCCCGACATCAAGCTTCAGCGCTACGAATACCCGGACACGGGCGTCAAGTACGGCCAGAGCTTTCTCTGCCTCACCGTGAACAGCTCGGCAATGGCCGAGGCCATCGGCAAGCAGCTGTTCGCGGCGCACCCGTGTCTATTCGCCATGACCGTTGACTCCAGCGCCGAGGCGGCCTGGCCCAGCTGGGCGGCTCTGAAAAAACGGAAGCGACCGCCAACTAGTTTACTGAACTCTACTGTCCGGCTGGTCACTTCCGGTGGCCTATCCGTGATGCACGTGGCCAAATCGCCTCACCTGAGAGAGGATCTGTACTCTTACCTCTTGGCTGGTCAGCTGAATTCCAACATTCAGGTAATGTGTACGAATGGGACCACTGCATGGGAGTCATTTGAGTAACCACAGTTGAACATCATTATGATGATTATACCTTCACTATTCCAATATCGCAGGTGGAAACGTGGCAGCACGGCAAGTCACTGCTAAACTCAACCTGCAACAGGCGCTACAATGTCACCAAGGTGCTTCGGGTTCGCATTGGCAACCAACGCCTGGCCGAATTTCCTTCCACAAGAGACCATTCAAAATGGTGCGTAACAGTCGGCGCCAAAAGTCAGCCGCACGTGTGCATAGGCGATATGAACAGGGCCGAGACGCAGTTCCACAGGGGAGGCGGCACAGCCTGCATCGGTCTGGACGGACTGCACGGATTGTTTAAAGCGGCAGTCCTTGGCGATCAGGTAACGCGATGCTAAAGCCCTTCCTTAGTCTGCTAGAAAACTGGATGCTAATAATTATTTCTAACTAAACGCGTCAATTATCAGCTGTTGGACCATGATACGATGGTGAATCTACGATTTCTTTCGACCAAGGGTTCTTGTGGTGAACCAGATTCTTATATTAAGAAAGGTTTCTATCTTATAACTCTGTAAATACGCCTTTATTCAGTTACGCGTGGGGTGCTTTCACATTCCCTAAATTTCACAACCCCTAACACATGGGCCTTCACATTCCCTAAATTTCATATTTACTAAACTTTACATCCCCTAAATGCACGAGACTTCACATCCCCTAAATACTAGAGACTTAAAATCCCCTAAATGCAAGAGACTTCACATCCCTTAAATGGATTGCATTGCCTTCCAGTGCATTTAGGGAATGTGAAGTTTAGGGAATATAAAGTGGCCCGCAATTCAGTTTTAGGGGATATGAAATTTAGGTGATTTGAAATTTAGGGAATATGAAAGAACTGGCAGTTAGGGGATTTGAAATTTAGGGAATGTGAAACGCCCCCCCTAAACTTCTCAAATGCTATAGCAGGATAGGGTTTGTACTCGTAGCATTTTAAAATGTATAAAATGTAGGGTTTATAAAGTTTAGGACTTGTGAAAGGAGATGCAATAGAATTTTCGGAGTTGAGAAGTTTAGGGCATTCGAAATATAACTTTTCGGCGTTGTGAAAGTTATAGGGATTGTAAAAGTGACCCCCGCCAAAAATAGCAAGTCGAGAGGGGCGCAAACCTTTACCGACAGCCGAGGGGTCGCGGCCTCCCTTGCTCTACCATGGTTTAGTCTTGTGCTCCGCATCACATCCGTCTGTTTTACCTACTGTATACAGCGACGATTACATTCAGATTCTTGCACGATCTTACACAAGAATAAGCGCGCTTATGGTATCCTCTTTTCACATTAAACATGTACATGCACAATACATGATTCATGTATTTACCAGACAAAAAGCAAGTGCTACCCCACCACAAATGCCCTCACAGGCTTGCGGCAGCTCAGCACGAGGCCACGAAAAGAAGCCAGAGGACTCGGACAGGGAGCTGCTGCTGTCCCTCTACAACTGGGTGATGGTGGCCGTGTTCTGCGCAGTCGCGTGCACCATACTGTCTGCCGGACTGCTGCTCTGGATGGCGCTGGCCCGGGTGAGACGCCGACAACTGCTGGCGACTGGCAGCGCCGCTGGACGGAGGTATCTCGTCCTATAAGGCGCCGCTGTTATGCGCAGTCGGCTGACGATTTCCAATATTTTATGTAGACAGTATAAAATGAAATCAATCACTTAGTTTTATGAGTTTCTAATCACTTAATTATTTAGCATAGCTTGGCATTATTTATAACATATTGATTTGTAGACACAAAGCCAGTGTATTGTTTCGAGGAAAGTGGCTTCCCGCTCTGTTACCGAATGCGTTCCGCTTATCGTTTATCGCAATTGTAAGCCAAACTGTCATTGTTCGAATTATTGTCGAATCGCATAATAATGGATAATTCTTAGTTTTCACTTCTTTAGTTAAAAAAATGATGTGAATGCATGCTAAATTTATTGATTGAATTTCAATGCAAATTTGCTCCACTATTTAATTTCAAGTATATTGTATTAGTTGATTGTTGTTTACATTAGCTGAAATTTTTTTATTCTTTTATTCAATATTTACCTCTATTTCCATTACTTTTTTTCGAAATTTTTTGACGGGCTGTAGAGGCCGCAGCACTCGTCCTTAATTTTCCCAGCTCAAACACTAAAACAATGCGGGATTAAGTGCCTGGCTCAAGGGCAGAAATTATCTCCTAGCGCTGGGCCTCGAACCCGCGACCTATCCGGTTATTATTATCCGTAACATCCGAACACTGTTTCGTTGTTTTTTTGATTTGCTGATTTAAAAAATCTTCATAAAAAACTGGCAGGAAAGGACAGAACATTGACCCAGTTCAATAAATTATCGTGTGACAGGAAATGAAGTGTTGGGCTACAGTCCAAGAGAAATAGTAGAAGTGCACGGAGCAGCTTATTTCAGTTATTTGTTTGATAATATTTTAAATAACTAACGATGCGTTGGTTTTATTTTCAATAGAAAAAAATCAGAGACACGCGCACGCGACAAGCACTACTCAGTAGTAGAGTGGTGTGACAGTAAATTCTATAATAGAAATATTTACCGGTATAGATTACTCGCATGCCCAGACTATAGTAGATGACAATACCACCTAGCCATATGAAATGCACGCAAGGCGAAAAATAATTTGCGTTGACAATTTAAAAGGTTTAAGGGCCTACCTTTGCTGTGTGGGAAAATATTTATGAAATTAATCCCACCGTATCAGTTTTTGCCTTGAAGTAATAAAATTTTGGGGACTTCAAACAGGGATTAAATTACAGGATTTCTAACTAGGGATCAATTGGGATCTCGCATCTAAAAGATAGCATTTGGGCCTGGACAGAGCAAAGCATTACCGAAAGAAAGGATGCCGAAGAAAATAAAATAAACATCAAGCAACAAGGCCTATTTTTTAGAAGACAGTCGAACCTTCTTTAACGATTTCATCGAGCTGCCGCCGCCGGCGACGCCCGAGGAGGCGCTGTACTCGGCGCCGTCGTGACCGGAGACGCCGGCGGTGGCCGCGGCGGCGGCTGCGTCTCGCTGGGCCTGCGCCTTGGCCCGTTCGGCCTCGACT
Organism: Macrostomum cliftonense; assembly: GCA_950096795.1. NCBI lineage: Eukaryota > Metazoa > Platyhelminthes > Macrostomidae > Macrostomum > Macrostomum cliftonense. Next base: position 719,082 of record CATNEM010000395.1, on the reverse strand, counting down.
CGCTCCTCAACCTGCCGCCTGGCCTGCTGCGTCGCCGAATGCCTGGCCTCGGCCGTCTCCATCTCGGCGCACACCAGGCCTAGCGACTGCCGGCACGCCTCCGACCAGGCCTCCAGGGCTTCAATCAGGCGGGGCAGGTCCTCGGGGGGAACGTCCCGGCCCATGCAGCTGTGGACCTGTTAAGGTGATTATGGCATGAGTTTAGGGGCGATTCTTGCATGAGTTTAGGGGCGATTCTTGCATGTGTTTAGGGGCGATTCTTGCATGAGTTTAGGGGCGATTCTTGCATGAGTTTAGGGGCGATTCTTGCACGAGTTTAGGGGCGATTCTTGCACGAGTTTAGGGGCGATTCTTGCACGAGTTTAGGGGCGATTCTTGCACGAGTTTAGGGGTGATTATTGCAAAAGTTTAGGGGCGATTCTTGCACGAGTTTAGGGGCGATTCTTGCACGAGTTTAGGGGCGATTCTTGCACGAGTTTAGGGGCGATTCTTGCATGAGATTAGGGGCGATTCTTGCACGAGTTTAGGGGCGATTCTTGCACGAGTTTAGGGGCGATTCTTGCATGAGTTTAGGGGTGATTATTGCAAAAGTTTAGGGGCGATTCTCGCATGAGTTTAGGGGCGATTCTTGCACGAGTTTAGGGGCGATTCTTGCATGAGATTAGGGGCGATTCTTGCACGAGTTTAGGGGCGATTCTTTTTAGACTTTACAGGCTTAGGTGTGAATTTTACAGGAGCCTACGTTGAATATTAAGCAAGTTATTAACGGGATAAAAAATAGCAGCATAAAATTATAGGACAATGATGAAAAGCCAGTTTGACCCACCTGCAGCGTCTGATCTCTCTGGTCAAGTTTACCCTGCAACAGGCCCATAGTGATCATTTCGGCTAGCAGAGATTCGAGCTCGGGCACGCTGTCGAGTCCCAGACAGGCTAGCAGGCTGGTGTAGGCTAGACAGCGCTGGGTCCGGGCCGCCTGAACAACGCTAAGCCGGCGCAGTTTGCGCAGCTGGCGTTGGCTCAGCGCTGACGCAGGGCCGGCCGCGGCGTAATCAGCGTAGGTCCCGTAGGCGAACAGGCGCAACAGACGGTGCGCGTCAGGCGCTTCGGATTCCAGGTTGGCTAGCCGGGGATCGCTGAGCAGCTCGCCAAACACGTGGATATCTGCATTATAAATGGTTTGATAGGTAAACTCGTCTCTATTTGCTAAAAGTTAAAATTGTGACAAGGATGTGGCCGAAGATAAAGCTAAAATAATTACAAAGCTAAGCCTAAGTTGATTATAGTTTCCTTTTTAATAAAGAGTTCACTCTCTAATGAGCAACTTAAGAATTTTTTGTGTACTAAATTTTCATTGCCTACCTAATGCTTTATCGATCTCTTGCATGAATAGTTCTTCATATCTAGCTTATTGTGTGTATGTGTGTGCCACATAAATCAGTCCATATCTAAGCTAAACCCTGACCTCTTCATAATTAAGTGTGAGCTTCATTGTTTTGATTCACTTATCTATGCTATGCTTACCAAATACAAGCAATAGCAAATGATCTTTGAGCATTCCTAATATACAACCAATTCATTGTTGGCAATTATTAACTAGCCTATACTAGGCATACCTGTCAAAATTTACTAAGCTTAAAATAAACTAATTTTAGTTTATTTTTTCTCTTGTTTTCCAAGTAAACTATAATAAAACTTGTATGATTAAAAAAGTTTAGTTTAGAATATTAAACTTCAGAATAAGAATATGTAAATATTAATCAGGAGCAATTCATTAAGAATTTTTTTGCTTATGCAATCTACACTAACCGTTTTTTTGTTTTAAACTATAAACATACTTTTTAGACTTAATAAAGTTTGTCTTAGGTAAATTTTTTTAGTCTTAAAACTTAGATATCTTTTTAGTAAGATTTAATATAGAATACAAATGATATATTATGGCCAAATTTATATTAACCAAACAAACAAGTAACTAAAAGAACAGTCAAAGCTATAGCATATGGGCAAATAAGTTTTATAAATAATAATAAAATTCTTAATAAGCTTTTACTTCTATGTATGCATATTAGTAAGCTAACCCTAAATATAACAAATTAGCTACTAATGAATATACATTTATTGCAAAGCAAAATATCAGAGACCTAGATATCCATCTCGAATAAAGTTATATATTTATATTATTTTGCACATTTTTTAAATAAAAGATCTTAGGCAGATATAGTATTAGCTATTTGTCAATTAGACTTTTGAGGCCCTATTTTGATACTTGCATTTGCACTGTAAATTTAATATTATATAATAGACACTTGTTTGTCTCCGTGAGTAAGGAATTGCCTAAATTCAAAGGGAATGGGCCTCAAATAAAATAAATGTGGGATATGACAACCAGACTACTATATGTTATGCAATTCAAACAAAAATGGCTTACCTTCATCGGATGTGACATCGTTGATCAAATTAACCTTCTCCTGGACGCTCTTAGCTTGGTCTAGTCTGCGAACATAATCATCGATAGAAATCATATCGACAGCAGCAGCTAAGCAATACTGTGCAAGTTCAAGATACCTGTGGCTGTGGATATTGTCGTTTACCAGTGCAATATATTAAGCTAAGCAATCATGAATCGATATAAAGTTTTTTAGATCTTAAATATAAAACCCGAAATTCAGACAGAAAAATAACTTCAAAAATTTCTTAACAACCTCCAAACGATGACTCTAACGAATGGCTGAACAAAACTGTATGCTTTATTTGTGGGCCTTTCTTAGACCAGGCCCGGCTTGAAAATTTTAATTAAAAAATCATTTTTGGAAGAAATTTTATTGGAAGAAAATAAAGCTAAAATTGTTAGTATATTCATTTTTTAATTAATAACAATTTTTTTTACTTTATTATACTATCTAAAAAGTTAAAAATAATGGCAACCCGGAAAATGCGTTAATTAAAAGCAATCTTTTTCCTAGAAACCTTAACTTGGAAAAGCACATTAAAAACTATTTATTGCAATTCAATTGATTTAAAATGCGAAAAGAATGTGAGATAGTCTTTTAATTTTTTGCTACTTTAGAAAAGTAAAAAATCATTAGAGCTAGTCATCGCAAAAATGTAATTAAATTTTCCATGTTTGGGCTGGCCTGGAAAAGTTTTTCGCTTTATTTAACTTTACGCGACATTACGAAATGGCCGTAAAAATGACAAGCTAGGCTTCAGTGATTACTAGTAAAAATTTAGCATAAATTTAACTTAGTATTACCTTTAAACGACCGTACTTTACATTAAGTTTTACTTCAAGCCGTACTTCCGCCGGCGTCAAGGACTAATAGGAGCACTTTGTCGACGTTTGCCCACGTATTTTAGGGGCATTTGTTGATTAGCCCGATCGTGTAATAATAAGGGGCAGTCGGGAACTGCATTGCCAATCTTGATTTTCTTGTACAGTGCTTCGAGCAAAGTGTTAACTATTTGGGCGTCGATATTCTGAGTAATCTGCTCCATTTAATTTATGAAAAAGCTGACTGCAACTTAAAATGAAGTAAGGAAGCACGAGAGTAGAACATGTCTCCACTGCGGCACTGCCTTGCGCAAAGAGGATCAAATCTAACTTACATTTGATACTTGCAGCCATTAAAACAAACTGACTCCAATAAATCTACATGTACATATGTAGCTTACCTGTAACCAGACTGCCATATATAAGAATATATGACTCGCCCAAACACCGCTAGTTAGAGGCGAGCTGCAATATTATCCAGGCCAAGGTTTAACTTCAAGGAAGTGCTTGTATGAACATCTTTGAGAAAAGACAAAGTACTGGGCATGGTGATTTTTTTTCAAATAAAATTATCAATTTATTTTGTCCATATTATAAAAACAGAAAACATAAGATCAGCGACCTAAGACAGCAGCATCTACAACAGGAAATAGTTAGAATTCTACTGCTAATTATGAAAAGCACTCATTGAGTGATTTAATAGGAGGAAAATTCGCGCGCCTTAAACCGAATCTTGGAATTGAAATCACTGGCTGAATGTGACTTGCGGGACAGTACAAAACATAGCGTATTTGTTCTTAGTTTAAAGTACACTTGTTCATCCATTGAAAAGCTATGCAAAATTACAGATACGAGCGTAGATACAAACAGCTAAGCGCCAAAAATCAATAAAACAAGGTTAGGCAAAATCAGACTGAGTTAACAGCATAGGCCCGGTATAGTTGCAATAATAAAATTCCACCAAAAAGTTCACTAGCAGATGAATGAACATTGCTGCATTGCGTGAGTCAACAGTCAAGCTGAATCATTACTCAAAAATAAAGCAAGTATTTTCGCAAAACAATACGAATCAATAAAAGGCCTATGGACAAAAACTAAGACGCTTGTTCAACTTTGTGTAATTTATCACATGTTGCAAATCAAATTCAGGCACAGTCTGCGCGAAGCTGGAATAATATTACTAAAAATATTATAATTTTTCACTAACTAGTAAAATAGGGGATTTAATTTGAGCTTGATCATTTTTTTTATTCGGGCGTAGAAAAGCGCAAGCAAAGAACAGGAAACTGTAGGAACATGACATGTTCCAACAGGACACTCAAAACAAACTGAAAGTGAAAACTGAGAGTAATAATTAATAATAACAGGCAGTGCCTACAATCTGCTGGCATTTATACAGTAAATAATTAAGGCCGTTTCATAGAAGCAATCCAAGCCTAGGAAGGGTGCGCTATCAAAAAAAGTGGATCAGTCTAGAGACTGGTGGGAATTCAATTCATGCAGTTTCGGTAATTGCTCAAATTCAGCGACAAATTACTAGTTGTAGCCTAGTGGCTAGGGCGTCCGTCTTATGACCGGAAGGTCGCTGGTTCGAGCCCCAACCCTAGGGGATAATTTGTACCCTTAAAGCAAGGCACTTAATCCACGCAACTAGCTGCGGCTGTGGTCGTAAGGTTGGGTGCATAAATTTTTTCAACTATCTAGCTGTGCCTACTTACAGTAGGCATACATAGATCCTCTAAGCATGCGAAGTTTGTCAAAAATATAACAAGTGGGCTTGCAATCTGTTTATCAGCTGCTTTAACTGATGGTTTGTGCTTTGTGCAATTGTTTGACGAATCCTAATTCCATCTTGAAGCACCGATAAAAAATCCCTCAAAGACAGTTGAAGCCAGTTCACCAGTTTTAAATTGAAACCTTGAATCTGCGCATTCTATGCAAAAACTTGCAACTCGAAAAAAAGAAACAAACCTAGAGCTGCAGTTGCAGCAGGAACATCTTCAACTCTTTGCCAGTTTGGCCAGCCTTAGACAGAGTGTCCGGGGAGGCCAGGGCAGCGCTGATCTGCATAAAACAGTCGTAGCAGGTCTGGCAGCGCTGGGCGCGGTCCTCTCTGCTCAGGTCAACGCCAGGCGACAGGCCGTGGGCCGACAGGGTGCTTTTAATTAGCGCGGAGAATTGGCGCAGGACAAGCAGCGCCGCCGAGGCGCCAGTCTCAACATAGCTGGGATACTTGCTATTGAATAGGTCCCGGATGGCGGGCAGCAGCGCGGCTGACAGATCCAGCGTCCACAGCGACTGGTTGGCGGTGAGCACGTTGAGCAGGTCGATTAGCACGGCAGAGTCCTGGATGAGCAGGGCGCAGTCAACGGCGGTTTTGACCGTGTCGGCTGACCACATGGATCGGACTCGGCGCAGGTGGCGCTCCCTGGCGCCGATCACGGACATGAAAGACTGGTGCGGATGCCGGAACTTCGCCACCAGCTCCTCGTCCGACCCCGACTGCACTGGCTGCTGCTGGCGACCCGCTGGCTCAGGCTTCTGGCGGGTGCGGAGGATGGCTATTGAATTAGTTTTTGCCTTAGCAACGGTAGTAAATGCCATGGCAACAGCTCTACCGCCTTAGAAACAGTAGTAAATGCTATGGCAACAGCTTTACTTCCATGGCAACGGTGATAAATGCCATGGCAACAGCTTTACCGCCTTAGAAACAGTAGTAAATGCTATGGCAACAGCTTTACTTCCATGGCAACGGTGATAAATGCCATGGCAACAGCTTTACCGCCTTAGAAACAGTAGTAAATGCTATGGCAACAGCTTTACTTCCATGGCAACGGTGATAAATGCCATGGCAACAGCTTTACCGCCTTAGAAACAGTAGTAAATGCTATGGCAACAGCTTTACTTCCATGGCAACGGTGATAAATGCCATGGCAACAGCTTTACCGCCTTAGAAACAGTAGTAAATGCTATGGCAACAGCTTTACTTCAATGGCAACGGTGATAAATGCCATGGCAACAGCTTTACCGCCTTAGAAACAGTAGTAAATGCTATGGCAACAGCTTTACTTCAATGGCAACGGTGATAAATGCCATGGCAACAGCTTTACCGCCTTAGAAACAGTAGTAAATGCTATGGCAACAGCTTTACTTCCATGGCAACGGTGATAAATGCCATGGCAACAGTTTTAATTCCATGGCAACGGTGGTAAATGCCATGGCAACAGCTTTACTTCCATGGCAACAGTGATAAATGCCATAGCAACAGTTTTAATTCCATGGCAACGGCGGTAAATGCCATGGCAACAGTTTGACTTCCATAGCAACGGTGGTACATGCCATGGCAACAGATTTACTTGAATGGCAATAGACAGCATGAAACAATAGACACGTGACACAAAATAATCAATCATAAAAAAGTATTGCACCGCAGTAGATTTTTATTGATAAAATTTTTTTATTGACATACGATTCTTATGATGCTGCACATCACCTATTGAACAAATATTGTTTGCTTTCAGCATAGGGATGTCACCTATTTGGATCCTGATGCTGGTGGTGCCCAAATGGCAAACCAGTCCAAACGCTGTCCAATACTATAATAGAATATGTATAGTAGATTTTCAAATTGACAGGGGAGATTTTGACTTGACATGGGAAATACAGCATGACAATGGGATTTCAGTTCAACAGTAGGAGCTCACCGGCAGAAAGTCGGAGACTGACACGGCCACGGCGCCGCCGTTGTTGCGCGGCGTCGGGGCGACCAAGGCAGCGGCAGCTTCGACGCGGCGCTCCCGGCTGCTGGCGCGGTCTCTGGTTGGCGGCGGCGGCTGTTGGGAAGGCGGCGGTGGCTGCCGCGTCTCCGGCTGCTGAGACGGCGAGGATGGCGCCGCTGGAGCCGCGGGGCGACGCTGCTGCTGCTGCTGATCGCCTGGTGTGTCGTACGAGCGTGAATTACAGCATCCAGTGTACAGTCAATTACAGCCCATAGTCTACTGTCAATTGCAACACCCAGCGTACAGTCTATTGCAGCATACAGTGTACAGTCAAATACGGCATACAGTGTACAGTCAATTACAGCATCCAGCGTACAGTCAAATACAGCATACAGTGTACGAGTGTTGTAAATAACTTGATAGTATCTAGCGTACAGCCAATTACAGCAAATAGTATGGGCACCATAAAAATAAGACAAGCAAAGGCAGTTGACTGACCACCATCCGCCGAGCCGGTCGGACTCTCCTTTGTTGGCGGCGTGAATGGCTTGGCAGCCGCGTAAGTCGGTCTGGACGCGGCAGCCGCCGCCGCTCCTGAAGACGACGGTGGCGGCGGTGGTGGCGACGGTGAGCGCCGCAACGCTCGTTTAGGCGCGAAAATGTCCCTGTAGGCCTCCGGGTCGTGAATCTGCATCTCGCCAGGGCCGCTCGACTCGTCATCAGCCGAGGCTCCGCCACCGCCACCGCCCCCGCCGCCTGATGCGGCGGCCTTCTTCGAAGTCTTGGTCTTTGGCACTAGACCGGCGTCGGGCTGGTTAAATGACTTCCGGCCGGAAGTGGTGGTTGGCCGGTCTTTGCTAGACGGAGACAGGGCGGCGGCGGCGGCGGCGGCAGATGCGGAGGAGGCGGCTTGGCTCGGGGCCGGCGTAACGAACGGGGCGCAGGATTTCACGTCTACGACGTAAGTGACGGCGTTGCTGTGGGCAAAGCCGGCGCCTGGCAACCGTTTGGAGATAGTGGATGTGGAATTGCGCTTGTTTAAAACAAACTAATAATTGTATTTAAGCCGCAGTACTGTCGGCGTCTTTGCAGGAACCGAATATACTAACGGTTTAGGGCGGTTTTGATGGAGGTTTAGGGGCGGTTATGTTGGGGATCTAGGGGAGGTTATGATGGGGGTTTAGGGGAGGTTATGATGGGGGTTTAGGGGCGTTTATAATGGGGGTTTAGGGGCGGTTTTGATGGGGGTTTAGGGGAGGTTATGATGGGGGTTTAGGGGCGTTTATGATGGGGGTTTAGGAGCGTTTATGATGGGGGTTTAGGGGCGGTTTTGATGGGGTTTAGGGGCGGTTTTGATAGGGGTTTAGGGGAGGTTATGATGGGGGTTTAGGGGCGATTTTGATGGGGTTTAGGGCGGTTTTGATAGGGGTTTAGGGGAGGTTATGATGGGGGTTTAGGGGCGGTTATGATGGGGGTTTAGGGGCGGTTTTGATGGGGTTTAGGGCGGTTTTGATAGGGGTTTAGGGGAGGTTATGATGGGGGTTTAGGGGCGGTTTTGATGGGGTTTAGGGCGGTTTTGATAGGGGTTTAAGGGCGGTTTTGATGGGGGTTTAGAGCCGGTTTTATTTAAAAATGGGGCGGCTCTAGCTAGGGTTTAGGTGAGTTTTAGGGGCTGTTTCAAAAGGGATTTGAAGGGGATTTTCTTAGCTATTTGATTCCTTTAATACAACAGCAAGAAATGCCCATCAGAAACCAACCAGCAACTCACCAATCAGCTGGTTGTGCCTGGCGGACACAACCAAATCGCCCAGGGTGAGCCGGCCCCAGCCAACTGGCACAGTCTCCAGCAGAGCGGTCGGCTCCACGTTGATGATTTTGAGCGTATCGCCGCAGGAAGCGTACACCGAGTTGCCATCCGGATTGAACGTCAACCGACGAGGCGGAATCGGCATGTCGGTGTCCAAGGTGGACCCGATCGGCTGGAACAGCTCCAGGTCAAGGAAGCGGACTGTTTTGTCCTGCAGCGCGACCGCCATGAGCAGCACGCTGGGGTGGAAGCTCAGGTCGGCGGCGCTGGCGCCCAGGTCGGTGAATTCGGCTTGAATCTTGCCGGCCTCCAGGTCCCAAATCTGCGAGGGGCAAGGGGAAACGCGTCAAGTGCAGAGCTGGTCAGCGCGTTAAAACCAGGGATCGTTTCAGTCTTTCGATGGAATCTGGTTGACTTTGGTCACAGGTCATAGCAGTCAGATGTTGCAAGGGTCATAGAAGCTTGGTGGTAGAGCTCATAGTAGTAATGTTGCAAGGGTCATAGAAGCTTGTATGATAGTGGTCATAGTAGTCAGATGTTGCAAGGGCCATAGAAGCTTGGTGGTAGAGGTCATAGTACGTAGTAATGTTGCAAGAGTCATAGAAGCTTGTATGATAGTGGTCATAGTAGTCAGATGTTGCAAGGGCCATAGAAGCTTGGTGGTAGAGGTCATAGTACGTAGTAATGTTGCAAGAGTCATAGAAGCTTGTATGATAGTGGTTATAGTAGTCAGATGTTGCAAGGGTCATAGAAACTTGGTGGTAGAGGTCATAGCAGTCAGATGTTGCAAGGGTCATAAAAGCTGTATGATAGTGGTTATAGTAGTCAGATGTTGCAATGGTCATAGAAAACTGGTCTATAGTGGTTATAGTTAGATTATGCTACGATTATTATAGTGACCATCGAATTAAATTTGTACGTCAGCAACAACTGAGCGACTATGCTCATGCTCGCGGTAATGGAAAGCGTCTGTGAGCAGCTCACCTTAATAACAGAGTCCTGACCGGCCGTCACAATCCAACGACCATCCGGAGAGAATTTCACACAGGTGAGCGGCTCTGTGTGACCCTTGTAGGTGTAGATGCAGCCTTTGCGCCTGATGTCCCACAGCTTCAAGGACAAGTGTTGTTTAAGGACAAATGTAATTTATTTACACAAATTAGTCAATAAATTGTAGCTGATATATATATCACTAGCAGTAGGTCTACAATGCCTCTACTTAATTCAGAGATAAAATCCAGCCACCCACCTATCCCTCAGGTCGGGGAAAGTCGCTAACCACCTATCCTTCACGTCGGGAAAGTCGCTAACCACCTATCCTCCACGTCGGGAAAGTCGCTACCCTCCTATCCCTCAGGTCGGGGAAAGTCGCTAAACACCTATCCTTTAGGTCAGGAAAGTCGCTAACCACATATCCTTCAGGTCGGGGAAAGTCGCTAACCACCTATCCTTCAGGTCGGGGAAAGTCGCAACCTTCAGAGAACTGTGGCTACCCCACCTCTGCGCATCGCCAGAAAGCAGAAAGAGCTCACCTTGGCGCTGCCGTCGGCGCAGCCAGACACGGCGAAGTCGCCAAACGGGTGCAGATCCAGACAGCTGACCGCGGCCTTGTGACCGGACAGCGAGCGCATCAGCTTGGCTTCGTTCAAATCCCAGATTTTGATGACGCCAGACAGCGAGCCGGCTGCCAGCTTATCCTCCTTAGAGTTGAATCGAAGCGACTCAACAGAAGCGGTGTGCCCGGCCAGGCTCATGATGCAGGAGGTCCGGCCGACCACCCAAAGTTTGACCATCTTATCATCGCCGCCAGTGGCTAGAATAGAGCCGGTGAGCTGGCCGAGGCTTAGACAGGTCACAGAGCCGGGCGTGTGCGCCACGCACTCAGCTGAACAAAGGTAATGGTGGGGTGGGCGACTCTTGAAAGAGAAATGCCTGATTAAGAAGGAAGCTACGTATTTGAGAAAACAATATACTAGAAGAATTGCTTTTGAAACTAGAAATCTATTGCTTTTAGTAAAAACTAGCAAACCAGCCCACCCTTTTGGGGCAGGAAAACATGTAGCATACCTGAAATTCCATAAAAACTGAAAAATGGTATTACTAAAGGGGTTCCTAGACACTTCATCATCTTAAAACATTATCATCTGGATGACAAACTGTCCAGAGTCTAAGAAGGTAGATGACAAAGTGACAAAGACTTTTAGACACTTTGTCATCCATGTGATTTATGGTGGGATGAATGTCCAACTGATGCCAGCATGTTTTGTTATTAAACTGCTATCTTTACTTTGTGTGAATTTTGAATTTCAAATTTAAAGGAACACAAGGTAACAATGAGTCACAGCTAATATGGCAGTGTAGTAATCAAATATTCCCAAACTCCAATAACAATTTTTTATAACTATTGTTTTGTCATGCATGGGTGCAACCTTGGGAATTACCCAGCCATTTCCATTTCCAAAGCAAAAACTGATATCCAAAATCCTAGCTATGCTCATTATATATACTAAAAAAATGTTTAACAAAATGTCATAAATTACTTGCATTAAATATAGTAGCAAAGCATCCAATATGCCAGCAGAATAGAAGCAGTAATTCTATTCAGTATTAAAATTAAAAAAAAGTTCTAGGAAAAGAGTGAGGTCTTAGTTGGTTTGTCCCAAGTTTGGAATGAAAAAAGAGGGGACACAATACTTCAAAGATGCAACTTTTTTTAATAGTGGCTTTTCTTATAATTTATAGAAATATAAAAATTATTAAAATATGAAAAGTCTATGGACTATTTTAAGAGTACTTAACAATAGTAAGTGTAGATATTTATTTAAATTTAACATTTTTGCCTCAGTTTTTTTATACTATATACTATGTGCATTTCTAGCTGCAAATCAAGTTTATACTCTAGTTTCTATTGGAAAATGACAAATTGGCCAAGCTTTCAAGTTTTTCCCATTGGTTGGAAGACAAAGTGTTCTCTTTAAAAAGTGGATGACAAAAGTGTAGGATGATGATAAAGTATCCAGGAACTACTAAAATGTATTCTTTTAAAAAATGTGCCTCACCAAATTATCTAGTAATCATTAGAATAATCAAAATTTTGCTAGAATTTATGAACAAGCTATAGTAGCAAAAAATGCTGCCTAAAGCCAAAATTTTGATAGGCCTATGCAGACAAGGCTGAAAAGCTGAGTTGAGAATAGTAAAAAATATAACTGTAACAAAAATGTAAACTGTAACAAATAAACCTTTACTTACTCAACTTCCAGCACTTTTTTGCTTCAGCCATCAAGAGCTTGTGAGTTGTGTTGCTTTGCAAAAAATGTAAGCCCCTTTAATCTGCTTGCCGTAAAATTTTCTTTTAATATACTTTCTGCAAGCAAATCTGGCTAGTAGGAATTGATAACATCTAAATTTGAATTTAAATATACAAAATATTTGCGATTAGAACTGGTGATTAAATATAAATCTGCAAGTAAAATTCAAGGCCAATCTTAAAATTAACAGAAATATAAAGAATTGCAAAACTTTCAAATAAAATTGATGCTGATTACTGTTCCACCAGTTATCGAAACAAAGTTATGACAATGTCTTTACTTTACTCGTAAATAAATTTTTAACTAACAGTTGATTCGTAGAAAATACTAATCGCTTAAATATGACTCATAAGTTTAAAGCAACTAAAACAAAAGCCAGTTAAAATTACAAGATGGCTTGACTTACTTGACTTAGCTGCAGGGAGGTCCCGGAGGGGACGCAGCGGGAAGGCGCAGCCGCCCATTCCGCTAACCCCTGGACGACCGACGCGCCGTTATGGACGAATGGTTGGCGTCGCCCAGGGGGGTCCCTCGGTGTCGCCGGCAGCTATGTTGCTCCCTGGAATTGGGAGTTCAGCCCTGCGGGTTGCCCGGAGGAAACGCATGAGCTGGTTAAAATTTTCGGGTTTGCACGCATCATAAATAGAAGTGTGTGGCCCGAGGAATTTAAGTCTGGCCCGCGTGAAGGCGGGGCAGATGCTGACGAAGTGTTCAGCTGACTCGTCACCTGAGTTGCAGAAGCTGCAGGTGGCGCTAGGAATGCTGCCCTGCAGGTATTGGTGCCTGGAGAAGCAACCATGGCCTGAGAGGGTCATAGTGGCAGCCCGGATGTCCCTCCGCGAAAGCCGGAGGAGGAGGTTCCGGAGCTGGCGAGAGGGCTGTGGAACAGCACCTCTAGATTGCCTGCAAGTGATGCAGTTCGCCCAGAGCGAATAGTGCTGGGTCCTGACCCACGTTTTGATCCGTGAGTTGATGACACAGGAGGGGGTCGGGACGAGGGGCTCAGGCCCGATGGAGGATCCAGATGAGCCGGCTTTTGCAAGCGCATCAGCAAGCTCATTTCCCCGGAAACCTTCGTGTCCCGGCACCCACTTAAGAGTGATTTTTTTGGATGAGCCCAACATGTTGAGGTGCTTGACACAGTCCAGGACTGTTGCTGAGCTGACACTGCAGCTGCAGATGGCGTGCAGTGCAGCTTGGCTGTCAGAGTGGAAGATGATGTCCTTGCCAGCAACGCCAGAGGCGAGAAGCTCTGCTGAGCACGAGCTGATAGCTAGGACTTCATTTTTAAAGACACTAGAGCTGGTTCCAGTATACTGGGCGTGGGTGGCGATGACCCGCCCATTGAGAATAATGCAGACACCAAAGCCGGTGTTAGCTGACTGCTTGGAACCGTCAGTATAGCAGTGGATCTCTCCAGGGTTCCAATTGTCACTGATGGAGTCACGCGAGTCGATGGCTACCGAGTAGCGTTGTCTCACGTTGAGCGTTGAAGCGATGCTGTCCGTGAGGACTTGGTAAGCTTCGCATTCATTGAGGATGTTGAGGCACATATCGCTGTGTGGGACCAGGTTCCACTTAGCTGGTGCTCTCATATAGCGGAAGTTAATACCGGCGTCAAGGAGCCGCCGGGTTGCTCTAGCCGCCTCCCCTTTAATAAAAAGGTCGAGGGGGGCAGGTCGAGAAATGCTCCCATACCAGCAAAAGGTGTGGATCTGGTAGCATTGCAGATCAGCCGACACGCTCGTCCTTGGATTGTGTTGAGCCTATCTGCATGGCTTTTAATCTGGGTAGCACTTACCCAGACTAAGGAGGCGTAGGTAATGGCGGGTCTGACCACAGAGGTATAGATCCACCACAGACGCTTTGGGGACAGTCCCCAGGTGGTGCCAAGCGCCCGGCGAAGCTGGGCTAGAATTGCAGAGGCGCGTTTGGCTTTAGCCTTCACATGGCTAGACCAGTTAAGCCTATGGTCGAGAGTTACCCCGAGGCACCGGGTCTGCTTTGCGAAGGCAATGTCTCTGCCGTAGAGCTGCAGAGGCTTAATGTTCCAGCGGGTTTTGCTGGTAAACATAATAGCGACAGTCTTTGGCTCAGAGAGCTTAAGACCATTGCTGCGGGCCCAGGTTTCTGCTCTGCGAAGAAAGGCTTGCATGAGATCCCTGAGAGTGCTGGGCGAGGGTCCTGCCACGATAGCAGTAACGTCGTCCGCATAGCCGACTTTGAAGACGGGATCTGGTCCAGGGCTCCTGAGTAGAGCGTCGATGACCATGTTCCAAAGAGTTGGAGTGAGGACGCCGCCTTGTGGGCCTCCTTTACAAACTCTGGTAGTGGCAGTGTGCCCAAGAAGGTGGGCAGTGACCGTACGGTTGGAGATCATATACATGATCCAACGTATGATGGTAGAGTGGGTATTGCGATTGCGAAGGGCACTCTGAAATGCATCAAAAATAACATTATCAAAGGCCCCCTCTATGTCGAGGAATAAGCCGAGAGCATAGCCGTTGCCCAGCACGGCTCTCTCTAGCTTTTCAACAATCGCATGGAGTGCGCTGTCAGTGGACCTTCCGGGGCGGAAGGCGTGCTGATTGTTAGTGAGAGGCATGGCTGTCAGCTCGCAAGCCAGCAGCCGCCAATGTACGAGCCTCTCAGTCAGCTTTAACAGAAACGAGGTTAAGCTGATGGGCCTGAAGGCCTTAACGCTCTGATAGTCGCCTTTTCCCGGCTTGGGAATAAAGACAACACGAGCGTTAGTCCAACTTTTGGGAATGTACCCTAGCTGGATTGTGGCCCGCAAGATGTTGCAGGTGATTCTCAGAAACCTGGGGATCTTGGCTGCCTCGCGCAAAAGGACAGAGTAGATACCGTCAGGTCCTGGGGATTTGAAAGGCTTGAAGGTTCTGACTGCTTTAGCAATCAGTCCCTCACTAATAAAGCTCGCAGCCAGGTTGGTTCCTTCCAGCGAATGGTTGGGTTCCGTGCCAGCTGTGGGAACCTCGGGAAAAAAGCTGCCCAGCATTTGCTGCAGCACTTCCTGAGGTTCGTTGGTGAGAGAGCCATCATCTTTTTTGATCATGGCTAGTTTGGACATTTTGTCCATAGTAAGGGCCTTGACCAGCCTAGAGGTGGGCCGGTCTTTGTCCAGCTCGTCGCAGAATTGGTGCCACTTACTATCCTTGGCCCTACGGATTTCACACTTGAAATGTCGCGAGGCCTGTCGGAAGAGATCCATGTCGTCAGGGTTACCCGACTTCATGGCGATGAAGACTTTTGGCCTTTTGCCGGAGTTTTCCCAGTTCCGGGTTCCACCACGGAGCTGAGGTTTTGCCTTTGTAGGCCCGAGTGGGGCAGGACGCTTCGTAGGCCGCAGTGATGCAGCCCGAAAGCGTCTCAGCCGCGTGATCGACACCCTCACAACTCTTAATCGGATCGCTATCCATGAGTTCCTGAAGGTGGGAGTCAAGGGTAGCCGTGAAGGCTGCCCAGTCAGTATTACGGATGTTGCGTCTCCAAGTTATTGGAGATGGTCGCTTAGCGTCCGTAATGTTGAAGGCTATAAAGAGATGGTCAGAGAAGGATGGCTCATCGGTCCAGACCCTCCACTCCGTAATCCTGTCAAAAAGTCTAGGAGAGGTAAGGGTGGCATCGAGAACCTCCGTCCATCTGCCATTGTTAAAAGTGGGTGTGCTTCCGCGGTTGCAGAGCATAAGGTTGGTACCGGAGATAAGAGCAAGAAGCTCTTCCCCTCTGGTGTTGGTATCCTTACTGCCCCAGTGCTGATGGTGGGCGTTAAGGTCTACGCCCACCAGGAGATCAGCGTTCTGGTTCTCGCAGTATTGCGCAAGGCGCAGTAAGCTCTCTGGAGCTGGGTCTCCGTCGCCAGGAATATAAATAGAGGCGATGAAGCACTGGCGAGGAGATAGGTAATTGGATTGGATGACACAGAGGTCCCCATCCGAAAGGTCAGTCCTCAGCCAAGCCTGTAGATGGCTGGCAGCAAGGATGGCCGCACGCGGGCGGCTGTTTCCCGGGCCACACACATAAAAATCACAGTAGCCAGAAGGGATATTGGTTAACTTACCATTGTAAATCCAGGGCTCCTGGATCAGGATGAAACCTGGTTGATACAGTTCTGCAATCTTCATCAGATTAACTGATGCTGATACGCAATGCTGTAAATTTATTTGTATACAATAGGTCGCTCCTTTGGTGTTGCGGAGCTTATCCATACTGTACTAAATGCAAAACTGGCTTGTATCCGTGACCTTTAAGGGGAGCGTAAAAGCTCGTCCTCATCCCAGGTCGACGGGAGATGGCTGGGAGAGGGGAGTCGATCCACGTCCATGGCCTCCTCCTCCTCCCCGGCTTCACCGGCAGACTCCACAGACTCCGAGGTCAGGGTGGAGAGGGTATCTCCATCTGAATCGTCGTCTGCAGACCCCACCAGAGTCGCCGAAGAGGGCTCGGAGTCCGAGGTCGTGGTCTCCTCCGCAGCTCCTTCTCCAGATGGAGAGTTTTCCTGCTCCTGGGGTTTGGCCGAAGCCTCTTCCTCAGTCGCAGAGCTCTCGCCTGTAGTTGGGTCGGGCTCAGTGTCAGCCTTGGGATCGGCTTGCGCCTGGGGTTTGGCCGAAGCCTCTTCCTCAGTCGCAGAGCTCTCGCCTGCGGTTGGGTCGGGCACAGTGTCGACCTTGGGATCAGCTTGCGCCTTTCCTTTGGCTTTGGGCTGTGCCTTCCCGCCGCTGGAGACAACAGGGTTGGCCTTCGCCTTCCCTTTGGCAGTTTTGCCTCGGCGAAGCCTGAGCTTCAAAGCACCCAGCTGAAAAAGAGAGTCGCTGGGGTACTTTTTTGTCCAGGCCTCAGACAGACCGAGGACAACCGCATTTCCCGCGTCGCCCCTACGAACTTTCCGATGGTAAATCAGTCCGCTCGCAGGGAGTTCGGGGTTCAGGCGCAGTAGGACCTTCCGGATTACATCCGGTCCCGCTGCAGTGCTCTTCGCAGGGACGAACACCATGTAGGGTGTTGTCTTCGGACGCTGAGCCTCCCGCGAAAAAAGGGGGCGGCCGAGATCAGCGCCCAAGGAAACCGCCGGCAACCGTTGGAGCAGCTGCCGGGCGTCTTCCTCACTGCTCGGAGCAATGAAAATAGTTGGTCCTCGAAGGACCATGCGCTCGATGCCGATGGAGATACCCTCCTCGACAGTCAGCTCAATAAGGAGAGAGTCAATGGCGCACCAGACCTCTTGTAGCTGATCTGTGGACCAGTCCCGGTCGCGACACTGAACGATCACTCCCGGGATCTTGCCCTTGGCTTTTGCTGCGAATGTCGCCCCTGTTGGAGCTTCCTCGCTAGCTTGGGCCATTATTTGCGCCGCGGCTTGGGCCCCAGCCGCCACGGCAGCCTC
Organism: Macrostomum cliftonense; assembly: GCA_950096795.1. Lineage (NCBI taxonomy): Eukaryota > Metazoa > Platyhelminthes > Macrostomidae > Macrostomum > Macrostomum cliftonense. The sequence continues at coordinate 701,570 of CATNEM010000395.1, read as the reverse complement.
CCCAGAGGGCGCCGCCGCAGCACTGCTGGAGCCTCCACCAGCCTGCCCGTCAGGTTGCTTTGAGGAGCTGCTTGCTTCAGCACCCTTGGCGGGCGCCGCCGCTTGAGCCCTCTCGGCTTCCTTTTTGGCCTGCTTTTTGGCGCGTTGTTTGGCGCGTTTGCGCTCAAGCCGGGCTTTCTGAGCCTCGTCGGATCTGCCAGTTTTGGCCGGTCCTTTTGGCTCATTGCCCATGGGTCCTTTGGATCCACCAGCGGAGCTGGCAGGTCGCTTCGGACCCTCAGGATGGATTCGGCGTTGGTTGGATCTGCCAGCAGAGCCGGCCGGTCCTTCCTTCGCCACGGTAGAGGATTCAGTCAGTTGGGATCTGCCAGCTGATCCGGCCGGTCCCTCAGACTGAGGTTGGAGTTTGGAAGGGTCTCCGTCCCTAGAGTTTTGGTTATTATCCATAATCGGCTCGAAGGCCATGAGTAAATGTAGGTGGTCTTCCCCTAAGGGCAAGGTACCCGCCCGGCCGATTCACCAAAAACCGGGCAGTAGACCGAAAAGAAACCCTCGAGGCTGGCCCGACACCAAGAGGGGGAACCGCTAGCGACCAGAATACTCCCTGGCCAAAAACCCATCAGCGCGGTAAACACTGGGGCATGTTAGAGGGCGCGTTTAAGCCTCGCCAAAGCCCGTGGACTGGCCACGTACCCTGCTAGCCATGGGGGCTAGCCATGGTTTTAGGGTAAAACCCGGCCCCAGCTTCCTCAGAGAGGTACCTGGGTACCCAAGGCCTGGGTAAGCGAGCCAGGGATGAAACCCTGTACCCAAATTTGTATACCGGCTGGGTGGTGCCGGCGCCAGAGCCTAAGCAGTTTGGTTGGCCTAAGGCCAGCCTTAACGCTCGCGGGACGAGAACCCTTGGGTTGACTTGCAAAGCGGGGGTGGCGTTTTGCGGCTGCCAGTGGCAGAAATAGTGCGCGCAAATCACCACCTAGCCATGTCTGCCAAAAAGGAGGGAGGCAGGTGCTGAGCATCGCAGATCGTAGCCCGTGGGCCTAATCTGGCTCATACACAGCTGGCGTTCCGCAATGCCCGTGCGAGCTACAAGATGGAACTCTCCTATGATTTTTATACTTTCATTTTTTGAAGAATTCTTGTAAGACTAATAGTTTATGCTAAATAAAAGATATAGAGACGTGTACGATTTTTTGTAGGATCGGTGTTCAACTAATATTTCGAACTAAAAAAGCTTAGCTATAAACTAATGTTACGCTTTGCATTTTAAAAATGCATTTTAAATGTTTTAAATTTAGTTAGACACAGACACTATAGCAATTCTAGTTTTGGTATTTCAGTATTCTCAGCTTATCTTAAATAACTCGAATCTAAACTAACTGATGCGAATTTAGTCCATCAAATCTGATGTCGTCATATCGCTCCTTTTATGTAACGATTTATTCACAAATAAATTTGAGAATTTAATCGTGCTTCTTGATCGTATGTAAGTGCATTGCAATCAAGTACTTCTAAAGTAGATTTCTGAAGGCCTGATTGGAATGTGCGATAATCCAGCGGGGACAGGCATCCATCTAGCTATATATCTAATCTAATCTAATCTAATCTAATTTATTTTTCTATTGATTTTGTCTAACTTTCTCCGTGTCAATGTATATTCATCTCTATTATTTGTCTCAGTTAACTCTCAGTTTCATTTGATATTCGCTGCGGTTACGTATAAACTTCCCGTTCCAGGAAGTTGCTACGGTTTACCCCTGATGATTTTCGTTTTTACTCTACGCTTTGACAGAAATATTACCATCTGCAAGCGTTGAACCTGTCTAAACTACATGTATGTGGAAAATATTTTTAGAATCGGGGCCTCCAGCAACCTCAGAGCCCCCTTCCCTAAATTGTTTTAAGTTATCGTATAGAACATTTTAAGTAGGGCCTTCTAGTGGTCCTTGAATCGTACAAGTACGTGGAAAAACAGTTTTTTTGGCTTACATAATAGTCTGGCTATTATCTGGCTAGCTACTGATAGTAAGATCCAGTAACTACTGATATGGGGCTAAAAATCGACATCTTTTACTTGCCACGGAACGCAGTACGCAGCGCAACAGAAAGATTGTTGAAAAAATTCGACGATTGGCTCAGCTTTACTTGACGCCCCTTGTATTACCAAAATTGATTTGAGGACAAGTTGATTGTAGGTTCGAGTCAAAGCTGCAAGAAGTTCAAAAAGTTCAACAAGCTGGCTGGTTTCGATTTTAAATAAAAAAGGATTGATTAATCCTGACTGTACTGTGAAAACCAGCCAGTGCATGCAATCATTGAATCAACACTCAACATGCAGCTGGGTGCTAACATTTGTCAACCCTGCAGTTTAAACGAAGAGTCTACTGCATGGGGAAATTGTAGATTCAAAACTCTGAACGAAACGCATCTAATTTTTATCTAGCTGGCATTCAGAATTTGCCATTCAGCTGAGTTATCATATGCAAATTCCAAGTGTCTAGCAGCATATTGTCCCACAAAGACACAGATTCCCACTCGTATTCTAATCAAGAATTAGATAAAGAAAATAGCGAATGACATGCCAACTGAGTTGTAGAGAACTGGGACAAGAGTCAAGACGAAAACTGCTACGCACATATTTTTTTCTGAATTCTCGGCAATTTGGCCCTGTCGCACTGGCTATATGAGTGAAAGAATGGCTTGCTAAATTCTAAAGAATTGAAAAAAAACATTTTATTGACAAATAATTTTTTGCGGCTGAGACCGAGGACGACAATTATAAACGGATAGGATCCTTCCTTCCAAAATCCTTACTCCTCGAAGTATAAACTGATTTTCATATTTACAGTACGAGTTAATCGATTAATTTTCCTCCCTTTAACTCTTATTTTAAGGTCTACCTTGTTTTTTGCCTTATGCTCCAAATGTGGGGTAAAGAAAGACTTTAAGGGTGAATAGCTTAGACTCCGGTTCAACCTGGCATGATTCAGCACCAAACATTTCGCAGCTCTTTCTTTACTGGCTAAATGGGTTGAGGCCTGACTCGGAGAACAGACTTAGGGGCGTGTACAGGGGTTTTCGTACGCATTTTTTATCGATCCATTTCGTCCGCCCAGAGCAGACAAGCCATGTTAAACCTCATACCCACCCGTTTCTTCCCGCGCCTGAAGTGGGGTGGCTGCAATATGGGCTTGGCTGTCCTATATGATAAGCGCGGACGGGAGAGGACGGGAGAAGGGAATAGACAAAGCGGTGGATTCGAGTAAATTCGGTAAGTTTCCTTCACTATAAGATTTTATTAATTGCTAATGCTGCTTTCCTCGCTGAAGGCATTCATAATTTCAATGAGCTGTTTGAAATATTAATTTAAAGCTACTGTTTAGGTCTCGATTTCTGTCAAATTTGCTGTTGATCCCACAGGTAATACGAGCTATAAATACAAGATGGGTCACTTCAGCTATTTTTCATGACATTTTTTAACTTCTACTTGCTGTCTAGTAGCTATCAAAACATTTTAGCGAAGTTTTGACGATAATTTAAAAAATATAAATAATTTGTCAATCGTAATTAATTCAAGCCTGCATTTTTTAGTGAAAATTTATTTTTGTTCAAACAAAATAAGCTAAAATTGTTAGAAAACTAGTGCCAAAACTGACACTATATAAGGAACCAGTTTGGCACTAAGTGCCAGATTTTGGCACATCTATAGTGCCACATAGTGCCATATTTTATCCAGGTAGTGCCAGATTCAGTTTTCCTCGTAGTGCCAGGTTTATTACTATATTAGGCACTAGTATGGCGCCTTGTGCCAAAGTTTTGCACTACTATAGTGCCACTTAGTGCCACATGGACATGTATCTTCATATAGTATTTTTATTGCAGTATATTAGTTTCCTGTGCGCATTCATATTTTATACATTTACATGCTGAGCATCTTTATCACATGCGTCACTATAGAAATGATCTTATATTAACTGTACTGTGCCAATGTATCCTTATTCTTAACCCTTATTGAAGTAGAGCCTCCACAGGCTGCCATGTCCACCTGCAGATAAAATTAATCTTGCTAACTATTAATAAGTCAAAGTCATTGAATAGCTACACACACAGCAGTAGGTACAAGTTTTTAAAGAACAAAGAGAAAAACAATTCTCTCAAAAATTTAGTCACAAGTAACCATTAGTTTTATGTACACTCCACTGAACCCATCCAAAAATAAATGGAGCATAATTACAACCATTTACTTTTCAGTATAAGACAAAATTAATTATCATGCAATGCAATATGGGGAGGAGTTTAAGGCTTGCAATTTTAGGTGTGGAAAAAGCAGCACAAACCAGTACAGTTTTTGAGAATAAGTGCTGTAATCAGACAGTCGCGAGGAAAGTCATCAAATAGCCAAAATCTGGCCAGCACTCACTCACAAAACACTGCCTCTTAAAATTAAGGGATAAAATTAAAACTAACAAACAATTCTAAATGCATTTTATTTAGGCCAAAAAGAACAGTTGTGAATAAAAGAAGTGCATCCTACAAATAATTTGATCAATTTTGCTGCCCATTTCGAAAGCTTGTTTCTAATTTTTTGCTAATGGTTAAACTACAAAATATATTTAGCTAGAAAAGTATATTTCATATGGCTTTAATTTGGCAGGAAAGCTGCATGCCTTTCATATTCACTTAGCACTTTATTCACACTGAAGTCTTAGACAAAAAGATAAAATTCAAGCAACAAGTTTACTATCGTTAAAAAATTACCAAAAAATTGTTTAGTATGTATATAAAATGTCCAGCAGAAAGAGTTTAACCAATTTATCATATTACCAGAGGACCAACATTGTACACAGTAGTTTTTTTACCTATTTTTTAGTTTAGTTTTTTATAACAATTTAGTATTTTTACCTAATTTTGACCTAATAGAGCTTTTAATTGGGGGATTTTGTGGCGAAAGGTGGAGCAGGATGGCTTTTTCCAAAGCCCAATCAAAAACTCCAGTGCCTCAAGAACTGGCTCACTAGCCTTGAGGTGGTGCAGATTAAAAGCCACAAAAACTGCAGCGAACGTCGCAATATAGTCTAGGGGCAATTCCGTCTGAAAACTGATTTGCTCCTCGGAGACAACAGTGAAAGTGCAGGCGGACAGGTCCATAAAAACGAATTGGGAGCAAACGGAAAGGAGCTCATGCTTCACCTTCATGAAAATGCATAGCAGATGCAATCCAATGACAATTGGATTTTCTGTTTGTCGGTTGATAGTAGGCAAAAACTGCTTGGCATCCTTGTAGGACTTGACAACATCCGGCAGCTTGTCGGACAGCACAACTAGATGCTGGGCTAGTCCAGAGACGTCTAGCTCAGCCACAGCAAAATAATCTGTAGCCTTCGCTTTAGCATACAGACTGCTCATTAGGCAAGCCTCTCCAGACAAACTTAGGCTGCTGCAGCAATGGGTAATTCAAAATTACTATTACTAATAGCTGTCTCCTGCATTTGAGCCACACGCTGGTCGAAATTCTGCAAGTGCCAGGCAACAGGATCCTGCACTTCATTGTCAGCACCGCCCTGAAGCTCAGACATGAAGTCAGAATGAACTTCACCATCGACATGCTTAGACAGGTTCAAACTGCGGCTATAAATAAATGATGATCTCTCATCATAGCTTTCATAGTCTAGAAGATTCTTGATCATGAAGTGTAGCCTCATAAGCAGTTGACGATGCAGCATTACCAGCGGATGAGGATGCAGCAGCAGCTTTTTTTCAGTGGATTAAACCGGTCTCGCATCTGCTTTACCAATGGTGCAGCATCACCTGACTTGGTGATTTTTTCACGAGCATGATGAAACTTGCTGACAAGCTTTTTTCGCCAATAAGGCTCATCACATGCATTCATTCCAGGTAGACGGCAAATGGCATTGCTAACATCTTGGTAGCAGGCCCCAATCTGGTGAACATAGGGTGCCGCTGGGTCACAGTAGTTGAGCAAATCATCAAAGACAGCAGTTAGAAAGCGATTGCATCTTTCAACAGAGGTCATCAAGCTTGGTAAACGAGGATTGGCCACCTCAGGAAAAGCACGGATGATTGCCTCAGGAATGGTGTAGCTGGCACCCCCAGGCCAAGACTTTTTTAGCTGTTTTTCCTTCACCAGCAGACCTAAGACACCAGTGAATTGGTTTAATAGACCAGCACTAACTGCTGGAATTTCAGCACCATCGATTGCAATTGAAACAGCAGAGGACGGCCCAATTTCAAAGGTGAATCTGATAGAGTCAATGAATGCGTCATAGTCATTGTTGAATGGCAGTATAACCATGCGGCCAGCATGCTCAATTTTTATAAATGCTGTCATGGGTTCAAGGGCTGCAAAGTGGGAATAGTGGTTTAAAAAAGTCTAATTTTAACTCAACTATTGGTGCAATTTTGGTCCTTCTTTAAGTAAACAAAAAGTTAATAACTATAAGCACAAGTTAAATCTAAGTCTTGTCTAGATAAGTTATTTTTCAAAAAGATAACTATTTTAAATGAAAGTATTTTATTATTTATTATATTTTGTTACTCTATGATAATAACTAATATTCAACTAAATTTTATGTAACTCAGAATTGTTCTAGCTACTATCTTATCCCTTAAGAAATTTCTACATCTATGCCTAGAAATATCCATTTACTATAACTTATTTTCAAAGGCAAAGCCATAGCTATATTTTCCTAAATTTTTAGGCTATTTTTCTAGGGTACCAACCACTTTGGCGAAAGCAACTTTGGCGAAAGACCACTTTGGTGAAGCCACATTGGCAAAAGGTTTTTCTTTGCATGAACGTTTGACCACTGTCTTTTTTGGCAAAGCCACTTTGGTGAAAATAGTTCAGTCCAAGTCCGGGACCGGGACCATGGTCCATACTGTAAATTATAGTTACATGTACATGTAGGGGTCTGGGCACTCTGCAACCATCTGGCCAGTTTGTTTTTTTCACGCTAGTTTGTAGGCTAGATGGTAGGGTATCGTGTGCCAGGTCTGAGTACAGAAATTCGTTACAACCTTGGCTTAACTTAATCATTTAATGCAAAGAAAAACCTTTTGCCAATGTGGCTTCGCCGAAGTGGCCTTTCGCCAAAGTGGCTTTTGCCAATATGGTCTTTTGCCAAAGTGGTCTGAAACCTTTTTCTAGACTATACCATTTGGTTGATACATATGATGAATCCTGGCTTGGCCACCCAGAATCTTTTCGCAATCCCTCACCTTAGTGCTCCATCGCTATGCGTGCCCCAGCTTGTAACAGTCCCTGCTAGGCGTGCTACAGCCTGTTTTACTGTAATGAGGATGACTCATCGGGTGACTCATCGTTCTACCCCTGGGTTGCGCAACCATGGGTGACCTTGACGCCCACCCCCTCCGCTCTATTGTTCGGGTTCACTGGAGCGGAACGTACTCAGTTCATTAAGTGCGTACTTGGAGATTATTCCTCCGGTACTTTAGGGACCTCTAATATTTTTAGGATTTCAGAATCAGCGCGTCATCCCCTTTCCAACCGTATGACTCATTTTTCTGTGACCAATATTAACGATAATCATAATTAATGAGCTTGTTGCGTCATCACCACCCACCCCATGAGTCATCGCTGACTCATGGTTTACCCCTGACATGTACCACTTTCCAGCCAATTGGAGCGAAGCTGCGGGTCAAGGTCGGGTCAGTTGGCGTCAGCATCACGGTTCACGCGTGACGCGTGATATTCACACTATATAAGCGAGCGGTTTTTTGCCCCGAAAACTCCAACCTTTCGGGCTCTAGTGACATCCCTGTCTCCCTGTCGAGGTATCTCCAGGAGCAACCCCTGTCCTCCCGACTGGCCCCTGTCCGGTCGAGGTATCTCCCGGTCAGCCCCCTTCACCGTCGACGCGACACCCCGACGTTCCCCCTTCTGGGTTGAGGAAGCCCACTCCCCAGTTGTGATTGTCCCGGCCCCCGCTTTGGTCGTCGAGGTATCTCCGACCCAGCAGCAACTACAGCGACAGCCCCAGTGACGACGTCTGGCATCCCGGCATCCGGCGGAGCAACGACCCCGGCCTGACCGACAGCGACACGCCTGACCTGACCCTGACTGCAGCTGAGCTTCGAGCGGCTGGTAAGTGACCCCCTTGTTTTGTTTCTGCTGCTTTGCTTTGGGTCCCTAGTGCGCGAGTTTTTCCTGTCTGATTTAGTTTAGGGTCTTTAATATAATAATTCCGCCGACCTGGTAGGAGCCAGTTCAGAGCCATTGAGTGTGTGTAAACTGCAGTTGATTCCCCTTTTTATTAGCTTTTCTTTGCTCATTTGAGCCATGCCGCAGCTGGCTTAGATAGCTAGTGCGCCGCTGTGGGGAGCCACATGGAGATTGGAAGCCGCTAATGTACTTTAATGTGAAGCCTGAGGCGCTTAGGATCATAGATAGCGCGCCCCCAGGCCTGTTAGAATATCCAATGTAAGCATAAAAGTCCTCTAAAAGCCGCGCACAGACTGGGGCTGATAAGAGTCCCTCATTTAATCATGCCAGGCGCCCCACGAACCTCTACATGGGATAAAAACCCCAAGATTAGTGACGTCCTTTTAGCATGGAGCAGCCCGCCCCAGGTTAGTCAGCAGGTGTAGCACCTCAATCCAACTCCCTCCGCAAATCACCTCGAAAGAGGCCCCCTGCACCCCTAGAAAAGTCCTTGTTAGAGCTCGCCAGCCCATCGTTATGCCCTGTGCAGAGTCCCTTTTATCGGCTAATGTACTTTATCTGAAGCCCTAAACTAGCTGACGGCCCATCGTCCGGGAGCCCCGTCTCGTCAGGGGGTAGTTTTAGGAGCCTATCCCCGCAGGTGGCTGGTGGCAGATCTCGGGTTCGCACCCCGGGATTACCTTAGAAAACTCCTTGGGCCAGATATTTGTACTTTAGGACCTTAGCCGCTCAGTCACACCCAAGCTACCAGTACATCATTTCGGGGCGGGTCAAGCGAGAAGGCAAGGTCTGTTGTCCTTTGAGACCATCGGGTCGAGTCACATCAAATATTTTATTGTTTAGTTTAGCCCTAGCCCTAAAAATTAAATAGCCAAATAAAAATAGAACAAAAAGGCAATTTAAAATTCATTTGAAGTTAAGATAGCTATAGGTCCTGATATAGACAGGGACAAGATAAAGGTATAGTTTGGAGTGCAGCTAGCTAATAGCTATTGAATATACAAATACATAGGCCTAGTTGTCCTATAAGGCCTACAATACAAAAGCACCTTTTGTGTTAGCCATATATGATATAGATATATACAATTAGTCTGAAGCAGGCTATCTCTATCTGTATTTCGTGTTCGTGACGTGCTTTGAAGGTCAATGTACAACATTCCACAAATATGGAATGTCTTAATCACATTCATTAGCTGGAAATTTGGTATAGGCCTATAGTAGCTGGTTAGTTTGTGGCATCTTCACGATATCAATGCTACTGTGAAGCATTGCTGCTAATGACTTTTACAATAGTAGTGAATCTTCCACATAAAGCAAATTAAGCGGCACTGTATCCACAAGACTTATTGCTTATCACAGAGGGCGGCGGGCGAATTGATATTGGAGCCGAAATTTACTTTTAAATATGAAGCTTCAACGGTATTTGACCATTTTGAACTGAATTCAAAAATATTGTGCGCACAGAAAAAGGAACAGTAAATAATTGTAGAAACCTTTCAATTTACTCTATAAAGTTACTAAAGTAAAATTAATTCGTCAGTTTTTCGCAAAGACCTGGTACGACTATACTTGTTGCAACACATTTTGTTTAAATTAATGATACAGCATGGCACTACCTGGCACTAGTGCTTCCTTCATGTGCACTGGCACTATATTTTGCACTTGTTGGCGCTTAAATAATTAGAGTGTAGTATACTTGACTCTAAACACGTGCAGCATGGGTACTGCACGCGGGTAGTTTAATTGCTGCAGCTGTGAACACTTAGTCGCTTGGTGACAAACTCATGCCGTCAAAGCACAGGGTCGCCAGTCGAGTGTGCTCAGGGGCGGCATCCAGATGGCTTCGCAGCAACTGCAGCGTCAAACGGCAGAACCCAACCGAAGGAAAAAACTGACGAATGCGCCTCTTTAGTGACGAATCTGATGGCAGAGCCAATCCCCACCGTTTTCGTAGCTAGGCAGCAGGACTCTTGTGGTGCAGTTGCAATGATTTTCTAATAACAGAATTGAACCAGCGAGCGCATCCGACGGCTGCTGTGCGCTAGACATTCCTGCACGTATGCGGGACTGCGCTGCACTTTCCTTGGTCTTTAACAGTTGTTGCTGAAGCCCCTTGATCATCGCATGTCGCTTTCGAGATCGCTGCTGCAGCCTTTTGATTATTGGCACTTCAGCATGGGATCGGCTGCAAAGATAAGAGCTCCTAGCTGCGACAGCTGTGCTCGATGCCACATCTGACTGCGGATGGTTGCTCTGCCACAATACTGGCAGCAGGCAGGTCGCTTATGTGCTCCAACACCGGAGGGTACATATTATCTGCTTCTTCAGCTGTCAGTTGCACTGGAGGTAGCTGGTCCATACGAACATGACAGTGGCAGTGACATGACATGACATGACAGTGGCCATAACAAGACGAGCTGCTGCGGTCTTCTCAGCTAGGGTTGAAATTCCTCGCGCGCCTACTGCTTGGGGTCTGCCAAAAATAGCCCAGAGGGTGCACTATACTATTGCAATGATGCGCTCACTTTGTGGCTGCTGTAGAAGTGCTTGCCGACAACCCATGTAAGAATTCTACCTCCTACACATACGAGTAAAAGCAAATTTAAAAAATAACGAAACAAAAAAATTTTCGTATTCTGGAGCGGACTTGTCGACATAGCTTAGGAGCAAATCGAAGATTGGGTAGAGTAAGGCTTCGACGGTAAATTCGTCGTAAGGTTGGAAGAAGCTACAGCGAAGAGCGACAAAGACGGATTGGGGATCAAATTTTAGAATTGCCGTTAAGATTGCCGCTGAGGTATAACGAAGGTGTTCTTGGTCGATAAAGAGTCCGGCTGTGTGAGAGTAGAGCATCCATCATAGGAGCAATTTGTAAGTTGCCGTGGGCTTGTAATAAATTTGGTTCTGAACCGTAGGGAAATAGAAGGGTTTTTGAGAAAGAGAGAGAGAAGAGAGAGAGTTGGTTTCCTACGTTCAGATACACAAATCTATCCTTCCAGATACTCTAATCTGGGAATAACAATAACAGTTCGACTTACAGGCAGATATCTGTTAGCTTCTGGTTTTCTTTTGTTCTGTTAGTTCCTCGGCCGGGATTTCTTCGTAACTTCTTGTTCGTCTGACTTCGTTTCAAGTCAGGAATCTCTACAATGACGCGCGGAGAGACTTCTTATTAATTTTTTTGAAACTTCTCTAATTGGTTAACGGGGCCGGTGCGGGAGCGTCTTCTTCGTAGTCTAGTACTGGGCTACGGATTATCTGTGGCTACTATGGCCAAAACTTTAAACACAGATTAACTCACTAATTGAGTGCGCTCCAAACTTAGTCTCTCTATTGATAAATTCAATAACACAATGAACAATAACTTACTGGATCCAGTATTCGGTTTCCTCAGTGGGAAGATACGGCAGGCGGCTCCGGACGATTGCACGAGGCAAGGGCGAAGATTTTGGAGCGCGAATTCAACTTGTATTTATAGGCAGTTTTCTGGATAAACCGGTTCCCAAACCGGTTTCATTTTCTCGAGGTCACAGTTGTTTACTTTAAGCAAATAAAGGAGATTTTTACATTGAGAACATAGGGCGTCACCTCAGATGACCCCGACAGCTGTTTAATCTTAGAACAGCTGTCGCCAAACTGGCTCTTCTAAAAATGGAAACAACCATGAGTCATAGATGACTCATACACCAAATATGGAAATAACGTGTTTTCTAGTTATACTACTAGATGACCTTATTCAGTAGAATTAAAGCATTTGATACCATAATTTTCTACATCTCTACACTTGGTTGAGTTCGTAGAAATGATAGAGGAGGGTTGAGAAGAAGCAAGTATGGGGGTTCGGATGTTGAAGATAAACCTAAATGTAAGGTCGTTAAACGGGAATGGGTGAATCCATAAAAATAGAAAAGGGAGTAGATGAGTTGGAGAGCAGTAAAATGTTGCATAGGTAATTCGTTCGTGCGGACGAGTTGTAGGCATGATGCGATGATAAGTTTGAACGGTTGAAAAATACGGTTATAGGAAATTTGAAATAAAAAACCTGTTGCGGCCCCTCATTGAACAGGTAAGGGTAGTACAATGCTTAAAATAGATAGAAGCGTCCAGCAGGAGGGCGGATATGCAGTGCAAAAATAAGACAAAGCAAGTCTGGCGCAAGAAAGGGCAAGAAAGAACTTTGTAAGCCAAGAAAGAGAACGGGTATTAATTTGTTAAAACAAACAAATTTGTTTCGGTCGGGAATCCCTTTCGTCTGAAGTTTGTGCACTATCGGCCGTTTTTGTGCACTTTTTAATATAGCGTTTAATTTAGGCTTTAAAATCGGCTTTAAACATCGCATTCTATATGCAAAACAATTTTTGTGTTTTTTATTGCTTAATGCACATTTGCCTACTTTAAGTAGTGACTCTTATTGCTTGTGCTTTTCTTTTTAGCACTTCTATCTTCTTACTATCATCTTTGCTTTTCTAGCCGCTTCTTCTAGTTGCCTCTTCTATGCCTGCGGCATCTGTAGGACTAACTGTCCTTCTATAGTTTGCTTTTGCGGGCTACCACAGGCCCTTTGCTGGTGCTGTCTTAGCATCTGCACTTTTCTGTGCTTCTTGTCGAGGGGTTATCTCGACCCCTCTATGCCTGCCGACTATACCCTGCCGTCTGGGCTAGTTGGTCTTGGTCCACCTGTCGTGTCCGGGGAGGGGTTCCAGATTACTACATGCTCGTAGTAGAATATTTCTATCCCCATTCACGCAGGTTGTAGTCGCCCGGGGAAATGTGTAGTTAAGAATTTCTTGTTGTTCACGAGTAGCCGCAATTGGAGACTCCGCAGGGGCAATAGTCTCCTCATCAACAAACTCCTCAGCAGTAATCTCTTCGCACCAATTTGCCCGGCTCTTCTCCGTCCGCCAGCTTAAAAGTTTCATTTTGCAATTTTAGCTGATTTGCGAAACGATCGTCCTCCATCGCCAGGCTTGTAATTGTTTGCTTGTACCACAGCAAGGTACTCAAGATGTAGCCGGTGAACAGGAGGCTTGGATATTCTCTACACAGCTGATAGAAGGCTAGGTAATCGCGAAGCTTTCTCTGAGTGATAAGCCAGGCTCTCTTCTGTTTTCGAATTAACCAGTCATTTTAGTATTCTCGCTTGCTCGTATTGTGCCATCGCCTTGATAACGTTGAGATTGGCAATGCCTTTCTGCAATGCCTTCCATCATTAAACCAGCAGTTGTGGAGTCTCGTTCACAGGGTCAAGCGCCAACATTTCGATGGTTTGCGAAGTTTGAGTTTGAATATGTGCGCCTTCATATTCTATGATCGCCAACCTCTGGGCGAGATGCTGAAGAAAACTTGGTTGGCCATATCAAGCAGCAGGAGAAAAGTCAACTTCGGAATTTCGCCTGCTCTAAGCGCTTGGCATGGCTAACCGTTGTAACGCGCTCGTGTGCGTTTGCTTTGTGTAGTTTTTTAACTCCGGATTCAACCGACTTTACTTCTCCCTTCGTTCAATTGTTCATCAGCAGAGTTATTACAGTGGGGTCCTTCTTCTGGATGTCCTTAAGGCCGACAAAGATTTTTTACTGCTTTTCGTCTGCGCTTTGCTCACCATTTTTCTTTTGTGTTTTAAGTGATGGTGGCATACTACTACAGAAAAAAACAAAAATTAACCAAATATTTTGGCATAAAGTTTCTCTACGAGCACGCTACGCAGTTGGGCGAAAACAACTGATGTAAGATATTATCGTAACAAATCCTAAAACAGAAATCATGGCAATCAAAAACCAAACTTAGTTTTTTTCGGATGAATCGCTCTCAATTCCGCACTCCTTGCAGAAAAAGGAGCCCACTACTTGGAAAACGCTAAAAAAGGCCCGCAAACTTTATTAAGACCGAATAGGAGTAGTGTATACGCGGTGTGGAAATAACTTTCACTTACCGATGCACAGTACCTCAATGGCATTCTACATCATTGTAGGAATCTAATGATAAAGCAGGGTCACATTTACCGTTATGCCAGACAGACTGGGTTCCATCTGACGACATACGGCGAATAGTGGGAAGGCAGCCCGGTGCTGGACAGCGGACCTTGAATCGGACCTTGAATTTAGCAAGATTTTCAGTAATATACTGGAGATTGTGTGCAAGTCACTGCTCTACCGCCGTAAAAGTGGAGTCCTAAATCACTGAATTCTTTCTAATGAGATGCGCACTTAACCAATAGCCATGTCTTTCCTTAAATTGTAGGATTGATTGGCTGACAAGCGTCTATTTGAAATACTCGTTTTCAATGCGTCAAGGGTCTCGAAGAAGCCGATATTTTCTTCGGTAGTGCTATAATTCTGACTTTAGCATCTGAAAAAGAGTGTAAGCATGGGAACTATGCAATAATTAATAAATTTGGTTCTAAACCGTACGGAAATAGAGAGGTTTTAGAGAAAGAGGAGAGAGAGAGAGAGTTGGTTTCCTATGTTCAGACACAAATCTATCCTTCCATATGCTCTAATCTGGGAATAACAATAACAGTTAGACTAACAGGCGGATCCTTTATCGCTTCTTAGCTTCTTGCTTGTGTTCTCGTTCTCCTTGTTTTTTCGGTACCGGAATACTTTCTTGACTTCGGCTTTTGACTTTAGACTTGACTTCTTGACTTATCTTCTTGCAAGGAATTCTTCGTCGTCTGACTTTCGTTTCAAGTCAGGGATCTCTACAATGACGCGCGTTGAGAGTCTTATTAATTCTTTTGGAACTCTTCTAATTGGTTATCGGGGCCGCTGCAGGAGCGTCTTATTCGTAGTCTCGCTACGGAATCTCAAGGGCTACTATGGCCAAAACTTTAAAACACAATTTAACTTACTATGTGAGTACGCTCCAACAGCCTCTCTATTGAATAAATCACAAACACGAATAACAATAACTTACTGACGTCAGTTGGGATATACGGCAGGCGGCTCCGGACGATTGCACAAGGCAAAGGTGAAGATTTTGGAGTGCGGATTCGACTTGTATTTATAGGCGATTTTCCGGCTTAAACCGGTTGCATTTTCTCGTGGTCACAGTTGTTGACTGAAGTCGCAAACAAGTCGTCGTTCGTTTGTTTCTTTCTTCTCTACAAGTAGGCGTGGGGATGAGTATGCTGAGACTGTTCTCGTGACGATTTCTGCTTTCAGCATTTTGTTGATAATTTCGTCGAAGTGGTGTTGGAGATGCTTGGCAATTGGGTATGGCTTACATTGAATAGGCTCTTGATGAGGTAGTAGCTCAATGCGTTGTTTGACGTCTCTAGCACATCCAATGTCGTAGTCTCCATGACTGAATGCGTCATTATACTTCCAAACAAATTTTCTAACTTTATCTTTTTGTTCTTCGGTAACTGGACTGTGTGATAGGTCGATTTTCTCCAAGAATTGCTCTTTTGTTAGTGTCAGCGTGTTGGTTTCTTGAATTAGCATGACTGAGGCTTGTGTGCTTAAATGTCCCAAGCAAGTGTTTGAGTAAATCTTGTCTGGGTATTGGTTTGGATTAATGGTCTGTACTGGAATCGTGTTTTCATTGTTGACGAGAACCAGTGCTGTTGGTATGAGAATTTCTAGTGATGATAGTAGTAATAGGAAATTACGCTCAAGACACTAATATATACCACAGAAAGTATACGGAGGTTCCCGTCAAAAATTTACATACGCAGAGGACTCATATATCCACGGTTGAACGAAGGGAAAGGTTCTTACCCCGCCCAAAGCTCTCGCGGCAGAGCAAACCCAAAGAATTAACTCAGCTAAAACACAATGACCATATTAACCAATTGAGTTCAACAGCTGTATTTATTCCAAGATCAACACCACGATTACAAAAAACGAGGCAAGATTCGCGCGAGGAAACCACGGAGAGAAATATAAGCGCGTCTGAACAAATCCCCACGAGCCGCTCCTCTACCCCGAGCAACAAAACGCAAGAAAAAAATTAGCCAGAAACCAAACTCATTCGGGATGTCCGAAGCACGACGCATGCTGAAGGCTGCGTGATATGATTTTTGAACTATTTTTCGTGAACAGCAGTATCGAAACGAAGATCGCCGCCCCTTCATGCAGTGCGCGCTGTTTAATTATAGTTGCTCTACGTCCTAGTAAGCCAGCCACGGCGTACTTCGGTCGCGTGCGGGGCTGGCCGTGCCATGCGTGGTAGTACAGAGCCGGTGCCCAACGGACCAGGTGTGGCACCAATCTGAATCCGCTATCCACCATCCACTGCGCTAACTCCTGGCGCAGCTCTGTTTCGCTAAGGTCGCGCAATTAGCTGGCGGTCCCGGTTACGTGCTCCCGCAGTCGGTCGAAGACGTACGCATTGATCCTGGCCACTGGTTGGTTCCCCAGCAGGCGCATGGCGCGGTGAAACTGCAGCCCAGACACCAGATCCGCCGATTGCTTGTTTACCGGCTCTATTTTTCTCATGGTTTTCTGCATTGACGGTAGCGGCTGCTCATGGCAAATCAAACATTCGTAACAGTCATACCGAGCCAAGGATTTCACACACTTTCTACAGATTGCATGCTGATTCATACAAAAAGGACGCGTGCACCAAGAAAAACATTGCATACACACCCGTGAGGATGCTCTGCACAAGGGACAAGTATCTAGTATGGGTGTCCACTTGGCAGCGCGCAGGCAATCTATACACATACGATGACCATTAAAGCATACAACAGGCAAATCAGACAAAAAATCAACATTCAAACACACTGGACACTCGCGCGACGCGATATCAGACATTATGAACAAAATATGAACAAGAAGTTAACAGTCAGTCGAGAGATCAAGACTAAAATTTTAATAAATAAATGTGGATCCGTATACGCTTAGTAATAATCCAAAACGCGTAGTCGGCTTAAAGCTAACTTGAGCTCTATATAATAATTAAAGCTGAATAAGAACAGCCTAACCAAGGTCATTTTAGGAGAGGGTGAAGGGGGTAGGGAGACGGCAGTTTGCGGCTACTTGACCCCAACCTAAGAGGACCACACCCAGTGGATAACACCTGCTCAGGACGAGGTTGGCCATCATGCCACGTCGACAAATCTCGACAACCTCAATTGGATTTAACATAGTCGAGATCCATGCCGCTAGTGTTAAATGGAACAAAGCGCAACCTCATACTCGACTTTGCACTGAAGGAATCCATGCTAGCAGTGTTGAAAAGGGTGAGAGTTGAATTATCTACACCCCCAACTCCCCATATACACTGTCAGTATCCATGCTCGCCATGTTAAAACGCCAGTGGGGAGGGAGGGTTAATGCAACGTAAGGACAGCTGTTCCAACAACGATTCCTCCCCAAAACCATTCTATAAAAGTAAGTCGATTTTAGGGAGAAATTTTCAGGCGAAGCTCGACGTTCGCTCGACTACCAAGCTCCCTGCTCTACAATCCTAGCTGATCAAGGACGCCATGACTCTATTTCCAAGCGAAACTATTATCAAACTAGAAGACCTAGCCAAGGGAGCACGAGTATACCTAGGAGACGAGACAAGCAACGGCGAATGCAGCTTTCGTTCGGTGCAATGGAGCCGCCACGGGGAAAGGAAGCGTCACCCGCTGATCCTACAATCGGAGAGTCCTATCGAGCTCGTTAAAGGTCTGACTGAGAGAGCGAACAACCCGGAGCAGGCGAGCGGCGAGAATCGAGAAGAAATCGCGCTGCCAGTCCTAGGAGACGGATTTTGCAAGGCGCTGTTCGATCGAATGAGGTAAAATTCTTCACGACTCAACACTACCAAACCGACCACGAATAAAAACAGAACCACATTTTCTACCAACAGAGGAGTGGAGCGAACAATCGTGGTGGAGCTGGAGAAGTCCGATCCAAAACCGCTGAATCGCTCGACAAAGCAACACTCGCGGCAGACCAATTCGGACTGCACTCAAGGAGAACCTGTCCAATGGATTCCAGTCAAGCCAAACTACGTCTGTCTAGGCTATCGTACCGACGACCCCAAGCATCCAAATAGACGAGAGGCGAACCTGAGCGAATTCAAGATGCTAACAGGCCGCTACCATGTTACGATCCAAGTGACGTCTCTGTACTGTGCAAGAGGAGCGTCAGGCTGGAGACTGTCGTACGCACTTCGTTCTATCGTGCTCATGGAAAGCAATCCAAACAAGCTGGACTCGTTCGCTATTCTCCGACTACAAGTAGGCAAGAAGCGCGAGCGCAGCAAAACTGAAGAGCACGAACCGCCAACTAAGAAGAAACCACCGACACCAGTGCGTACCACAGCCAAAAAGACAACTGCGACTCCAAGAGCCCAAACAAGCAAGAAGCAGCAGGTTTCTAAGCCGAGCAAGACCAAGACAATTAGCAACGAGCAGCAGGATCAGCAGCCAGAATCGTTCGACGTGCCTCCAGTCAAGGCCCTGGTGAGTCCTACTACAACGCCTGCTGGTTCAACAGCCTCTAGCGGAGCTCGGGTGGCGTCCAAGGATCTGGCCTATGCTCGTCAACTAGCCGCGGCGGTTACAACTGAGAGCTCGTCAGAGGAGCTAAGCGACTCCGACCTGATGAATGACAATCGGAATCTATCTAAATCTAATGTTGAAACTCTGGCTATTGTTTAATCTAAAGTTTAATCTATTGTTAGAGGAAACAAATAAAACGTCATCCGAGCTCTGGCTGGATTTGTGGCACTAAGAATAATCATGGCTTTTCGTCTCAATTTATTTCAGCGACTGGTTCTAGTTATACTCGGTGCTTCATTCAAGCTAAGTCCGGGTGAAAAGTGTGCATTAAAGAAATCGGAGCGACACTGGCTCTCAGATCCTGCACTTGCAAAGTTTTTCTCGTGAGACCGACAATGTGCAAATTCAGCGTTGAGCGTTCTACTGTTCAAATCTATCCTAGTGGAAGGCTGACTATTTTCTGCTGCTCAGATTCCGACCGTCAAATTCTATCGATTCTGAATTTTGTCAATGACTCAATTCACAAGCTAGATTAGGATTCTGTTCATGTTCAAACCTCTACCTTTGTTGGTCAGATAGAGTTTCCTGTTGAGCACAGCTTTCAATTGCTCAAATCGTGTGTTGGAACCTATCAAGAGTTTAAGTTGTTGTATGACGCCGAAGTTTTTCCACAGGCAATCAGTCTAAGGCATTCTCTATTTCCGAGACTATTTTGCAACATTTTTCACACAAAGAGGCTCGTTTTAATGGGTTCAAAAAGTATCAACGAAATTAAAACATTGCTTCGGTGTCTTGATCATGTGCTTAACAGAGCAGAATTTTATCGAAATAATTCCAGCCGCAATGAGCCACCGCCAACTTTTCGTACTCGAAGGTCTTCCTGGGGCAGGCAAGACGACTCTACTGCGAAAACTAGCGCTCAACTCGCGCCTGGAGAAATGGTCATAGGCAACGATATGGGGTCCAGAGCCGGAGGACTTGTTTACCTCACAGGCCAATCCGCTGGAGGAGTTCTATCAAGGAAGTCTGTCTGCCCTCGGCTTCCAGAGGCACGTGAGCCACAGCTTGCACCAACGCGACAAGCGTTGCCAGCTTGAACAGGTCCTTGTCAAAGTTGTTGGTTGCTTTGGCTCTGAACTGGGTGTTCTTTTCTATGTAGGGTTTCATCCACGCTTCTTCTGTAAATTTGAGGGCCCTCTGTACATTTGTGACCCTACAGCCAAAGGATATGAAGTACTGTAGCAGCTTATAATGAATTTTGTAGCGAGTCTTGTGTAGGTTTTGGATGAGTTTCGCTGTGTGTTCGTTTTCTGTAGACAGGTTCCACGAGCCATCTGGGTGCTCGATAATCTTCGGGCAGTTAATATTCTCCGGGAATGGCGCAAAGTCAGAGAAATGATCATGGAGTTCATAGGGAATTTCTACGTCAACCTCGTAAATCGCAGGTAACAAAAACGCTGATGCTGAATACCCGAAAGGAATCTGTGATACGGAGAGCCACTGAAAGTCTCTCACAGATAAGTCTTGATTCATTGCCCCGCCATAGAGTTTGTTGGCGTCTAAATAAGCGATATAATTTGAGGGTTTCGCAGGATCATAAGATTCTAGACATGGATTGTTCGCCTTTCCATATCTGTTCACACAGATTGATATGCCGCCTCTTCGCTGTGTCTATAAATTTTACATGTCAATGTCGATTAGAAGTTCAACATACCAGTCTGGGTTTTCATCTTATTTCATTTTAAGTAAAGATTCCCAGCTGGTAGCAGGCAAACTTACATAATGTGCGGGATCAAGACCATATGCTGTGTACCAGGTGTTTCTGAAGGTTTGAAACACGTCGGCCAAAAAAAACATCAGTGTAAAGATATATCATGTGGTATTGAAAAAAGTTTTGACAGTTGTAATTTTTTAGACTGCTTGTGCGTGCTCACAGTCTTTGTCAGAAATTCCTGAGTTTGTTAGCTGAGAGAAGAACTTTTCTTTTGGTGGAAGTTCACCTTCAAAGACGTGCCTTTCAAAAGCGTGCGAACCAGTCACATACTAATAAGGGTAGAAGCCTTTCTTTCTGAGTAGCTTGAAAGACACGAGATCTTGTTTTGCTAGTATTTTTGTATATGTGCATTGCTCATCTGTTATATTTTTACTTAAGGCGTCTAGACGGGCTGTTAGGAACTGATAAGAATCCTTGATTTTAACCCAACCAGAAGAACCACTCTCGGACGCCCCCACCTCTTTGACGTTGAGGCATTTAAACTTTTCCTTGTTTTCTGCTATGCAGTCGAGGTGAATGCCCTCTATTTCACCTATTCTTTCAACGATTAGGTGCAGTTCGTATGAGCGAGCGTTATGTAGAAAAATATTTTAATCGATGTGGATGTTATTTTTTAGCTTTAGGTTGCAGGTGTTGTGTGCGACCCCCTGAAGCGGCCGTCGAAGTGCGAATGGTCTCTAACTTTCGGATTCTTTAAACTGTCTTCAAATGGTTTTCTGCATATGTAGCAACAGGTTGCTGATTGAAAATTGATCTCATCCTGATCGGTCATATTGATTGGCACAGGTGGGATTGAGCTAAATGTTCTACGTAACTCTAGCATTCTAAATATAAACTGTTTAACACAGTCTTCCCCAGAGAAGTGGTTATATTCGATGATGTTATCCACGCCGGCTCCAAGATGTCCAAGATTTCCAATGCAAACGTATGCTACTGAATTTGGGACGTGCTTTTTCTGGGTATCGATTGAACATTCAAAGTCGGAAATTACAATAAAGGGAAGTTTCTCCATCTTGTGATAATTTTTAAACCGTAACCGTTCTGGTTACTGAAAGGAAAAGAGCAGTTAGTTGGATGGTCCTCACAGATGAGTTCATGCTCTGTGAGTTTTGCCTCCCGGGTGCTACCACAATAATACTTAAGACACAATCTGCAGATAGATACGGATTCTTTGTGGCTGGTCATTTGCTTGTGAAAGAGCCTAGAAAGATCTTTAATCCAAACATAATGGGCTTCAAATTGTAAGTTTCCAATTATTAGTAGATCGACATCAGTGCGCCTGGTTGCTTCTTCGTCTAGAATATTCTTGCTGCTCCTAACAATTTCAACTTTCTCTTTGCTTTCATTCCACTCGAATACGGTGATCCTGATTTTGCTATTAAACACTTCCTCTAGTTTGGGGATTTGAGAGAGCTAAACCTCCTTTCTCAAATGATATTCCCCTGCTGATACACTTGGTAAAATACTTGTCAAAGTACGTCTTATAATGTGAAGTTCTTTCAGGATGGGCTCTATCCTTGTCGTACAATAATGCTGACAAAACCACCCACCAAGCGCAGCAGTAGTCAGTTCTTTACATTGATACAAGCCTTTTTATTGGCGAGCTTTGTTGGCAGCTCCAGGTAAGAAGAAGCTTTAAGGGGGTCGAATTTGAAAATCATAACTGAAAATTTTCGAATCCCAGTAACATTGATGTGACTGATGTGTGATTGATAACTGATTGAATGTCACCTCTAAAGTCATTTATGTCAGGTGTCGTTTCGTAGTGTATTGCTTTGACAGGAATGGTATACTCTATGAAGTGGTCTGTAAAGGTTCTCTTTGCAAATTGAATTTCTTCTTGGTTCATCTCTGACTCAATTTGGTGGATTGTTCTTTCCAGGTCATCCTGTTCCTGTTTATTCTGTGGGTATTTAGGTACATTTTGCCCTGTGGGAATTTGGTACTTGTTAACTAGGTTGCGGCTCTTCTGTTGGTGTTCAGCTGCTGGGTTTTTACTGGGGTGTACTGATTTGATGACTGTAGCTGCTTTATTACTTCTAATTGTTTCTCATAGCTGCCCAGGTATCCTGGGTCTGTATTAACTTTTGCCTGCAGAGTTCTTGAAGATATTTGCTTTTGTCCTGAAATGAAAGATTTTGGCTTTGCGAAAAATCTTGTGAAAAATAAGAGTTTACAGAATCTTTTGCTGGATTTACTTTCGGCATGTTTTTTTTCTATAAGTTTAAAAAAAATTTGGGTGGTCACCCTTCTCTTTTGCTTGAACTTCTCTGGACTAACAACTATTAATTAATTTGAGTATTATTGCTCAGATCCATGCTTTTATCCTTTCACATCCGGAACATTGTAAATCCTGCTTTGGGCAATGTCATAATGGCTTTTATAACGTCGGATTTTGAAATGTTTTCTGCGTTTTCCCAGGGATTAGTTTCTAAGGGGCAACCTTCACCACCCTTAATTGTGACTCCCTTTTCTCTCGCCATTTTCTCCATTTCTAACTGGTGAGCTCTGTCATTACCCGCTTTCACAGCCGTTGCAACACCTCCAGCAACACCGCCTGCTGCACCAACTGCACCCGCAATGATTGGAATCAGTGCAGCGAGAGGCAGGATTCCCCCTGTCTTTTCATCTGTAATGCTGTGATTGCAATCTTTGCAATGGATTTGCTGCTGTAACGTATCGAATTTCACTTTCATGTCCTAAATAGTTACAGAACCGGGTTTTTTAGATTCGATGATTTTGCTGATTTTATTAACTGTTCTGGTTTCGATCATTTTGTGTACATTTTTATTTTTTAATTTATTTCTGTGTCATTTGGAATCACTTACAGCTCTGCTCTGCCGAATGATCTTGTAGGGGATTTAGGATTAAAGGCGTGAGAAAGAAAATAGTAGTCACCGGTTGCTGTTTTAAAGTGCCTCTCTATTTTATGTACATCTAAACTGAAGTATGGGTAAGTCGCTTTTCTGTTTGTGTCCTTTTCTAATTCTCCCGGCAAATACATATAGCGAAGAAACTCTGAGTTAGTGAGAATTTCTGGCGAGTGTACACGGGCAGTTTAGGGTAGTTGGCGATATTTGGTTTGTGCACAGTGTTTACGATTTCTTTCTTTATCGCCTCAGAGGGTTTTTGTCCGGTTAAGCGCGTTTGTCCGGTTAATTAACTTCATTGTTGAGCTGATCAATAACAGTGGGGAGTTGGTCTTTCCATTTTGTGTAGTATTGCACCGACTTGAGTTTGAGTTCCTCTGCTGTTTGCTTAGTAAATAGCCGCTTGGCTAAAGTTAGATTAAATATTTCTACGAAAGCTTGATCCCTGTGCAGCTCTGCACGCCCATATCGCATTCTTGTATTATTTTTTGCATAAGTGTTTTCACTGTGCCATAAAATTCCTTCCCCGGATCTGTCATTAGGAGGTCTGGGTAGGTTAAGGGTCAATTTTCGTATATGTCTTGCAGAGCGTCTGCTACAGCTTGAGACTTTTGTTTTAATCGGCCTTGCTTCTTATAACGCGAAGCTACATCAATGACAGTGAGAGCGTACTTATACCCGGAATCGTTTGGTAAAAAACAAAAGATCATCTTGGTACACCTCGTTAGGCTCATAGATGTTGAAGTGGGGTCTTGAAAATTTAACAGGTGGGAAATAGACTTGATAAACAGCCTGTTTAGACAGCCATTTTTCTACTATTTGTTTTGGTTCTTTACTGAGTTCTGTTAATTTAAAGACGGCATTTTTACCAACAAAATAACCCTTGTCACTGTAATAGAGTGCATTTCGTTTGTTTTCAGTCATTATTTTTTAATTTTATTTTAAATAAAAAAATAAATTAAAAAATGCCAGACATTCACAGAATAATCGAAAAGCTTCCTCGTCCAAGCAAAGGGTGGACAATCCCTGGATAGAGGTATTGCGGACCATTAAACCCTCTTGAAATTCAATAAGATTCTAACTATATTCCTAATCCTGGTCATGAGCCTGTTGATGAGCCTGATAAGGTGTGTATGAATCATGACATTAAATATAGCGACTTCCCAAATGAAAAACACCGATCTGACAAAGGGATGCTTAAAAGGCTAGACAATATCGGGGCATTGAGCGGGTTTAGAGAAAGTATTGCGCGTAAGTTAGTTAAAGGAATCATTTCTGGAAAGACTAAGCTAGGGCTGGGGTTGGCGGCTGTTTGGGTAGTGAGTCCGCTGGTTTCGTATTGCACGCGCCAAATAAAGAAATGGGAAGACTGCTGAAAGAAATTGGGAGTGAGAATTTGTAGCACAGAAGTCAAAAAGGTGGACCGACCAGTAGACCCACCTTAATTTAACTAAACGAGATGCCACTTTTGCATTGTAACTTAACTTATTTTACTTAAGTGTGTTTATAACGGCATGAATGACAAAATAACTAAGACAAAGTCAAAAAAGAGCAACACAAAGTTAAGAGAAAGTAAATTTTCTAATTATTATTCTTATCTTAAATTATTAGGAAGTACACAGTGTTTACGATTAATTGAATAATTATTATTCAATTATTATCATATTACATCATTATATCAAATCTGTTTATTAGATTTGACATTATTGACATTAGACAGATTATCGCATTAGTTTACAGTTTAATTGTTATCATCGACTTCCATTGGAACTGCTGGTGATGTTCTTTTTATGCGCTGATCTTCTTGCGCTGATTGAACCGATTGTTGATCTAGCGGAAATCCTGAGAGTAATTAGGGGTGTAACGGTGGTTAAAGTCAAGTTTTCAGATAACTTGAAAAAAACATCGGCGTCGGTACAGATCATTATTGAGATACTCGTAAATAAGCAAATCTTACCTTCGACCGCAATATGTGGTGGTGACGCGCCAGTTGCGGCTGCCGGTGCTGGTGGCGCGGCAATCGACGGAGGTGGCGCAGCATAAATTTCTCGTTCATCCTCTCTAATGGCGTCTTCTGCTTCTTTTAAGTGCCAAAATTGTGCACTGAGTGTGCTTTGCTAGATTTTATTAATTTTAAATATGTTTGACAAGCTCTAAGAAGGGTTTCTTCAACCCTAAATGAATAATTAGGATATAGTGTTTCGAAATCAAAATTAGGGTATCGAAAAATTGATTTGCTGTAAAGCTTTCTAACTTTCTCCTGTACTGCTCTTTTCTGGTGATTTGCATGTTCATATCGTCTTTTAAGTTCTTGTTGGGATGGCATGGGAGAGGTAAGAAAGCCTCTGATCAACGCGGGCTAAGCTTTTATACAAAGATAGAACAGTAACAACAGCTTGTAAAAGAAAATTCTAGAAATTTCTGGGGAGAGGAAAATTCTAGAGCCATTTTCATTGCTTTCCCACGTCCTCAAGGCGCGGCACCCAGAGGCCGCATAGGTGGGCTACTGCTCTTTCCCTAAAGCCTGAGACAGCTATCTCGGCTCACATTGCTCGCCCTTTCCTTACGCTGTACTCTCGTCCCTAGGAGGCGACCAATTGTATTGACCAAAAGTTGCGACCAAATTGTTTGCAGTTTTGGTCGCTACTCTGAGTTTTCATCGCTACTTTTGGTCGTTACTTTTGATTGTTACTTTTCCGGAATTACTTTCACGACGTTTAAAAAAACGTAATCCAAAGTAATGTTTACTTTTACATATTATTAGCAATTGAATAGATGAAAGAGAAAAAAATAAAATGAAATAAATTACAGTTGCTTAATAATTTCTGCAAAGTTATAGTAATAATTTTTACTCCATGCAAATAATGCCAGTGAATCTTAACCGCTTGATTAAGATTAGAGATATTTGCTTCAATGTTAGGCCAGAATTTTTTCATATAATCAGTACATTCCTTCTTGCATTGGTACTTAGATTTGTAATTGGGTTCATGCTTTGCATAGTAAGATTAGGGAGAGACAGTTGGAAACATTTTTATTGAAAATAAAAAAAAATTTCGGAGTGAGTACCCTGAGTTGATGCTTGAATTTGTTTAAGCTGCTAGAATGAGGCTTAGGTGTAATGTCTCCAGGTAAAAGCATGAGGTCCATTAAACTTGCTGGGATGAACAAAATTATGGATTATGGATTATGATTTTTTAAAGATTTCTTAATGTGATTTTTTCGATTTCTGTGGGATTAACTAAATTAAAAGAATCTAGATTATTATGGATGTTTGTCCGTGAAAGTTGATGAGAGCGATGAGAGAACCTAAGCTGGGTGAATCTGGCGAAAACAGTGCTGGTTAGGGCAAAATGCAATGATCCACAATGCAATATTCCCCATTATACATCCTTAGTTTTGATGCAAATATTTAAGTAAATTGTCGCACTTAATTGCCTAAAACACATTTGAAATTGACTTATGTTAGTTATTAGACAATTCCAGCAGGGCTAGACTATGGAAATTTTTCATCGCTATCAACTTTCATTCTCATTCTGGATCCATCAATTCACCACACAACTTACATCGATTCAGACATCAGAGAAGGCACGCCGTCAGTTTGTTTTTATACTGGCCCATCAGTAAATTCAGGCTTACGCGTTTATTGTCATTAGCACAGTCAAAAACAGCGTACTGTCAAACGCGTTTGAGCTATAGGAGAATCGTCAGATTTCGAAAATAGATGGGATAGCGATAAATGAGTTTCATCAATATAAGCATATTTGATTGGGAGGATGGAACACACATGCAAGAAAATATAGTTCCAGCGCATAGGGTGGGGGTACAGAGCACACATTATAAGTATGAAAGGCAATAGCAAGTCAGCTTCATGCAGGCAAATAGGAAAAAATAATGCAGCATTTCATCAGAGTAAGCAATTAAACAAAACGCATTGGTACTGGGACCAGAAAATAGCATATGAGAGAAGCAATTGAGCATAATGAAATTTCCATATAAAAAGCATAGAATTGTCACGCACGCATAAGGGGCTACTAAGAGTATTAGAACGCAAATTAGTTGTTTGCAGTTAGCAAAAAAAGAAAAAATTAGGGGGAAAATAAGAATTTAGACAGCTAAGAAAAATAAAATTCGCGATGTCAACCTTTGCTACAAAGGCCTTTCTTCTGACCTTCACTCTTCGTCCTCACTGCTAGTTTTGAACTGTGTTGAGGAAGCGCTCGTGAAGGAGGGCTGGCCGATCTCGATAGTAGCCTCCGACCCTTAGAATCAGCAGTGACGATGTCAGCTCACCACAGGTGGTCAAGAGCGTGGCCCATGAGCCCGGTAGGAACGGCAGATAGACGTACGTCCCGACAGCTTGTCCTTGAGCGCGGGCGAACAGCCCGTCGTGGATGACGATCAGCCTGCTGCCTTGCAGTCCTTAAGCCAGGCGTCGGATTAGTGATGCCGGCAGTAGAGAAGGCGATAGCTCTTGCCTGCTCAGTAGCGTCATGAGGGCCGAGGCCACAGGCACGGACAGGCCAAAATCATGGGGTAGGCCAGCAGCTGGATGACGTAGGTAGCGATGTTTGGCATCCGGACGGATATCGGCCACGGCTCCCGCCCGTCATTTCGCGCAGGTGCTTGGCAATGTCGTCATCGATCGTCGTCCGGATCACCCGACTCAGGGGGTCACGGACGTCCTTCCATGTTAGGCGCAGATCGTTAGCGTGCTGCTGGGCGCGTAGGTGGGCACTGAGCAGGGACGGGCGTTCCTCTAGGGCTTGGCAGGCGTCGTCGGGCAGAGCGTAGTGTGGCTCCCATTCAGCCCTCAACCGGGTGTGCCTCTCGTTCCACACTTTGGTCCGTTAGGCTAGAGCAGCCTCGTCCAGAGTCTCTATCTTAACCACAGGTTCCAAATGCTCTTTCACCTTTTGCAGGACTCGCACCAATGTCGCGCCGCGTTGCACTCCCTAGCCCGCCGAAGCTGACTGGATTGAGAGCGCCTGACGACTCCGGTAAGTTGTCGCTACTGATTTCACGTACTTCCATAGCAGCCATTTTCTCAGAGTAGAATTGCTTCTTGCTTATTTCGAATTGTTGAATCTCGCATTATACGCAGGGCCACCTGACTGGTAGCTTTAGTATATGACGCAAGAGATGAGGGGTGGGGGTAGGGAGAGAGTATCGGGAGAGGAGGGAGGGAAAAGAGAATTGGACGGTTTAGGGAAAGAGATATGAGACAGGGGTTCCCTTGATCATACAGAAGCTTCTAAAAATATATTTTTCTGGCAGGTCCCACTATTACCACTAATTCAAGCCATCGAAAATTGGGATAGCCGTTGCTTGGGTGATTAACGAAATAAAATTTTAATTTATGCATGATTTATTAGACTTAATTCACCTAATCTTGTGCTAAAACTTCCATGATTCTTCTCTCCTAAGATACTACCTCTTTACTAGCTATGATTCATTTGTTTCTACCTGGACTCATCCACTTCCTAACTTCCTTCAAGTCCGGCTACTGATGGAGTGATGGTCTGTCACCAGACTCTCTATTGGCGATGCCGCCCGACGGGTGGAATGTACACCCTGCATCCAGACGACCTTTGTGACCACGAGTGGGGACCCAGCTCCGTGGCACGGCTGTGCCCGGTGGGGCTCCTCGTGCTACGGCTCCCATGACAGCGGCCTTGCATCACGCCCAGGCGGCTCACCAGCCGTTAGAATCTACTGGGCTCTCATCTACCACGATCTGTGCTATTAATGTAGCCATTCCTCTGGGATTTCAAGATCCAGGGATTTTGGGGTCGGGATCCCGGAAAGCGATTATGTTTTTGTCCACACCCCACAGCACCCAAGTTTTGTCCAATTAAATTTGACTAGTGCGAACGCCTTAATTCATATTTCAATTTCATGCATAACAAATTACTTGCTTAGAGAATTAATTTTTTGGGATCCCAGAATTTTGTGTCCTCTAGTCTCACTATTGACGTCCATAAAGAAATAATGTCGATATAATTAAAAGCCGGAAAAGTCGGAATTCAGAAAAGTTTCAAAGCTGAATCTGATGACCATAGGCGTCGAGGAATTGCTCAAGGGTTCGCTGCCCATACTTAAATTCATTTCTAAGCCTTGCAATAGCTGTTGCTAGCCTTTTCGTGCGTGCACTTTGCCGACTAGTGGCAATGCCAGCAACGCGCTGTTGAATGCGCGTTTCGCAGTTCCGCAGCTCCTTGACAGCAACTTCGCGCTCGAAAGAATGTATGTTTAGCCGATGGTTACCGCTACTTGGTTGAGGGCATGATGACGGCCCTCCGCGGCGTTGATAGTTTGGTCGGTGTCTTCGCCGTAGTGATTCCAAAGATCTGGTTGGAACTGCGCACCAACATTCATCCAAGTGGTCGTCATGTAGTCATTCAGAGCAAACACTCTAAGCGTGGTTCGGGTGGGCAAGTCCAGGCATGTCAGCTATGACGAACTGGAATGCATCGTCCACGCGAGCCAATGACATCAAGGGCAGTGCCATCAGGCGCCTGACAGTTGCCTTCACCTCAGGATCGTTATCATACGCCGCTTTCAGCCCTCCGGAAGCGACGCGACGGAGAATGCACTGGCAATAGTGGAAGAAACAACCACGTAGAGTAGGACGTGGAAACCGCGGCCACCTGCCTATTACGACGTTCATGCTTGCGACTTCAAAGTCAGTGAGAATTTAGGCAGCCTGACAGTCCCTTCCCGTCACCCTGCGAACTTCTACATGCAGCAGGTCCCAGCATCTTTCGTATGTCCTCTGGTCTTTAGCTGGGAGCAAAAAGAAGACAAGAGGCACCCATCCATTGAGGATTTTACCGTGGACGATGAACAGTTGATAGAAAATGTGCAAGCAGCTGCTGAATGTGCCATCAATTTGCAGCTTTTGGCATTCGCCAAGTCGCCGGAGAAGAGCGTCGGTCGTAAATCCGACCATCCGTGGTTCAGCCGGATTCGCTGCACGCGTGTCCAGAACTGTCACGTTGTTCAACACCTCCGGGTCGACATCATAGTCTTGAGCTGTCTGAGGCAATTGCGGAATAACTCCCAGTCGACTCCTGTAGGCAGCTGATTTGACACCAGAAAAAGTGGGCAGCATGGCGAGATCAGCTCCTTGAGCAGCATTGGCCGCTACTTAGTTTCGGAAAACCCTCGATACTGGAACGGTCAATTCTCGCGCTTGCTCCTTCAGCTCCTCACGAAATTCCTTACGCTTGAGAGCCGCAGATTATGGTGCTGGGTGCTCGTGAGCTCCAGTATTTGTCGTAACGAATCCGTCTTCCACCTTGACGCGGGAATTGCAGACCGCCTCTTGACATTTGTAGTACAATGCAACGTCTGTTCTTTTGTCAATACGAAAGAGGTAACCGTCGTGCAGAAGCAGTTGACCTCCTCGTTCACTTTTCACATATTCAGCTCTCTGAGGTCCGTGTGGGCCATGCTGAGCCATAGCTTTGCGATGCTTATTACTTAGCCGGAATTTCTAACTCTATCTGGAATTCGGGTTCTCTTTGGCCAGTGGCAGATGGGACTAATCTCATAGTATAGGATATGTACCATGGGCTTTGCAATGGAAGCCCAGCTCCAAAGTCCCTTTTCATATCCTTCACCTGCCCCCCCATTGGCTGGCAAATTTCCACCCTGGTTCCCTGCGCACCCCCAGTCTGCATCACACCCACCCCAATTCTAATTCATCTCCGGGGCACGCAATTCAAACCTGTTAAGCAAAATGAAAACGAGAGACACCAAAGCGCCTGCCATTGCATTGCCGTCGAACTGGTGTTCGTTTCTGTAAAATATAACTGGCTTGTATATTTCGAGAGCAATTCCTATTCAACTCAGGAGGTGCGTGTTTGGTAATTTTTCGGAAAATAGGGAATTCGGTGAATCGGGATCGAAATAAATCGATGCTTATCATCCTATATACTTTGTAAACTGTTAAAAGTAGGACCAAAACCCCTGCAGCTTTGAGAAATTTAAATGTAGCAAGAAGCTGCGTGTAAAAATGGATTCATTAGCTTACAATACATACATTCGCGGCACTGGCACTGATATAAAGAAACCATACGACCTTCAATTTTCGCTTATATAAAGATTCAGTAAATGCACATAAATTATCGGTTTTTTTATATTTTCATTATTTTAATAGCATGACACATCTCACACTATCAATTGCACTGTTATTGAAAACAGACAGCAATTTTACATGTACATTGTACTGTATATATGTAGACAACATTATAAGTATATACCGTGTTATGTGTCATGCTTTCGGTGTACCCAATAGCTCTGTTGCCAAGTGGAATGGCTAGAAGTCCCAGAAAATCTTCCTGCAAGCAACCTTCGGCAAACTATTGTTGATCAAGCAACCTTCGGCAAGCAACATTCGGCAAGCAACCTTCGAGAAGCACTTTCGACAAGCAATATTCGGCGAGCAAAATTCGACAAGCAACCTTCCTGCAAGCAAAAACCGTGCTCCCGTAGAAAACACACGTAGAAATTGAGTAAATCTGATTTGAAAGTCACGTCTCTGAGCAAGTCTTTCACCCAAGAAATCTGTTAAAAGGGGTCATGTACTGAAATGCAAAATTTAAGTACACCTGTACTTTGTACTCAAGTCTCCACTCGTTGAATAGCCACATGTGCCCTTGTTTTAAGGTAAAAACTCAAATCGCAATTTTAGAGATTCCTGTGCGCATGCGAAAAAATATTTTATTGATTGAGCAGAATCTAGAATTGAGAAGATGTCCTGCACAAGCGGGTCAGTGCATTCTATTGCTCGATCGGTTGAACATCAAAGAAAGGCCTCTCTGCATTGCCCCTCTCAGGGCTGGTTCCTTCTGTTGGCGCGGAACTGGGACAGCCTTCTGGCGGCCTCGGCAGCAACTGGAAGGCGCGGCACGAGCAGCAGGCCGGTGCCAGCGGACTGCCCAGCCTGGCCCGGCGGTATCTGCAGACTGATGGTGGACGGCCTGGGGGGAGAGCGGGGAGAAATTGGAGTTTGATTAGCTGGAACTTGTGCTTGCGAGCGCCTCAACGTGTCTGTGAATACCCAAATGTGTCTGTGAATACCGAAATGTGTCTGCGAATACCCAAATATGTCTGTGAATACCCAAATGTGTCTGTGAATACCGAAATGTGTCTGCGAATACCCAAATATGTCTGCGAATACCCAAATATGTCTGTGAATACCCAAATGTGTCTGTGAATACTCAAATGTGTCTGCGAATACCCAAATGTGTCTGTGAATACCCAAATATGTCTGTGAATACCCAAATGTGTCTGTGAATACCCAAATGTGTCTGTGAATACCCAAATGTGTCTGCGAATACCCAATTATGTCTGCGAATACCCAAATGTGTAATCGAATACCCAAATATGTCTGTGAATACTCAAATGTGTCTGCGAATACCCAATTATGTCTGTGAATACCCAAATATGTCTGCGAATACCCAAATGTGTAATCGAATACCCAAATGTGTCTGTGAATACTCAAATGTGTCTGCGAATACCCAATTATGTCTGTGAATACCCAAATATGTCTGCGAATACCCAAATGTGTAATCGAATACCCAAATATGTCTGTGAATACTCAAATGTGTCTGCGAATACCCAAATATGTGTGCGAATACCCCAATGTGTAATCGAATACCCAAATGTGTGTGCGAATACCCAAATGTGTGTGCGAATACTCAAATATATCTGCCAGTCCCTCAATGTGTCGGTGAATGCCATAATGTTCCCGCTAAAAATCAAAGGGGCTTGTTACTATTGTGTCTGTAAGCTGCCTAATGTGTCAGTGTATTATTCTACGAGCGTATGTGTCCCTGAATGTCTAAATGTCTGTGACTGTACCAGTGTGTCTGTGAATGATGCAAAGACTGTGAATGCAGTATGTCTGCAAATTATGAAATGCGTCTCGTCTCTGATGAGAAGTCTGCTGATAATGACTTCATTACAGAACTGGCCGATATAAACTGATATTAAGACCCCAATAACTAAATGCTATGGGAGCCTTCGATGCGTCATTTGATTTTCACGAATCCTGACGCACCTGCTCTGGCCCGAGTTCAACTGCGGGACTGGCGGCTTGCTTCCGCTGCTCAGCACCACAGTCGGCTGGCTGAATGTCTGCGCGATTTCCTGACCGACTGGCGGCTGCCGCCACTGACTTGGCCGACGCTGCTGCTGCTGCTGCTGCTGCTGCTGCTGAGTTCGAAGCTGCGACGTCGAGTAGCTAAGCGACTCAGCCTCCGAACTCAGGGTCTCCGCGACGTCCCCGAAGCTGTCGTTGACATCTGCGTCGACCAACTGGCCGTCTGATTTTTTTCCCGGCAACGCTTGCATCGTTGATGAAGGCTGATGAGGACGTGCCGACTGCACCTGGCCAGGCGTTGCAGAAGCAGCGCAGGCAGCCGCCAGCGCCGGCGCCGGCACCGTTTCGTCGCCGAGTTGAACCGGCCGCCTGCCGCTGCCCGCTGCCAGCGCTGTCTCTCCCGACGAAGCAGCCGTCGGAATGATGGACGAAGGCAGAACGGAAGGCGTGGCGGATGCCGAAGCGGATGTTCCGGTCTCCCTGTCGACGCCCGATGACGCGGCATCAGGCTCGGCGTAGGCAACCTCGACGGCTGCGGATGTCGACGACAAGTCGGCCGGAGCGGCGACCCGGTGACCCGGCAGACGGTGGCGTTGGCGGACGCGGTTCGATGCCAGCAGGCGCGTGTCTGCGGGGCCAAATTCCCGCTATCAGCTGACTGGAACTGAGCCTGGCCTGAGTCATGGCTGAATCATGCTGGTCTCTTTACTTCAGGCTAATGAATATTTAGTTAACTACCGATCCCACCACCAAACTCTAGCAAGGCACTTAATCCCGCATCGCTTCAGTCCACCCAGCTGAGATCGGGTACCAGTTTGAGCGGGATAAATTTAGAGTGGGATTTTGCGGCCCCTGCAAGGTAGGACAGAACAGCTGTACACAGCCCTCGGATTCGTGCTCTGGGCTGTACATCTGGTCTAAAAGTCGGGTGTCGGGGGTAAATTTTATAATAATCAAGCCCAGAATCTAAGCTGAATCTCACTTAATACCCTAGTTTTTGCGCTGAATCTTACTTGAATCTACAGTTTCCACATATTTTTCCATTTATCAACTCAGATGATAAAGATGATCAAAAAAATTGTTTCCATTAGCTCTCTCTCTCTCTCTCTCTCTGCTTCTAATTGATTCGTATTAACCTTCAAATTATCGCTTTCGTGCATTCGCAGTTTTGTCTTAATGCTACATACACACGTGTTACTACTGTAAAAATCGGTTAATTCAGTAGTTGATGACACATTTTCTCAAATATGAATTGTAGACTGTAAAAAATGTAAATAAATTGTAACTAAAAGGTCAATAAAAGAATTTTTAGTTAAAGATTAGCCTAAAAATGTACTTTAGTAAATTGGGTGTTGAAAAATATTACTAAAATATTAATAAAATAAAAATAGCTAATGTCATATATGACAATGATACGAGGATAATTGTGCAGAAAGGAAAGCTAATGGTGTACGCTACAGCTACTTAAATCGGTTTGCATTCAAAGTGCATCGGTGCTAACAAACCAAAAAACTGATAGCGACTGAAGACTGTCAGACCTGAAAACCAAGTATGAAAATCATAATTTATCCAAGTTTCCGCATTATTCACTAATTTCACTATCCTTCCGCTCTACTTCTGCTCTATCTTTCTGATTTCTTCTGCTGCTTGTTCCACATCCCTCCTTCCACCTCTTTCCTTCCACCTCTTTCATTTCTCCTCTTTCATTCCTTCTCTTTCATTTCACCTCTTTCATTTCACCTCTTTTATTCCTCCTCTTTCATTTCACCTCTTTCATTTCAACTCTTTCTTTCCATCTCTTTCATTCCTCCTCTTTCATTCCTCCTCTTTCATTTCGCCTCTTTCTTTCCACCTCTTTCTTTCCACCTCTTTCATTCCTCCTCTTTCATTCCTCCTCTTACATTCCTCCTCTTTCAATTCACCTCTTTCATTCCTCCTCTTTCATTCCTCCTCTTTCATATCAACTCTTTCATTCCTCCTCTTTCATTCCTCCTTTTTCATTCCTCATCTTTCATTCCTCTTTCATTCCTCCGCTTTCATTCTAACTCTTTCATTTCACTCTCTTCTTCCCCTTCTTTCACACCCCTCTTTCATTCTTTTTCTTTTTACCTCTATACTTTCACCTCCTTGCACCATCTATCTAATGCTAAACTGCCTTTCATATTTTAATTTATTGTCTTCGATTACATGTCAGAACTGTTGAAAGCAGGACTTACTGGACGAGTTAATTGTCTCAAAGGCGACCTGCGTGGCCAATCCCTGGGCCTGGCTGGGCTGAGCCATAGACAGTCCGCTCGCGGGTGACGAAAACGATGACCCCAACGGGGCTGCACCTCCTCCTGCAGTTGCTCCGGCAGCTTTGGACGTTCGAGCAACAATTCGATGATTTGCATCGTCCAGGGACACCGCCCGACTGAGCTGCTGCGATGACGCCTGTCCGACGTGCAGCTGCGGCTGAGCGCTGCTCGCCAGGTTCGAATCTGCAATCCGGCACATGAGTTCCTTGGGTTGGTTTATTTCGAAGAATGAAGCACTTGATTTACTACTTTTTGAGACAGTAAATAGCAGTATAATGGGATTATATAAAAGGCAAATACTTCGGATGTCTAAATACAAGTTCGAGAAAAAAATTTCGCAAAAAATTTTCAGCTACCGGTAAGTTTAAATGTTAGTAGTATGAACAGGATATTTTGGTAGTCGGATCCAGAAACAGAGCAAGCGCTTCACCTTTGTTGGCTAGCAGGTATTCGATAGTTTCCAAGCGATAGTTGTGCGACACTGCATTGTGCCGCTGATAAGAGAATATTCGCATCAGGCTAGCTGACTCTTTGCGCGAATTTGGGGCGACGAACAAATTAACAACTATTGTTTCCATGGCGACCGCTGTAAGTATTAAAAATCGATTTACTAAGTACATCGCACTATTCTCACCATAGTGCATCATTCGCGGAGCGCGCCCGCCCTGCTCGAGCAAGCGGTGCCGAGGTGTCATTGTTATCTGCTTCTGCTGCTGCTGTTGCTGCTGCAACTCGAAATCCAGCAGCTCGACGGAGTTTCTCGGTGGCGGTGGTGACGCCATCTGCTGCTGCTGCTGCTGCCGCCGCTGTTCTTTTGTCTGTTCACTTTGCTGACTAACCACGATCGTTGAAGAGGCTGCAGATTCGAACCGAGGACTGTTGGAAACTGCTTGAAGGCTTGGATCCGATGCCACCGGCTGATTGGACGAGAAGTAGGCGTTACAAATTTGTCTGTCATTTATTACGGTCACCTGGATCGAGTGACTCACCTTTAAACCTTCAGCGAGCCGTTCCACAGTCACCGCGCTCCGCATTCTGCCTACTTGCTGCGTCTGCTGCCCTGACGATGTCGGTGTGGCTGCCGCGGCAGCCGAGTCGCTCCGGCCAGACGGCGCGGCCTGCAACGACGGTCGCGACTTCTGCCGGACTCCAGTAGGCGCCGCCGTTGAATTGGACTTCTCGTTAGGGGACTGCTGTTTGTGAGGACAGCGCTGTGGAAAGTTACATATTTTTTCAATGATTTATTTTTCAATTGGGCGCCACTGTTAGTAGGAGGACGCATATTAATGATAAAATTTGCTCAATTATAAAAACTTATTAACTTGTTAGGCTGAGCTTATAAATTCATGCTTAAAGCTACATTGTTAATGCTACAATTTGTTGATCCGCATTAACTCCGTGTGGTTAAACAGATAAATTTCTCAATATTGAAAAACTATAATTTTGTTATGTTAGAGAGAATGAATTGAATTAAACAACAGCTAATCACGGGATTATTATCTCGAAAAAATTTTCCGTACAGCGCTACCGCAGTGGTCGCAAAATATTGGCTTCTTGACTGCTGCGCTTGTCGAGGTCTAAAAGTGCGTTGAAAATTACTGATAACTTAATTGCCCACTAACTCACATTTTCACACATGTGACACAAGAGGGAAGGGAAGGCACCCGCTCAGCTGCTCATGCGCTCACCGATGCCGCTTTTGAGCCTCTGCGCGCTACTCCGCCGGCTGCAGCCACTGCCGCCGCCGCCGCCAGGTCCTTTCGACTGCGACGCTTCTTTCGACGGCCGCTGGCGCCGAATCCGCCGCGTCCCGCGCCAACTTTGGTGACGCCGCCGCTGCCGCTGCCAGTTCGCCGCATGAACTCATAGTGGGCCGGCAGCCCGTCCGACACGGAGCTGTCCGAGCCGCCGTCGTCCGAGCTGTCGCCGGCGTCATCGGAGTCTGTCGCCGAGCCAACCGAAGCCATTTCGGGCAGGTTGGCGAGGTCCAGCTGCTCGGGATCGGCGAGGTCGGCGGCTAGGCCCGAGCGCTGCAGGTTGAGAAGAATCTGCGCTTTCAGCTTGTGCTCCAGCTCGCCCATGATCCGATTGCGCTGCGGAATGAGAGGGGTGTGCGGCGGGGAATGCAGGTGTGTTTATGTGTGTGTGGGTGGGTGGGTGTGTGGGTGTGGGTGTGCGTGTGGGTGTGTGTGGGTGTGTGTGTGGGTGTGTGTGTGTGTGTGTCTGGGTGTGTGTGTGTGTGTGCGTGTGTATGTCGGTGTGGGCGTGCGGGTGTGTGTGTGGGTGGGTGTGTGGGTGTGTGTGTGTGTGTCTGTGTGTGGGTGTGTGTGTGTGTGTGCGTGTGTATGTCGGTGTGGGCGTGCGGGTGTGGGTGTGGGCGTGGGTGGGTGTGTGCATTTGTATGGGTTTGTACAATTCCATGTGGTTTTTTTATGTTTGTACGCATATGTGCATGCGCAGTGGAAAGCCAACAGACAGATAGGCAGATGTACAGACAGAGATAGACATAGAGATAGACAGACGGACAGACAGCCGCACAGACAATCGCAGAAGTAGAATAATGAACACTAGAAGCTATAATATTTGATTGATAAAACTGCAATGGAACTACAGCAAAACAGTTTGAGGAATTGAGCAGTCTAGCAGCGGCACTTATCGGTGGCCATTTTTAATGCGATCGAAAGTACAAGAAGGTAGATTATTAGACTTTTCTAGCGATAAGGAAAATTACGACCTGCACTACTTAGAGTAGAGTAATTAGTACACGACCACGGAAAGAATATATACTTACATTAACATTGATTTTGTTACCAAATCAAGGGCCATTGGCTGAGGCTCGATTGCGCCCGAGTTTTGCAGAAAAATATCATTATTATAAATCACCTGCGCTATTAATACCCAAAGAATTCAGATTCCGATCTTCGCTTCTCACCCTCTCTCTGATCTCTGCTTGTTACCCCCTTTCTGATCTCTGCTTGTTACCCCCTTTCTGATCTCTGCTTGTTACCCCCTTTCTCATCTCTGCTTGTTACCCCCTTTCTGATCTCTGCTTGTTACCCCCTTTCTGATCTCTGCTTGTTACCCCCTTTCTCATCTCTGCTTGTTACCCCCTTTCTCATCTCTGCTTGTTACCCCCTTTCTCATCTCTGCTTCTCACCCTAATTTTGATCCCTGCTTCTCACCCGCTTTTGATCTCTGCTTCTCACCCTCTTTCCCATCTCTGCTTCCAAGTCTCACTCAACCCTCTCGATTAGCAAAAATTTACTATAAATTCCCCACCTAGCAGTAAAGCGACTCACCTTAGCTGAATTCGGGTCAAAATAATCCAGCAGCGAGTCGCAAAGGTGCGCCCCCATTTCTTCCAGGTGACGGCAGCTGAAGTGACAGCCCGCCAGGCTGCCCCTTGTCGAGCCGCAGAACGTTGCCTCCATAGTGTAGGCGCAGCGAACGCCAAGCCGGTACATCACAATGCGGCCGGTGCCCTCTTTGCTCTTCTGCATGCGGAACTTGCAGCTGTCCGGGTCAAATTTGTCCGGCGCGTTTCGGCCCATCATGGCTGGGAAGACTCGCTCGGACAAGCGTTCTGTTGCTGGTAAGGACTGCGGGGATGTTCAGAGGTATTTGCTATTTTTTTCCGAGGCTAGTGCGAGACTCGTAGCATATCCCAATACTCTTAATTTAATATACATTTTTTCCTTAGGCTTAATTTTCGCTCACCACACAAATGTGCATGCTTTCTTCAAACCGATTGGCTGAATCCAAGGGTGCCACACTCTTCCTACCCCAACGTACATGAGTTCCACTTGCTACCCCAATGTGCATGCCTTCTGCTAACTGATTGGCTGAATCCAAGGGTGCCACATTCCTATCCTACCCCAACGTACATGAGTTCCACTTGCTACCCCAATGTGCATGCCTTCTGCTAACTGATTGGCTGAATCCAAGGGTGCCACATTCCTATCCTACCCCAACGTACATGAGTTCCACTTTCTACCCCAATGTGCATGCTTTCTGCTAACTGATTGGCTGAATCCAAGGGTGCCACACTCCTATCCTACCCCAACGTACATGAGTTCCACTTTCTACCCCAATGTGCATGCTTTCTGCTAACTGATTGGCTGAATCCAAGGGTGCCACACTCCTATCCTACCCCAACATACATGAGTTCCACTTGCTACCCCAATGTGCATGCTTTTTGCTAACTGAATGGCCCCCCTAATTTAAATCAGACTCTGTCCTATTATTTGCTGAGCCACGGACTCGCTCCCTCTTGAAAACTCGT
The DNA here is from genome assembly GCA_950096795.1 of Macrostomum cliftonense. Lineage (NCBI taxonomy): Eukaryota > Metazoa > Platyhelminthes > Macrostomidae > Macrostomum > Macrostomum cliftonense. The sequence goes on along the minus strand of CATNEM010000395.1, from coordinate 661,598 downwards.
TTCTTTGCTTGCTATCTAACTGTTCGCACCTTATCCGGAGCGCAGCCGTACATGAATACATTCTGCCTGCGCGAATGACCGTGCAAATCGCAGTACAGCGCCACCTGAACTCCCCGAGCCTGCAGTCGCGTCACCAATTCAACGATGGCGCACACGGCAGGAAAGGAGTCGCGCAGCGGTGACCGATAGTTCCTATTGAGGTCGCGGCCAGCCAGGGAGCAGCGGTAATTGCCGACTATGACACCGTCCGGGTTGATCATTGGAACAACCTTGAGGGACGAATTAACGCAACAGTCAAGGAGTTTGCCAATTTTTATAGGCAATATTATGCTAAAGAATCAACCCAAATCTCTCGAGTCCGTGTTATATCCTGCATCCAATTCGCCAATAATCACTCCGCCCCCTATCACTCCGCCCCCCCATCACTCCGCCCCCAATCACTCCACCCCAATCACTCCGTCTCCCAACACTCCGCCCCCATCACTCCGCCCCAAACACTCCGCCCCATCACTCCGCCCCAATCACTCCGCCCCATCACTCCGCCCCAATCACTCCGTCTCCCATCACTCCGCCCCCAATCACTCCGCCCCCCAATCACTCCGCCCCCCAATCACTCCGTCTCCCATCACTCCGCTCCCAATCACTTCGCCCCCAATCACTCCGCCCCCATCACTCCACCCCATCACTCCGCCCCAATCACTCCGCCCCCATCACTCCGCCCCAATCACTCCGCCCCCATCACTCCGCCCCAATCACTCCGCCCCCAATCACTCCGCCCCAATCACTCCGCCCCCAATCACTCCACCCCATCACTCCGCCCCAATCACTCCGCCCCCATCACTCCGCCCCCATCACTCCGCCCCCAATCACTCCGCCCCATCACTCCGCCCCCATCACTCCGCCCCAAAATCATTCCGCCCCATCACTCCGCCCCCATCACTCCACCCCCAACACTCCACCCCAATCACTCCGCCCCCATCACTCCGCCCCCATCACTCCACCCCATCACTCCACCCCAATCACTCCGCCCCCATCACTCCGCCCCAATCAGTCCGCCCCTATCACTCCGCCCCAATCACTACCCCAGGCTTTATCCTCGCCGGGGCCCCACCTTAAACGTGAAATTGTCGCGCAGCAACTGAGCATCGGGATGCTGACTAGTCAGGTGATCAAGGAAGCCCTTCATCATCCAGCTGGCGTTGGTTTCGCCAGGATGAACCCGGGCGGTTACTAGGACGACAGGTTTTCTTGGCTGCTGACGCTCCTTTGTTGAAGGATCCTGCGCTGGCGGCTCAGCCGAGCCGATGGTGAGCAGGTGGACGGCGTTGCCAGCGAGCGAGCGGCAGAGAACGCGCTGCTTGCAGAACCGGGACACGCGGGCATCCTCCTGCAGAGCCCGCAGGTAGTCTAACAGGTCCGAGTAGGTATAGGGATAGCAGTGGGCAAAGTAAACGGTGTCGTTGTCGAATTCAAAGCGAGTCTGCCAAGTCAGCGAATAGTAGCACTTTTCGAAGCCCGACGGAGTCGTGTAACTGCGGTGCGAATGCGACAGGATGGCACCAAATAAGTACTCTGGTATTTCTGCCGTGTTCTAAACTATTCATTATATTTTATGTCTGAAATATGCTTGATTAAAATCTACGCTTGTATTATAAATACTTCGAGCTTTATCTAACCTACATTGCATATAACCCTGTTTACTTCGCTAAGTAAAGTAATAAGCTCCATCAGCGTTTGAATAAGCTCTAAATCACTGCTTAAATAAGCTCTCAATCAATGTTTGAATAACCTCTGAATAAATAAATGTTTGAATAAGCTTTGAATCACTGTTTGAATAAGCTCTGAATCACTGTTTGAATAAGCTCTGAATCACTGTTTGAATAAGCTTTGAATCACTGTTTGAATAAGCTCTGAATCACTGCTTCAATAAGCTCTCAATCAATGTTTGAATAAGCTATGAATCACTGCTTAAATAAGCTCTGAATCACTGTTTGAATAAGCTCTGAATAAATTTTTGAATAAGCTCTGAATCACTGCTTGAATAAGCTCTGAATCACTGCTTGAATAAGCTCTGAATCACTGCTTGAATAAGCTCTGAATCACTGCTTGAATAAGCTCTGAATCACTGCTTGAATAAGCTCCGAATCACTGCTTGAATAAGCTCTGAATCACTGTTTGAATAAGCTCTGAATCACTGCTTGAATAAGCTCTGAATCACTGCTTGAATAAGCTCCGAATCACTGCTTGAATAAGCTCTGAATCACTGTTTGAATAAGCTCTGAATCACTGTTTGAATAAGCTCTGAATCACTGTTTGCATAAGCTTTATGTTTGCTTGAAATCCAGTAGCTTATCCTGCTATCTCTTGTTATTTAACAGGTATGTTAACTGAAAACTGGGTCAGTTTTTATAGTATTTTTTTATTCCCTACTGTTTGCTAGGCATGGCACAGCTTCCAACGGAAAGCAACAAATTATCAAAGGGTATAGCAATGGCACAGTCAGCATGGTGGGCGAGCCGCTACAATGGAAACTATGGGGGCCAGGGCCATCTGTGTTTGTTTCTGTTTCAACAAAAAATGCAACGCAGCTTAGCCCCTCAATGAACAGTTAATTTAAGCTAGGCATTCTCGTAGACTCTTGTTAGTTGGCACACAATGTTAGCGCGGTTAATTACTTGACAGACAATTATATAAAGAAACAAAAATAAGGTTTTTGTGCGGGTTTGGGCGGGAAATTCGAATAGAAAACAGCGCTGGCTCATTCATTATTTATTAGGCTCGCTTTCAAGTGGCTATTCTGCAACTAGTAGCCAGTCAGCAGAAAAATGCTCGGATAGCAACACAAAAACAGCAACTGAATGGCCGGGTTAGCCAAGCCGCCCCTCTCCCTCTGCTGCTCTCACCGTTGGCCGCTTTTGAAGTACTTGATGCCGGCGCCGCACCTGCGCCACCCGCTGCCCCGACTCTCGGCCGCCCTCTGGCTGTACATCAGCGGTCTGAGGCCTTCGTTGTACAGGCTGGCAGACTGTTATAATAGAGAGATAGAACAATGGGTAGTGCAGAGCGGGGACCACTAAGCAAATGAACACTAGGATTGGAAAGCTAATTTCTTATTGTTAGTTTCACCATACGCCAATTGAAAGGGCAAATTTTTTATGCCTTAAGTAATAAAAGCTATTTTTTTTAAAACCCAACCTTTCAAACAGATTGCGCGGCGCATCCGAGGGCTGTGTACAGCTGACAGCTCAGTCTGTGTACAGCTGACAGCTCAGTCAGTGTACAGCTGACAGCTCAGTCAGTGTACAGCTGACAGCTCAGTCTGTGTACAGCTGACAGCTCAGTCTGTGTACAGCTGACAGCTCAGTCAGTGTACAGCTGACAGCTCAGTCTGTGTACAGCTGACAGCTCAGTCAGTGTACAGCTGACAGCTCAGTCAGTGTACAGCTGACAGCTCAGTCTGTGTACAGCTGACAGCTCAGTCAGTGTACAGCTGACAGCTCAGTCTGTGTACAGCTGACAGCTCAGTCTGTGTACAGCTGACAGCTCAGTCAGTGTACAGCTGACAGCTCAGTCTGTGTACAGCTGACAGCTCAGTCTGTGTACAGCTGACAGCTCAGTCTGTGTACAGCCAAATTAGAGGTCCCATTGCAAGCTCATACAAGCTAGTCCAATTGGAAATGCAGGACAGAAATCATCGGCTTAAAAAAAAAGAACTCCGCCACCAGCAAACTAAAGGAAGTTCTTCTCTTCTAGTCGGTGGCGTAGTTTGCAAAAAAAAGCTCCTACCGCATGGCTAATCCATAAACCCGCACGGCGCTTCTCTTTCCCGGGGCACACAATGAGGATCTGTGAATAATGATGCAGCAAGCCGGCGGCGGGCAGCTGTAAGTTCTTTCCCATTCTTCTGGCCCGGCCTTCCGTCTCATGAGCCGCCTGGCCGCTGGCAATCAAAGCGCGCCTCCTCACCTTGTAGAAGTTCACCAGAGTGAACCTGTACGCCTGGCCTGCCACCGTGTTTGAGACGCGAAAATAGAACCACTGGGTGTGCTTGCTGGTGTACAGGTCTGTCCTCAGCCACAGCTCGTAGTCTCTGGGGCCGCTAAAAAAAGTTTTTTCAAGGCACATATTATAGACGCGTTATGGAGCAATGAGATTTCTGCGCGGCTACTGCATTATAACGCCATCAATCAGTTTTAGTTTTATTGTATGTTCTGTATAGACAGGCTTGTACTTTACTTGGATCATATAGCTTCCCCCATAGACAGTAAGCTACTAACTCAACTAACCACAAATTATCGATGGTTTCAATTTATACGAGACATAAGAACTGTCTTTTTTGCTAACAATTCTCACGGCAGGGCATAGAATATAATAAAAATAATATAGATCTAGAATGAACCATTGATATAAATACATCTATAGTGCTACTCCAAGCCAATATATGAATCAAGGACACCTTAAGTAGAAGGATGGGACACTTCGTTTCTTGGAAAGTTTTTGGAGTCCAATTTTCGCGAAAAAATACACTACGGTGATAAGAAATTTTTTGATTTTCGACATAAAATTAAAGATTGCGTTCGATTAGATGCAGATGCGAATTTCATCTTTTGATATGTGCATCCTGCCTTCTTACTCTATCGAAAATTGCGCATCTTAATTTGTGAAAAATTGATCTTCCTATTATTTTTATTGATATTGATTCACTTTCGTCAAAACCTACTAAATGAAAAATCGCCAATCCAGAGAGAAACGGACATTGACATGTGACTGGACCAGCAAAATTGTAAAAAAAATACTGATTGATAGAAACGTTACTTGAACAAAGCAGACTTTGTTAGATGAGGATCAGAACCTGCTCAACTGGTGAAATATTATTTTACTGAAATTATAATTTTCAACAAATCCTTTTACAATTAAAAAATATAATTTTCACAAATTAAGAAGGCGGGAAACACATATCAAAAGATGAGATTTACATCTGCTTCCAATCGAGCGCAATCTTTAATGTTATGTCGAAAGTCAGAAAATTTTCTACCTCCTTAGTGTATTTTTTCGCGAAAACTGGACTCCAAAAACTTTCCAAGAAACGAAGTGCCCCGTCCTTCTACTTAAGGTGTCGTTTCTATGAATTTGCTAGTCAATTTTCTACAAAGTAATTCCTAAATCACTGCCACCTCGAGCTCACTAACTCACACTCGATACGCCCTGCGCAAGTTGCCGCTTTCAAATCTGGACTCGAACAACAGCGCGTCATCTGAGGGCCCGTCGCGAAGCTGACAGACGCTGAGCGCTCGGCTGCCCCCGGCCCTGGACTTGATGAACTGTCGTCAGGGGGGATCATGGTTCCCACAGTATTTAGGACTTTCAATACTATTCCCACTCTAATATACAGATTTAAAAGTACACGCAAACTTACAAATGGCGACAGAACCGGCTCGTATTTGAAGACAAGTCGACAGTCGCTGCTAGCAGAATCTTCGCCGACAACAACTGGCGCGGGCTCGAATTCGTCTGCGGGCAGTGATTGAGGCTGACTTTCCAATATTCTCTTCAATATGAGAGATTCAGGGATCATTTTTAGATTGATCAATTATTTCAAGTTTATTTCAAATCAAACTGGAAGCAGAAATCGGTACAAGATAATAATAATAAAATAAATTTAGACACCCGACCTTTCGACCAGATGTTCAGCCCACGGCACAGCCGCAGCTAGTTTCGCGGCGCATCCGAGGGCTGTGTACAGCTGCTCAGCCTGACGGGCTGGAGGGGCCGCAACACCCACTCTAAATTTAGCCAGCTCAAACTGGTACCCGATCTCAGCTGGGTTGACTGAAGCAATGCGGGATTAAGTGCCTTGCTCAAGGGCACAAATTGTCTCCTATGGCCGGGACTCGAACCCACGACCTTCCGGTCACTAGGCTACAACTCGTCTACAAGAGTACAAGCAGGCAATTAAAACTAACTTGCGCTGGCGAACGGCTCGGGAGCATCTGGTGGACAATCCAAATGCCGCACTCTGTCGGGCAGGACTTCCATTTCGATGGGCCTTTAGAATTAGGAAATGGATGGATTGATTTTGTGACGCGTCAGAGCAAATCAAATGTGAAAATTTCAGCCAAGGTGAAAATGCAAGCAACAATAGGAAAAAACCATTTTGCTGGCTGCAGGCCGGAGTCTTGTGCCCCGCTAAACAGCGCTCTCGGCTCCTTCAGTTTGGTCACCTGCCAAATGAGTCATCAGCATGGAACTATTAATCCTGTTAAAAATTTTCGATTGAAGGCTTATAAATTTCCACTTACAACTTTTCCGTCGTTCACATTGTAAACAACTTGATTGCTTTTCAGTTCCTTTTCTGCTATTTCTGCAACACATGAGTAACTAGATATGAGCAGCCTTTAATTCTGAAAGTAGCCAAAGCAAAACTAATGTCTACCTTTGTCCTTCAGAGCCTCGTTCAAGTAATCATCGTCAGAGCCATATTCTTTGTAATCTGGCGCGGCTTCAGACTCCCAGCCTTCTAAATCTTTAATCCGCTTCTCGTTTCTGCCTGTCATTGGGTAATTTATTAATCAAATTGGATTCATTATTTGCATTAATAATCATAAGACCGTTTTTTATATATTATTTTATTACTTATATACATGTATATCGTTACAGATCTAAAGTCTAAGCTCAATTAGTAATATTTTTGTTAAATTTTTTGTCACTTTCTGAAAAAAATCCACAAAAATATGAAATCTGCATATTTTTGTATTTCACAAATTATTGTAAGAATAGTTTCGACATAGTTTTTTTAGTTTTACAGTAAAAAAGTGTGCCAAACTCACCAGTATAATAACCATAGTGCTGCAAATGCTTTTTCATAAATGTGTCGTATGGACTCTAAAAGGCAAAAGACAGCAGTATTAAGTTAGCAATTTTTTCTAATAATTTAAAGTTACTTCTGCGAAAAAAGTCGATTTTGATCAGCATTCTACACATATTTATGTCGTCTCTTATGTAAATTTTACATATTTTTAAACAAGTACAATATTTAACAAAACATGAAATAGAGCATTAAAATAAGAATAACACACCTCATTTGAGTAGTCATAAAAGCGCGTTCCACTTTGAGAGTCATACTGCCGGTTTGGTGCAAACATTCTATTAACTTGTAAAATTACAGTATTTATACCACATCAATGTATCGATTTAATTAAGATTTCCGTGCAAATCAACAGACATTTTAGTAGGCTAAACTTCAGCCTTTACGAAAATTTATTTTGCTAGTTGTTCAACATAATATGTACACTTAAAATTCATATTTAATTTATTAACGTAGGATTGGGTTAGACTGGGAGCGAAATATCGTGGGCAACGCAGCCCACTTGCTTTTTATTTAAAACTGTGCAAATCTGATAATATCAAATTATTATTCTTTAGTAAAATAAATCTATGAATTTCATAAATTTTTATTTAGGAAGTATTAAATCCTGCATATACTTAATCTTGGTTTTTGTAATTCGATTTTTTTCTTATAAATGTTGTTTTTCAGCGAAACCCGGATAATCTAATGACGTGAATTAATATTATACGCACGTAGGTACAATAAGTATTCACATTGTCGCTAAACTAAATAATGTGTCCGAAATCCAATAATATTTCTAATTATTATTATATTTATATTAATATTATACTTATATTATTTTAGATGTTTTGTATATGTATTTGTATTTGTAAGTCTATTCATCAAATACAACTTAGGTTAGATTATTTTACTGCGGATGCTTAGTACATCTAGCATAGACTACTTCAAATAATAACATGGGCGCATAGAATACATGCATACATTATTAATAACATAGAAATAACTGCGAAGGCCCTTATTTAACTCAATTGCTGCATAAATCATTTCATCTAATCCATGGAAATTACCATGGAAGTATCAATGTATGCTGTAGTAAAATTCACACTTACATGTGCATGTAGGCTAAAATTAAATTGAAATATGAAGTCATAGACAGTAGATTCGATTTCATAGTTTTTGTGTCATCAATGCTTGTTTAATCTACGAGTATATAGACTCCCTTATTTTTACATGTAGCTTCCTTATGCATGCAAAAATTTTCGATAATTGTCTGCACAAATTAGTACAGAATTTTTAACTGCATTAATTAAGCACCTTGTGACGGGTGCGAAATTATCCTGTACTCTGCATCTCACCGATTGATCGAGAAAAACAAATGCAGCTTTTTTCGCTGCTGAAAGCACCCACGTGACTTTCTAAACGCCCAAAATTTCCCATGCTAAAAGCTACTGTTTCCCGCGTGAAACAACTATGGGGATAGAGAAAAGATTTTCTGACTGTTGCATCTGAGGGGGGGACAATTGCGTCTTCAAATTCTCTAAGCGAGGCCGTGGTCACCATGGAAACGCAAAGCATAGCTCAGACCCGAGTGTGCACACACAGACACGCACACACGCAGACAGACAGCATCGCACAGGTGGCTCTCAGTTAGCCTATGCCTCTCTTTCCCCCAATTGCACCCCCCGTAAGTTCCTCAAATTCTCTCTTTCCTTCGGCCCAGCCTCCCAGCCTCAGCCTGGTTTGAGGGGTGACGGGCCAGCCCGGTACAGGTGGAGAGAGCAGCAGGCGAGTGCAGCGCAGCTGGCGGCGGGAATCGCATTCAGATGCTGCAGAATTAGTAGCGAACGGGGGGCCGGCACACACTCAGGAGTTTGAGGCGAATTGGGAAGGCTGGCTCTGAGACAAAAGGCACGCACGTGGACGAGTTGAAGGATGTGGGTGGGAGGGGGCTTGGGCTTCTCCGCTCCAAGCGGCCTCTGCAATTGCCCGGAGTCCCAACAACCCCTTTTTCCTACAGTATGGGAAGCTTTTTTTTACTGAAGACTCACCTCGTCCACAATTATCAACCCCCCCCCCCACGAGGGTCCGGGTTGAGCACGAAAAAATCCCCCCATCAACCCGTCGGCCCGCGCACCAAAAGCCGGACCGGGTGCGTGCCACGCCCCATGGCTTCTGTCTGCTTGCCGCTGTCTCTCTCCTCTTTCCCTTCCTCATCTTCTGCACGTGTAACTGCTTGCGTGCAATGCGATTCCGATATTCTTCTGAAAATCATTTTTGTCTGTTTAATACGTTTTAAGCCAAAAATGACATAAGGGGCCGATACAATACGTGTTGCTCGGTGGCCAACCCATCTTTAATAGTCCGTCTTCAATCAGCTTTCTACCATCTCTTCGGCACTCTACTGCACCCTCATTACCCGTCCCTGCATCCGCTCTCTTCCCCTGCGTTCCGCTCTCATCCATCCCATTCGCTCTCATCTATCCCTCCCGCTCTAATCCATCCCATTCGCTCTCATCTATCCCTCCCGCTCTAATCTATCCCTTTCGCTCTCATCTATCCCTTCCGCTCTCATTCATCCCTTCCGTTCTCATCTATCCCTTCTGCTCTCATCCATCCCTTCCGCTCTCATCCATCCCTTCTGCTCTCATCCATCCCTCCCGCTCTCATCCATCCCTTCTGCTCTCATCCATCCCTTCCGCTCTCATCCATCCCTTCTGCTCTCATCCATCCCTTCTGCTCTCATCTATCCCTCGCGCTCTCATCTATCCCTCCCGCTCTAATCTATCCCTTCCGCTCTCATCTATCCCTTCTGCTCTCATCCATCCCTTCTGCTCTCATCTATCCCTTCTGCTCTCATCCATCCCTTCTGCTCTCATCTATCCCTTCTGCTCTCATCTATCCCTCCCGCTCTCATCCATCCCTTCTGCTCTCATCTATCCCTTCTGCTCTCATCTATCCCTTCTGCTCTCATCCATCCCTTCTGCTCTCATCTATCCCTTCTGCTCTCATCCATCCCTTCTGCTCTCATCTATCCCTTCTGCTCTCATCCATCCCTTCTGCTCTCATCTATCCCTCGCGCTCTCATCTATCCCTCCCGCTCTAATCTATCCCTTCCGCTCTCATCTATCCCTTCTGCTCTCATCTATCCCTTCTGCTCTCATCTATCCCTTCTGCTCTCATCCACCCCTTCTGCTCTCATCTATCCCTTCTGCTCTCATCCATCCCTTCTGCTCTCATCTATCCCTCCCGCTCTCATCTATCCCTCCCGCTCTTATCCATCCCTTCTGCTCTCATCTATCCCTTCTGCTCTCATCTATCCCTTCTGCTCTCATCCATCCCTTCTGCTCTCATCTATCCCTCCCGCTCTCATCTATCCCTCCCGCTCTAATCTATCCCTTCCGCTCTCATCTATCCCTTCTGCTCTCATCTACCCCTCCCGCTCTCATCCATCCCTTCTGCTCTCATCTATCCCTTCTGCTCTCATCCATCCCTTCTGCTCTCATCTATCCCTCCCGCTCTCATCTATCCCTCCCGCTCTTATCCATCCCTTCTGCTCTCATCTATCCCTCCGGCTCTTATCTACTTTCCAAATACTTGATCTACTTCACCTTCGATTGTTTTGCTCACTCACCCAATTCAAATCCATGATTATAAGATTGATAGTTTAGCAATTAAGGTGAGCAACCGAATCTCTGCACTAGCAGGGGTCTACTCGAATCCTCTCTTTATTTTGCTGGATAAAATTTCCCACTTTTTGTTTGAGCCCAGCGTTGCCCGCCACCCGCGACGCGCTGCACGAGCTGACGAAAAAATCGGACTAAAAAAATTAATTTCATTGTCAACTGCGAGTAAAACTCCACCAGGGCCTCCGCCTCGCCTGCCGCTCTCCTACCTCTAAGTCTCTCAGCGAGGCAGAACACATTTCCCGGCCGGCGGGCACGCAGCGGCCCTGCAGTGCGGGGAGGCTGGGGCGCACGCATTGTGACTGGCATTCAAGGCCTTCAGCTGCACCTCTCCACTCCGCTCTTCTATTGTTCTGTTCTATCCTCTCTCGGCCTCAAGCCCGCCCCGAAGCCTTCTGTTCTTTCAGCTGCTGGCAATGCGGCCCTACTGTTGCAGCTCTTTCAAATACTGGCTGGGGGATTTGGGGAGACTGATGGATTTGTGCTCACGGGTCCGTGATGGGGAGAGCTAGCTCTGTGCTAACTCTGGCTCAGCTGTTGCTTCTGCTAACTGCTGCTGCTGCTACAAGTGATGCTGGCAAGCAGAAACTGCATACCTGAAATAAAAAGCATTTTTAGCACCCAGATGCGCGCACCGGTCCAGGCACACTTGCACGGGCTGGGGGTGGGGCGACGCGACACTAAGTGAGGAGCCAGAGAGCTTGGGCGACATGGAGCTGGGGAGAAAGATCCCCGTGAAAGGCGGGCGAGGAGCAGGCAGGAGTGAGTGAAGGCAACATTTGTGTTTGAGTTGTGCAGCGGCAGCTGCAGCAGCTGGCGACGGGTGCCGGAGTGGGGATTTGGAGAAAAAAAAGGAATTGCCTTGGCCTCTATAGGAGAAGAATTCATGCCTGGTTCTCTTCTTTCACTGTCTGGCCGCGCAGACCACCTCCCCCCCCCGGGCCAGAAGACAATGGAGCGAGACGCTGTTGTGTGCTTCCCCTCGCAACCCCAGTGCCGGGCTCGCCGCCTCATCACAAAATATCCTGCAGAAGCAGCAGCAGCAGCAGCAGATTGTTTCATTGTTAACCTCCGCGGGCAGCTCACTGGGTGAGGGTAGTGGAAAGGAAAGAAAAACAAGTCAGACAGAGGGGAGGCGGAATCGTCCTGAGAAGAGTTTTTTGTGCGCCCCGCGTGTGTGCAAGGCTACCGCGGGTTCTGCAGGTGCCTCCGTGAAGCCAATGGTTGCTCTGGCTGTGTTTTGCGGCACAATTCAGGCGGCCACAACCCATCCCTATCTGTCTCTGCCTCTCTATTTCATTGCCACAAGTTCCCAAGCCCAGTGCCGCATCCACCACAAAGCAGCGGGCCATTAACTCTCAAGCGCGGCGGCTCAATTTTGTCTGTCAAGTCAGGCAATCGGCAAAAGTAATTGTCTTGCGCTCCGCCAGGGACTTAGTCGAGTGGATTAAGCGGTTTTTCCACTCGATTCTCAAATTTCTCAAAGTAAGTAAAGTGATTTTGGTTATGAGCTAAGTGACTAGGGACTCGGTGATTTCGGGACTCGGTGGGGATAAGACACGGCTCTCTGAACACGAGAGTAGGGAAACGGGATTCGGGACTCGGTGGGGATAAGACACGGCTCTCTGAACACGATATTAGGGACTTGGGATTCGGGACTCGGTGGGGATAAGACACGGCACTCTGAACATGAGATTAGGGACTTGGGATTCGGGACTCGGTGGGGATAAGACCCGGCACTCTGAACACGATATTAGGGACGTGGGATTCGGGACTCGGTGGGGATAAGACACGGCACTCTGAACAGGAGATTAGGGACTTGGGATTCGGGACTCGGTGGGGATAAGACACGGCACTCTGAACAGGAGATTAGGGACTTGGGATTCGGGACTCGGTGGGGATAAGACACGGCACTCTGAACAGGAGATTAGGGACGTGGGATTCGGGACTCGGTGGGGATAAGACACGGCACTCTGAACAGCGCATGGTTCGGGGCGTGAGCATTATTTAGCGATCGGAGGCTCAGCATGGCATTTTGCATTTAATTTGAATTCGATCACAAGGCAGACGGATGAGTCCCAGGTAAAAATAACTGCAGTTTTTGCGCAGCGGACAAGGCTGAGTGCTCGCAGTGGGCCGCCTCCCGTTGACTGAGTCATCCTCAGCACAGCTCGCATCTTTTCGTGCTCGCCGGGTGGCACGCACCGCCGGCCTCGAGCGAGCCGCAACTCGAGCTTTGTTCTCCCTTCGCTACCCTCGCCCCAGCTCCCCAGCCCGCGTACTGAAGCCTCCCAGGTCGGCGCCGCGTGCGTGCCGGCCACCCAGCATTCGAACTGGGCCGGGCCCGCCTTCTCCCCGATTTTTTAGAGCGAGCGAGAAATAGAGAGAGAAAGAAGAAATATCCCCGGCCACGCAGAATCCTCCCATCCGCTTCCCCTATAGCGGGGCTTTCAGGCGAGCCCGAGCAAGCGAGCGAGCACACACACCGAGGATTGCACTGGTCGGGCCGCTCCCCTCCCCCCCTGCTCCTGCTCCCTCCCTCATCTATTCCCGCTTTTACTCACGCGACGAGGCCTACGGGGGAACTGGGTGCGTGCGGAGAGGAGGCTGACAGAGAGAGAGAGAGAGAGAGAGAGTGAAGAGGCACGCGGCGCTGCACACACACGGAGCCCGCGGCACACACCGGGATTTTCATCCTTATTCTCTTTCTCTTTCTCTCTTTCCAATCCAGAGCCTTTCAAACCTCACAGCAGTCTCTCTCTCTCTCTGTTTTTCGCGAGGCACTCCCCGCATTAAGTCTCCTTTGTTCTAACTCCCTCTTACCTGGGCCGCATCCCCAGCCTCCGCACACACCGCCGCCGCTTCATGCCAGGCTTTTTTAAAAAGCGGCCGACTGCGCGCCCTGCCAGCCCAGCCCCGCTGCGGCCGCTGTGAAATCCCTCGCGCACTGCCTCCCTCCCACACGTGCGCAGGTGCGGCTTCTCACTGCTGTAGTTGAAGGCGAGCGAGCAACAAATTAGCGAAAACTGCACCAGCCGTGACTAAGCCGCACAGCTCAGTTCAGAATGTGCAGCTCAGAAAAAAAGCCTCTAGACGGGATGTCGCAGATGCTGCAGGCCACGGTGACCCGGCTGTGCACCGAGCACTTTCAATTCGAGCGCTCTCTGAGTATCATCGGGGTCGTGTGCGTCAATATTGATAACGCCAGCTCGGATCTGATGATCAAATTTAACGATACGGTCAGCAAAGCGGATCTGGATCCCGGCGCGGGAAAAATTGTTCTCACCTCCCAGCTGCTGTCGGCGCTTCGCGGCCTGGACAGGAGTGGCCAGCAGCAGCCTGCAGCTCGGTGAGTCCGTCAGTTAGTCAGTCAGTCAGTCAGTCAGTCAGTCAGTCAGTCAGTCAGTCAGTCAGTCAGTCACTCACTCACTCACCCTGTCAGTCAGTCAGTCAGTCAGTCAGTCAGTCAGTCAGTCACTCACTCACTCACCCTGTCAGTCAGTCAGTCAGTCAGTCAGTCAGTCAGTCAGTCAGTCAGTCACTCACCCTGTCAGTCACTCACCCTGTCAGTCAGTCAGTCAGTCAGTCAGTCAATCAGTCAGTCAGTCAGTCAGTCAGTCAGTCAGTCAGTCAGTCATATAAATGATTTTTTTAGCATGCTACGCTCAGGTTCGGGCCATAGACTATTAAAGTAGGGCTCGGTGGAAAGAGTTTCAGAACTGTGCGAGCTAGAAGCTAGGGTGTGTGGCCGCATAAGTTGCGTCTAATTTAGGACAGCCAGTGAGTTTGTGGCCTTTCAACCATAGACAGCAGGCTTTGTCTTCGATAATGGCTTGAGGAGTCAAACTAGTAGCATGTAGACATCTTAAATCCATCAAACACGTTCAAAAAAGAGCAACCGGGACTATGACTGACTGCAGGTGCGCGCCTGGCTCCGACAGTGCTGCCAACGGTGCATCAAACAAAAGCAGCTCGAAACCGGAGTCAATTTCACCCGCGAATGCCAACCCGTTGAGCGGCAGCAACAAGCGAAAACGGAAGCGACCAAATCCGCACCGTCGGAAGCCGAGCGTCGGTGACCTCAGCGGCGATGCGACGATGGTGACGACGGAAGCGGACGCGGAGCATCAGCCAGTCGAGGCGGACTCGCACGCCTTCGACGAGCCAGACGGAGCTCAGCAGGATCTGTCGGCAAGCGAGGTGGACGCGGAACGTCTAGACGATGTCGAAATCGGAGAGGAGGAGGAGGAAGACGACGAGGAAGCCGAGGCTGAATTCGACGAAGACGAAGACGACGGGTTTGGCTACGACAGCCAGGCGGCAGGCGTTGGACCGCCCGATGCGGAGCTGAACCTGGGCTTCAAGCTGCAGCCCAGCGCGCAGCCGCAGCCGCCCCCGCTGCCAGCTTCCACTCTGTCGCCGCAGCCGATGCAGCAGCCGCAGCTGACCAGACTGGTTCTGCCCAGCCAGCTCAGCCTGGCCACCATCCTGCAGGGCCCATTCATGCAGGGACCGCTGACCATCTTGGCTGCTCCCAACCTCACCACCTGCCGGCCTCAGCAGCAGCAGGAGCAGCAGACTGCGGCCATGGTCTGCACGGCGGCTTCGGCTCCGCCCGCCACAGTCAGCATCCTTGATGGTGGCAGCAGCAAGGAGCTCCGCCAGTTTGAAGCTTCAACGCCGACTGTTGCTGCCCCCCAAGCCGAAGATTCAGCCGCCATTCAGCAGCGGCCAAAGCAGCAGCAGCAGCAGCAGCAGCAGCAGCAGCAGCGCCAGAAGTCGCCCATGACGCCGAGTCCACCAGCGGCGCCAGATGCGAAGCGCCGCAGGTAGTGGCGCCGGCGCCAAAGTGTTCAAGTGCGCCTACTGCGGCAAGGCTTTCAACAGGAAATTCTGTTTAGAACGGCACGAGCGCCTCCACACCGGCGTGAAGCCGTACGAGTGCCAGCTGTGCGGCGAGCGCTACATCCGGCTCGAGGACAAGAAGCGGCACATGCGCAGCTCCCACCCCAACGACTTCATGAACTTCATTGACGATCAGCAGCAGCAGCAGTCTGGCGAGAAGGCGGCCAACAAAGCGACAACTGCGGAGGAAATTGCGGCGATCTAATCGAAACATAAAAACAAATTTGCTTTACTGAAAGTAGTATGCATCGGTTCTGTGTTGAGCTGATCCACAGACTATTAGATTTTTCAGTCGAGTTAAGTGTTGTTACCCATCTTTCTATTCAGTCATCAGTCATCCGATAAATCCGTCCCCTGAGTGAGTCCGTCTGCAAACCCTTTAACCGCGTATTTTCATCTAAATAATTTCTAACATCTTTCTGTTGCATTTTTATTAGTTACAAATCGTTTCTTTATCTGTCCGAGCTGTCAGAAATCGTCAAACTAACAATAAAAATAGATTTTTCTACCGCGCATATGTTGTCAGCTGTGTACATTATAAATCGATTTTCTGGTTCTCTTTTTTATTAAAAGAACTGCAACTCCCTGTTGTCGAATATTATATAATTATAAACCGAGTAAAAGTCTATCTGTGCCCGCTTGTCTGTGTCCTATTGCCGCCCAAAGCTGTTTTCCTGTCAATACAGATTGTGTTAAACTGTTATACAAATGGCTGATCAAAGTAGCCAAAACATTTACTGTTTACCCATCTGTTCAAAGCTAATTGTGTCTTGTTTCTTAGCAGTGAAACCTTAGAACTACTGACTAAATAAAGATAACAGTCTGTCGAAGCAAAATTTTTGTTAGCATCTGTTCAAATGATAGAAAAATATTTCGATTATCTATATTTTCGCGATAAAAAAAATTTATTGAGCAACGCAGTCAGTCCAATTAGAGTTTAGTTAAGAATCTGTACAAGCTGCTATTTTATACAAAAATATTCAATCTTAAAAACGGCTCTGAGGTATCGGGAATATAAGTGTTAAGGTTAACGCAGCCAATTGCGCAATCTTAATGTACGCCCACGAATGCCAAACCTCTCCCCCTGAGGTGTACAACCTGCCTAATGACGGGAAAGGTCCGAGTCAGATGTACACAATGTACTTGTTAGTAAGTAGGGATGGCTATGGAGTATGGACATGATTGCATCATGGTGCAAAGAAGGACTTAGAAGGACAGAACCTTTCGGCCCTCGTTCCGACGAATGTCGTTTTGCAGCGCATTCACCCGCTGGTGCTGCTGAATCGCCCCGTCCAGCTGGCGTAGCTCGCCGCGTAGGTTGGCGTTCAGACGGGCCAGCTCTTGCACTGCGGGTGCGGAAGAGATGCTTTGATGATTTGATTGGCCATCAATACCCCTAAGACAGGTGCTTTACTGGCTGCCTTCGTTGTCTTTATTGCATAGGCTTTAATTATTGCTTAGTGCGTCATTTCTGTAGACGGAGATTATTGCATGAGCCACTTTTTAATTGCTTGATGCGCCTTCCTAGAACTAGATCGTTTGATGTGTTTGATGTGCCTCCTTCCAATTAGAAGTAAACCGTTTGGTGTGCCACCTTCATAGAATTTGACTATTTGATGTGCCGCTTTCCTAGAACTAGATCGTTTGATGTGCCGCCTTTCTACTAGAACTAGATCGTTTGATGTGCCGCCTTCCTACTGGAACTAGATCGTTTGATGTGCCGCCTTCCTACTAGAACTAGATCGTTTGATGTGCCGCCTTCCTACTAGAACTAGATCGTTTGATGTGCCGCCTTCCTACTAGAACTAGATCGTTTGATGCGCCATCTTTTATTATTATCAATATTGCCAGACTCGAATCCCGCTAACTTTCACACAGCCAGACAGTTAAAACTGCCTCACCGGTTCTGAAGTTGGCTCCGTCACCATGGCCGCCTCCCCTGAGCTTGTCCCGGCCAGCAACCGCCTCAAATCTGTCCCTGTAGGTCCGCTCGCCCGGCTGCGGCACGTACACGGGCGCCTCCGGGTACATCAGTCGAGAAGAGGACGCGTATGGCTGAGGTTGCTCTCTATGGGTGTGGGGCGGCGGCGGCAACGGCGGCGGCGGCGGCATAGGAATCGGCCTGGGCTGCCTGTCCGTATCAAAGTAAGGCAGCGGCGGAGTCGGAGCGAATTCAAACGGCGGCTGTGGTCGCCGACCAGGCTGAAGCTCCCGACTGTCAGCGGGCGGCAGAGACCAGCGCGGCGAGCGAGGCGGCAGTCGAGCCGAAGCTCTGACTGGTGGAACTCCGGCTTCGATTGATGGCAGCAGCGTCGGGGTCTCCGGGTTTGAGACTACATAGACGGGAGTCTTCCGTTGCTGTTGCTGCTGCTGCTGCTGCTTCTTCTGCTGTTGAGCAAACTCCCGCCTCATCCGGCTGAGCTGGCTGGCGAGCCGGCGATTCTCCTCAGCCAGCTGCCGCTGCTCCAGCCGGTAGTCGGTCTGGTGCTTGGCCAGGTCGAGATTCTCCGAGCGAAGCGTCTCGTTCTCCTGCATGTACTCTTGCAGCATCTCGTACAGGCTCTGGTAGCTGCCCTTCGACACTGGCCTGGCCGCCGCCTGCTGCGCCGGGTTCGATCGGTCGTCGGAGCTGCCCGGGCTGGCCTCGCGGCTTTTCACTATCCGCCCCGCGTCGCCTCTGCCGCCGCCCCCAACGCCCCCGCCAGCTTCGCTCTGCGCGGCGCTGGCTCGGAGCTGCTCGCGCAGGGAGCTGTTCTCCTGGCGCAGGCTGGCCACCTCCTGCTTGAGGGTGTGCAGCAGCTTCTCCTGCGGGTCCTGCGGCCGGGGGGAGGTCCGATATTTCAGACAGACAGACAGGCAGACAGTCAGACAGACAGACAGACAGACAGACAGACAGACAGACAGACAGACAGACAGACAGACAGACAGACAGACAGACAGACAGACAGATAGACAGACAAACAGACAGACAGATAGACAGACAGACAGACAGACAGACAGACAGACAGACAGACAGACAGACAGACAGACAGACAGACATACAGACAGACAGACAGACAGACAGACAGACAGACAGACAGACATACAGACAGACAGACAGACAGACAGACAGACAGACAGATAGACAGACAAACAGACAGACAGACAGACAGACAGACAGACAGACAGACAGACAGACAGACAGACAGATAGACAGACAGACAGACAGACATACAGACAGACAGACAGACAGACAGATAGACAAACAGACAGACAGACGGACAGACAGACAGACAGACAGACAGAGAGACAGACAGACAGACAGAAGGACATACAGACAGACAGACAGACAATTGACATCCCAGCTTACCAGGTTGACCTCCGGGCAGACTTCAATGCGCTTCGCCCTGCTGGCATATCGCAGCGTGTTGATGGTCTCGGCGCCCTGCTCCGGGCTGGGGTTGATGCAGGCGATCTGCGTGGGAGTCGAGGAGGGGGTTGAGTCTTGCTTAGAGATGGTTTTTAATCCCGTTCTTTTTATCCTACGAGACTGAATACCAAAATTTTCACTGCTTCAGCATCCAAAATACGACATCCTCACCATCAAAGAGACGCCGCTGCCACCAAGCGAATCCGACAGCAGCTTCGTCAGCTTGCTGTCCCTGTACGGCACGTGACCGGCCCGCTTCTTGGGGTCGGCCAGAGCGGAGATGCAGTTGCCAAGCACCAGGAGGCTCTTGTTGATGGTGCTGGTCTCCAGCATCTGGTCGGGCTCCCTGGCGCCTGAGGTGCTCTCGCTGCCTGCGAGGGTGTCACATCGTCAGGGTTGGGTGTCAAAGTGTTAGGTTTTGAGGTTTTGTAGTAATGTAGTAAACTCACCGGCTAGATCAACAAAAGTCAGCTTGCCGTGTCTAGTAACGATTGCCTGGCCGCTGCCGACATCCCCCGGCGCCTGCGTGTCAATCATGATGGAGAAGAGGCTGTGCGACCGGCTCGAATAGTCGTTGTGGCTGCCGCGGTCCATTCGCCTATTCGCCAAGCCTTCAAACGGCGATTTCAAGTCATTTTTATGGTGAAATAATTATTCTGCTAATATGCCGTTCAGACTACTCGAAAAATGGCTTTGAGTAGTTAAAATAGCACATTTCGCCGTTTTTCAATTCTAATAACTGCTCACCCGCCGCCAAAACTCCAATTAAATCGTCTGGCGAGTCGCACTCGATCACAAACAGATTGTCCACGTAGAAGCCGGACGTTGCGCTCCAGCGGATCGTGTGGGGATAAATTGAACGGGGATTCAGCAGGTCCGTGATCTGCCGGCGTCGTCGTTAAAGATTGTGCTATGTTGGATGATACTCAGATGGAAACCAAGGCGTATTGGATGGAATGCGATCAAAAATATAGGAATCCAAGCGGATAGGAATCGGATGGGAATCGGATGGGAATCGGATGGGAATCGGATGAGAGTCGGATGAGAGTCGGATGGGAATCGGATGGAAATCAGATGGGAATCGGATGGGAATCGGATGGGAATCGGATAGGAACCGGATGGAAACCCGATATTAAACAGATTTGAGCTGAAGGGAAGCAGAAGACGAGTCTGATCAAAGAGCCGCCAGTCTCACCTGCTCATTATAGATCTCAAAGTACGTTGCGTACACCTTGAATCCGGAGCTGCCCCGACTTCTGAGCAGTTCGAAGATGTGCGCGAAATGACCTGGGAACCAGGCCTTTCGACTGGTTGCTTAAGCCGGAAACTCCAAATTGCAGAGTCTGAAGTGCGGTGTTTCGTCTAATTGACAAGCAAATACTCGCGCTATTGAATAAACTGATTGATTCAAAAAAAGAAGGCAGACCTCATCTGGCGGCCCAGTCATGGTGTAAGTCTTTCCGCTATTCGTCTGACCGTAAGCGAAACAGGTGCAATTGTAGCTGCAACAGACAAGTTGATAGAAGGAAATCTGATTTATGGAGACAACGTTGCCAGAATGACGAATCATTTGGAGGGATCGGCTCACCCTTCCAGAGCCAGCTGAATGAGATCCTTCACGCCGCAATTATCGAACACCTCATGCTGGCTGGCGGCCTCCTCGAATACCACGTCGAAGCTGAACAGGCGCTGCATCCCCTGCCAGTTGAAGGCCAGATTGGCGTTGCCGGGATACTGGACCAGCGATTTCTGCGAGTTCTCTGGCGGTCTCACTCTATGGGTAACAATTCGTCAGAGTGAGAGTTTTTAAGTCCCTAATCTAAGGCATAGATAAGGGGCAGTGAGCTTCAGATTCGTAAGAGAGAGCTGTCGATTTGGGAGAGTTAGCTGTAGACTCGAAGGAGTGAGCTGTAGACTCGAATGAGTGAGCTGTAGACTCGAAGGAGTGAGCTGTAGACTCGAATGAGTGAGCTGTAGACTCGAAGGAGTGAGCTGTAGACTCGAAGGAGTGAGCTGTAGACTCGAAGGAGTGAGCTGTAGACTCGAAGGAAGTGAGCTGTAGACTCGAAGGAGTGAGCTGTAGACTCGAATGAGTGAGCTGCAGACTCGAAGGAGTGAGCTGTAGACTCGAATGAGTGAGCTGTAGACTCGAAGGAGTGAGCTGTAGACTCGAAGGAGTGAGCTGTAGACTCGAAGGAGTGAGCTGTAGACTCGAAGGAGTGAGCTGTAGACTCGAAGGAGTGAGCTGTAGACTCGAAGGAGTGAGCTGTAGACTCGAATGAGTGAGCTGTAGACTCGAATGAGTGAGCTGTAGACTCGAATGAGTGAGCTGCAGACTCGAAGGAGTGAGCTGTAGACTCAAATGAGTGAGCTGTAGACTCGAAGGAGTGAGCTGCAGACTCGGACTGTCTAGCAGTTTCGGATGCCTTAGCTATAAATTCAGAGAAACTTTCATTTTCAAAGATGTTGACATTGCCCACCTGACAGCCACGTAGGCGTGAAAGCTCGCCGCCGCAGACTTCGCTTTCCTGAGCTCTGAATGGCCTCCGGCCTGAGGCGCCCTCTGCGAAAGCGCTTTGGCTCTGCAGTGCGAAGCCAATTTAAGCATAAGCGAAAGTAATGAAATCGTGAGCTCTCAAATGCACCAGATTTTGAAAAGCTACTCACTGTTTGACGATTCCTGTCGGCATCAGAGTTGGAATCTGTGTTCCTGTCCGGGCAAACAGTGGGATAGCGGCAGCCGGAATCCGCGTTATCACGGGGCGGCACGAGGGGCCGGCGGCGTTGCATAGAAACCCAGTTTAGGCGGCCAATGAGCGATGAAGACAGCGAGGGCGGTAGCTCGGTACAAGGGCTTGGCACCGACCCAACGCATTCTGAGACTAGAATAGCCCGGCCAAATGCTGCTGGCCAACGGCGGGCGGAGAAGATTCCATTCAAAATTAGGATGAAAAAAAATTCTAACCCTCACATGATGCGTTTGGCGCTAACTGACTCTCTCGACCGTCTCCTCGTGTGCCCTGCTGGGCGCGAGTGTGCGGATTGTGCCTCTTCTTCCGTTGCGATGCGGGCAATCCGACTGAGTGAGTAAGAGAGCGTTTGTGTGCCTATGTGTGTGTGCGCGTGTGTGTTGGAGGCTGCTTCATCTTTGCTAGGTCTCTGATGCAGCCCGCAAACACAACAATGGGAATGGCTTCTGCTGCAGTGGGGGAGGGTGTTTGCTAGCTGGCTTTCTGTGTGCCTGCGTGCTCAAGCTGTGCACTATTTGGTCGCCATAGCCTCACTTACTGCTTGCCTTTGCGCTATCATTGAGCGTATTATCTAATCTTGTAGATAATTATCTATCTATCTATCTATCTATCTATCTATCTATCTATCTATCTATCTATCTATCTATCTATCTATCTATCTATCTATCTATCTATCTATCTATCTATCTATCTATCTATCTATCTATCTATCTATCTATCTATCTATCTATCTATCTATCTATCTATCTATCTATCTATCTATCTATCTATCTATCTATCTATCTATCTATCTATCTATCTATCTATCTATCTATCTATCTATCTATCTATCTATCTATCTATCTATCTATCTATCTATCTATCTATCTATCTATCTATCTATCTATCTATCTATCTATCTATCTATCTATCTATCTATCTATCTATCTATCTATCTATCTATCTATCTATCTATCTATCTATCTATCTATCTATCTATCTATCTATCTATCTATCTATCTATCTATCTATCTATCTATCTATCTATCTATCTATCTATCTATCTATCTATCTATCTATCTATCTATCTATCTATCTATCTATCTATCTATCTATCTATCTATCTATCTATCTATCTATCTATCTATCTATCTATCTATCTATCTATCTATCTATCTATCTATCTATCTATCTATCTATCTATCTATCTATCTATCTATCTATCTATCTATCTATCTATCTATCTATCTATCTATCTATCTATCTATCTATCTATCTATCTATCTATCTATCTATCTATCTATCTATCTATCTATCTATCTATCTATCTATCTATCTATCTATCTATCTATCTATCTATCTATCTATCTATCTATCTATCTATCTATCTATCTATCTATCTATCTATCTATCTATCTATCTATCTATCTATCTATCTATCTATCTATCTATCTATCTATCTATCTATCTATCTATCTATCTATCTTTTTATGGAATAGCGGTCTAACGGAAAGAATGTAGTGTTTAATTTAGATTAGATACACATAAAGGTTATGGCAGGCATTTTTATTTTAGCGAAGGCTTCATTTTACCTAGCTTTACCTATCCAGTTCGCTGCTTGAGAACTCAAATGCTTGAGGCCTATTTTGCATTTTACAACCCGCAGCGGCAAGTCTAATTAATATCACCATTGTTCTGCTGCTTTTTTAACTCTCTTGGGCCGGCACTCAAACTGTCTTACCAAGTGCGAACTCTAATTAGAAGATGCCGACAAACTAAAGAATTTTAGCTAGCTTTGAAAGCTTTAAGGCACTTGGCTTACTTGCAAATTTTAGCTGTAGCGTATAACTGGATGAAAGCTAATAATTTAGTTAGAAAATCATGATTATAACTGGTAGTACGCAATAATTAAAATGCGTGCAAGATTTTTTATCCCTCCGTCAGGCTCCTTCAATCAGCTCCCACTTTTCACTTAATGCCGAATTCCCATCGATACCTCAGATGAATACACATTTCTAGTGTTAAAAATTGCTCCAGAAATTCAATTGAACTATTTTTAGCCACTGATTGTGTTGCATTGGTGCAGGACAAAGCAGCGAATGCATCAGCTCTCGTTTTGCAGTTTTAAATACTTTTACCAAACGCCCACACAGCAGCTTAAAAATAATCAAATCTCAAAGCACGGAAATTCGGTGCCTGGGGGCCGTGTATCTGCAGTAGCTCGTAGCTGGAACATATTTATTTAAATCAACGACAGCGAGCAGGCTGTGGATTTGCTAGAATTGAAAAACTGACTGTTTTAATGCGAGCAAATTTTCGGATTATTCAATCAAGCACTGATGATTACTACTCATAGTAGAGTCATAGTGAGTAATTTTTTCATTTATCATTTCAGTCACATCCAGTAGCTTTTTTGCTGTCTTATTAAAATTATTCGGTTTTGACAGCATAAAATTAAGCAAAAATGACTAAATAGACAAATAATATAGGGATGATTTTCACAGCAAGTAAGGCAATGCATGTCAGAAAAGACTGATTAGAGAAGGGTGTGTGTCACATGGAGTGGGTGGACAGGTTAAGAAAGGACTGATTAGAGAGGTGTGTGTCACATAAAGTGGGTGGGCAGGTTAAGAAAGGACTGATTAGAGAGGTGTGTGTCACATAAAGTGGGTGGGCAGGTTAAGAAAGGACTGATTAGAGAGGGGTGTGTGTCACATGGAGTGGGTGGACAGGTTAAGAAAGGACTGATTAGAGAGGTGTGTGTCACATAAAGTGGGTGGGCAGGTTAAGAAAGGACTGATTAGAGAGGGGTGTGTGTCACATGGAGTGGGTGGACAGGTTAAGAAAGGACTGATTAGAGAGGTGTGTGTCACATAAAGTGGGTGGGCAGGTTAAGAAAGGACTGATTAGAGAGGTGTGTGTCACATAAAGTGGGTGGGCAGGTTAAGAAAGGACTGATTAGAGAGGGGTGTGTGTCACATGGAGTGGGTGGACAGGTTAAGAAAGGACTGATTAGAGAGGGGTGTGTGTCACATGGAGTGGGTGGACAGGTTAAGAAAGGACTGATTAGAGAGGTGTGTGTCACATAAAGTGGGTGGGCAGGTTAAGAAAGGACTGATTAGAGAGGGGTGTGTGTCACATGGAGTGGGTGGACAGGTTAAGAAAGGACTGATTAGAGAGGTGTGTGTCACATAAAGTGGGTGGGCAGGTTAAGAAAGGACTGATTAGAGAGGGGTGTGTGTCACATGGAGTGGGTGGACAGGTTAAGAAAGGACTGATTAGAGAGGTGTGTGTGTCACATGGAGTGGGTGGACAGGTTAAGAAAGGACTGATTAGAGAGGTGTGTGTCACATAAAGTGGGTGGGCAGGTTAAGAAAGGACTGATTAGAGAGGGGTGTGTGTCACATGGAGTGGGTGGACAGGTTAAGAAAGGACTGATTAGAGAGGTGTGTGTGTCACATGGAGTGGGTGGACAGGTTAAGAAAGGACTGATTAGAGAGGTGTGTGTGTCACATGGAGTGGGTGGACAGGTTAAGAAAGGACTGATTAGAGAGGGGTCTGTGCAGGGACAACTAAATACTCGGGACGGGAAACTGGCCAAATCATGCAGAAAATGATAGGAGGCCGGTTTCTCCTAGTGTTCCCTACAGTTTATTTTTCAACGTAGAGAGCTGGTTTCTTCTCGATCCTGTGTAGAATTTATTCCTCTACAAGATGAACCACTTAGATTTTTCGAGTCATGATTTTGAGAGGAGCAGTGAATGTTTTTGTACAGGACCCCCCTTTTCGGCAGAGTCTTGAATAGCAAATGCCTTATAGAAATCTGCAGTCAGGCTGCGGCTGTCTATGGCAAAACACACTTGTGTCAATGGAGCAACGAAGATTCAGTCTGACTGACAGAGCCTTGCCCTTAGGAATGAAAAGCTAAGCTTTGGTTAAAGCTAAAGAAAAGCTAAAGCGCTTGACTTTCGTTTGACTTTCACTACTTGAGTTACATGTAAGTACTTAACTATCCTTCGGCGGCTCATGCCAAGAAAGTGCTGCGTCGCGGGGTGCTTTCCGAAAGATCGAAGTGAATGCGAAAAATGGAGACTGGCGCTGCCGAACCACATAAAGGTAAGCAAAACATATACAGATTCTTATCCGGTCTTAAGAAGTTTAGTTGAAAAAATTCAACGAAAGCTGCAAAAATGTGTACCGCTCGTCTCTGCTGCCACCGTGCTTGTAGGATCCAACTCGGCACATGGCGGTGTGCGAAAAGCATTGGCCGCCCTCAACGCCGATGTTGAAGACTCACCGTTGGGAGAGACCAGCTGTTCCCCCGTCTGTATTTAACGCCACTATCCCATCCTCCTGCTTTGTACAGTCTAAGTGTAAGTGAGAATACCAGTAACAATTTCTCTGGCCTTTGCTACCATGTTTTACTATTTAGTCAACCGCTACTGCCAATATCTCTCTTGTCGCCCCTACCTAAAGGAATGCGTTTAGTTTGATTGTCCTCTTCTTCGTAGTCAGTTTTGACGTTGCCAGTGACATTTTTCGTACATATACAGTCACATACTGCTACTTGTTATCTATTTGCCTGACCTACATAACTAGAAAGACACTCTTCAATGTTTCACTTGCTCAGTTTCCTTTTTATCGTCATCTTTGATAAGCATGAGAGAAGAGAATTGGGTCAGATTTCGGCGACCTATGCGTCTTCTGCTCTGTAATTTTGGGTTCACGCAGCAGAATCGGCAACTCCAATGAATAGCGCGAATAGCCATGCGTGTGCCAAAACCATAGACAGCCGCAGCCTGACTGCAGATTTCTATAAGGCATTTGCTATTCAAGACTCTGCCGAAAAGGGGGGTCCTGTACGAAAACATTCACTGCTCCTCTCAAAATCATGACTCGAAAAATCTAAGTGGTTCATCTTGTAGAGGAATAAATTCTACACAGGATCGTGAAGAAACCAGCTCTCTACGTTGAAAAATAAACTGTAGGGAACGCTAGGAGAAACCGGCCTCCTATCATTTTCTGCATGATTTGGCCAGTTTCCCGTCCCGAGTATTTAGTTGTCCCTGGGTGTGTGTCACATGGAGTGGGTGGGCAGGTTAAGAAAGGACTGATTAGAGAGGGGTGTGTGTCACATGGAGTGGGTGGGCAGGTTAAGAAAGGACTGATTAGAGAGGGGTGTGTGTCACATGGAGTGAGTGGGCAGGTTAAGAAAGGACTGATTAGAGAGGGGTGTGTGTCACATGGAGTGAGTGGGCAGGTTAAGAAAGGACTGATTAGAGAGGGGTGTGTGTCACATGGAGTGGGTGGGCAGGTTAAGAAAGGACTGATTAGAGAGGGGTGTGTGTCACATGGAGTGAGTGGGCAGGTTAAGAAAGGACTGATTAGAGAGGGGTTTGTGTCACATGGAGTGAGTGGGCAGGTTAAGAAAGGACTGATTAGAGAGGGGTGTGTGTCACATGGAGTGAGTGGGCAGGTTAAGAAAGGACTGATTAGAGAGGGGTGTGCGTCACTTGGAGTGGGTGGGTGGATTTGCAATCACATGTAAGAGAGGAGCAGTTTTATTATTAATTATCAAACGGGCAGTCAAGTAAATGAAAATGTATAAATATGTGAATCAGCCCTTTCGATCGCACTCCCGAAGAATGGTAGGCATTCGCGTTTGAGTGTTGAACTGATTTAGGCTTTCCTTGGTGTCCCGCAGGCTGGGCGCTTGCATGAAGATTCCAAGTGCGCCTGGCGTACAGTTCGGGGTTTGCACGGATAGATGTTTTAATGAAGCAAAAATTATTTTACTTTTCATTATACTACTATGAGTCAATAGAGCCAAGGATGCTTATTTGCAGCAGATTTTTTGTTCAGAAAAAGGAATCCAATAGGACTGGGCTCAATTAAGAGTTTACTTATCAATTTTTTAAAAAACCCACGTCATATTGACAAGCCAAGCTTTCACATATTGAATTATGGAAGAATAAAGTTGCGTTCTCGATAAAAATCCTAAATCTAACTTTTTTAACCTAATAGCCACTTACCAATAACAGCTGCACAGCTAAACAACCACATGAACAGCCGGTCGAGCACAACTGCCACATATTTCCAATCGTCGCGAATCTAGAAATTATGCGTAAAACGGAGTGAGGTGGGTGGCTGAGCTAGGCACAGATTGAGGATAGAGGGGTGCCTATAAAACGGAGTGAGGTGGGTGTCGGAGCTAGGCACAGACTGAGGATAGAGGGGTGTCTATAAAACGGAGTGAGGTGGGTGTCGGAGCTAGTTACAGACTGAGGATAGAGGGGTGTCTATGAAACGGAGGGAGGTGGGTGTCGGAGCTAGTTACAGACTGAGGATAGAGGGGTGTCTATAAAACGGAGTGAGGTGGGTGTCGGAGCTAGGCACAGACTGAGGATAGAGGGGTGTCTATAAAACGGAGTGAGGTGGGTGTCGGAGCTAGGCACAGACTGAGGATAGAAGGGGTACGTATAAAACGGAATGAGGTGGGTGTCGGAGCTAGTTACAGACTGAGGACAGAGGGATGTCTATAAAACGGAGTGAGGTGGGTGTCGGAGCTAGGCACAGACTGAGGATAGAAGGGGTACGTATAAAACGGAATGAGGTGGGTGTCGGAGCTAGTTACAGACTGAGGACAGAGGGATGTCTATAAAACGGAGTGAGGTGGGTGTCGGAGCTAGGCACAGACTGAGGATAGAAGTGTACGTATAAAACGGACTGAGGCGGGTCTCAGAGCTAGGCACAGGCTGAGGGTAGAGGGGTGCCTATGAAACGGAGGGAGGTGGGTGTTTGAGGTGGGTGGGTGAGGTTGACTTCGGAGCTAGACATTGACGGAGGAGACGAGAGCAGATAGAAAAGTATTAAGGTAGCTGTTACGAGCGTAGTTAAGACCAAACAGGGTGTGAAGACACATCGACAAACAGGGGTGACAATCCCCGTTTGGGACTCACAGTGTTTCTCTCGTCCTCCTTCTTCATGTGCGTGGCGATGTTTCGCACCCCTTCAAGCGCCAATTCAATCTCGTTGATGATGCCGGAGCTGGTCATGGCGGTGCGCCGGCTGCGCAGTCGCTCGCGCATCACCTCGCCGTCGTCGAATTCGTCGGCTAGAAAAGCGCACAGAGCCTCGGGGTCGGTGCCGCCAAAGTTTGGGATTACCTGGACAGTTAAACGGGAAGGATGCCAAAGTAATTCTCATTAAATTTTATCCCACACAGTTGGGACTCACTTCCTCTTTCCGTCGTTCAGTTTCCGGCTTCTTCATCAGCAGTAGTTTGGGCAGAGTTCGCATGAACACCTGGCGCACCCAGGGCGCCATCACGTAGGTGTCTGGCGAGCGCCAGTGCACGTTCAGCACAATGACCGTGGCCATTACCGACAGCGTGACCAGGATCATGGTGAACAGCAGGTATTTGAGTATGAGCGGCACAACTAGTGAAGTTGGAGGACAAATATCAAAAATGAGCAGGAAGAAGACGGTCAGCGAGAGCAGGATGTTGATTGACAGGGACATCTTTTCCCCCGACTCGCCCGGGAGGTAGAAGACCAGAATGGTGAGAAAGCTGATGGCCAGGCAGGGGCAGATGAGGTTCACGCCGTAAAACAGAGTCTTCCGACGCATGTTCAACGAGAAGGTCAGGTCCAGGTAGGGCTCCGGGCAGCACTTGTACTTTTCAATGTTGCGCTTGGCGGAAACCTCTGCGAGTAGATTGATAATGAGGTGAGAATAATTATTAATTGAAATCTGAATTGTCAGACAGATAAACAGAATGAAGGACATGGGAAGGGAAGGGTAGAGGGTAAAAAAGGGAAGAGGAGAGGGAAAGGAAAGGGTAGAGGGTAAGAAAAGGAAGAGGAGAGGGGAAGGGAAGGGTAGAGGATAAGAAATTGGAAGAGGAGAGGGGAAGGAAGGGTAGAGGGAAAGAAAAGGGAAGAGGGAGAGGAAGGGAAGGGTAGAGGGTAAGAAAAGCACCACCTCAACATTAATTACTAGACAACGTCCTAAAATCGTTTCTTTAACACTAGGAATTCCATGGCAAATCATATCTTGCTTTCGTATGCTGAGTTAACTTTTAGTCCGAAACAGGCCAACAAATCCCGCGAGGATTAATCCCAATGGTTAGAGGATTTTTTAACGACGCTCTGCGCCTTCCCCATCCTCGCCCAGCACCCCCCTCCTATTTGCTGGCGGTGGTGAAAGACGCCAGGTGGCCGGCCCACTCGAAAGTCTCAATCATAATTTGCGCCACCTCTCCATACCCCCCGTCATCGCTCGGTTCCAGCAGCCTCGCTCCATCACCATCAACTGACCTCTCAATCTGGTGGCGAAAGTAAATTCCCATTTTGCTCCACCCAAGAGACCCGGCTAGTCTGATTAACCTGAGAATAATCCCGCATGCCTGCTGGGTCAACTAAACTACTTGTGTGGACGTGAAAAAAGCCATCAACTAACATTTGCCTCTATAGTAGACTTGCTGATGCATCACCATGGCAACAAAATGGGAGAAGATAGGCGAAATTAGAAAATTGAAGGGAATATTAGGGATTTGGTAATGGCAAACATGACGAGAGAAGAATTTGGAGGCGCTGAAGTGGCCAGCAAAAGGCGGAGCAGCAAGGCCAAGGCTTACTGAGAGTCACTTGTGGGAACAATAAATCTTAGAAAAATTGTGGCACGCTAAGCAAGGCAATGTTCCCTACAGCTGCTTCTCAAATCCTCAGATGGGGAGCTATAGATGGGCGACTGGAATGGCCTAGTTACAATCTATATTGCCGCACTTGCCGGTAAAATCATTATAGAGTCTTCTTTCTATCCTCCCCTCCTCCCTGTTTCCTCACCAAGGATATCCCATTCGACATTGTCAACAAACTGGCTGAGGTCGATGGCGTAGTCAATGTAGGCCTTGCAGTTGTCGAAGTTTCGCCAGCCGTTTCTGTCGGCCTCCTCCTTCTGGGCGACGTGGCGCAGGTCGATGAGGTAGCCGTTGTGCGTCCAGGTGCCGAGCTTCAGCGTGCAGTTCTGCGTGTCGAACGGGAAAAACTCCACGTTGATTTCGCACTGGCTTTTGAATATGATGGGCGGCCGCCACAGGATGGTGCCGTCGCTCAGGACGTTGACTTTGTTGGCCGAGCTGCCGAGGTCCCAGTCTCCGCCGGCGCTGCATCATTTTGTGGCATTATTGGCAGCATCATTGGAATTTGCCCATCCATCTCAGTGTGCGCAACACGTCAATCCGTCATGGTCAGACAGTCATTATTACCCCAGCCATCAATCAATCAGGAAGCAAGAAAAAAACGGGCAGGAAACTGGGGGAAGGAGAGTCAATCACGCTTGAACAAAATGGCTTCACTTGCCGCCAAAAAAATTGGTTGGATGGCTTGAAAAGCTCACTTGTTGTACAGCACCAGATCCGGGGTCCAGATATCCTCGGATGGGATGTGCAGCTCTGTGATGTTGCCGTAATGCGCCGGATTCCAGATGAAGTTCGGGTCGTGCCACTGCTGGGACACCCACATATTCAGCGTCACTATCTGGTTCTTCTCGTCCTGCGAAATCAATTTTGAAATTTTAGATAAGTCAGAGCATTGCAGAGATGATGTAAAACAATGGAATAGGAGATGGCGCCACAAGGGAGTAGAAGATGGCGCTACAATGGAATAGAAGATGGTGCCACAATGGAATACATGTAGGAGATGGCGCTACAATGGAATACATGTAGGAGATGGCGCTACAATGGAATACATGTAGGAGATGGCGCCTCAATGGAATACATGTAGGAGATGGCGCTACAATGGAATACATGTAGGAGATGGCGCTACAATGGAATACATGTAGGAGATGGCGCTACAATGGAATACATGTAGGAGATGGCGCCACAATGGAATACATGTAGATGGCGCTACAATGGAATACATGTAGGAGATGGCGCCACAATGGAATACATGTAGGAGATGGCGCTACAATGGAATACATGTAGGAGATGGCGCTACAATGGAATACATGTAGGAGATGGCGCTACAATGGAATACATGTAGGAGATGGCGCTACAATGGAATACATGTAGGAGATGGCGCTACAATGGAATACATGTAGGAGATGGCGCTACAATGGAATACATGTAGGAGATGGCGCTACAATGGAATACATGTAGGAGATGGCGCTACAATGGAATACATGTAGGAGATGGCGCTACAATGGAATACATGTAGGAGATGGCGCCACAATGGAATACATGTAGGAGATGGCGCTACAATGGAATACATGTAGGAGATGGCGCTACAATGGAATACATGTAGGAGATGGCGCTACAATGGAATACATGTAGGAGATGGCGCTACAATGGAATACATGTAGGAGATGGCGCTACAATGGAATACATGTAGGAGATGGCGCTACAATGGAATACATGTAGGAGATGGCGCTACAATGGAATACATGTAGGAGATGGCGCCACAATGGAATACATGTAGGAGATGGCGCTACAATGGAATACATGTAGGAGATGGCGCTACAATGGAATACATGTAGGAGATGGCGCTACAATGGAATACATGTAGGAGATGGCGCTACAATGGAATACATGTAGGAGATGGCGCTACAATGGAATAAATGTAGGAGATGGCGCTACAATGGAATACATGTAGGAGATGGCGCCTCAATTAAAAAGTCAATGATTCCAGCACAGCGCGAAAATGTGGCTCAATGCAAGAGTAGAAAAACTGAAAGCGGTCATAAATATTTTCGGCCTCCAGGCCATCTCATTTTCAGAATTTTATCACGGATTTAGGGACTCTTATTCCAATGGGAAATGTGTATTAAACTTTCTAAACTTTGCTGCACCTGTGGCAAAACAAAGTGAAAATGTCAAAAGACCCCGAAAAATCCCAGATCAATTACTTATTGATTTGCCTATAATTGTTACTTTCAGCTTAGTCCTCTTCCTCTTTGAAGGAGAAATCCCAACTATTGAATCAATTTTCTCACGATGAATTAAAAAAATCTCCCGGCTGCATTGATAATCAACTGTGAGGGTGCTGTCCCCTTGGATTGTTCCCATACAGAGCGGGTGCTCTGAGCTTGCAGGAGAAAGTGACGCTCACTGGTTGCAGTCACAGCAGAGGCACTTTAGTTAATTAATTGTTTAATACTTTATAGGCAACATTTCGCGCTTCTTCTACGCCACATGCGCGCACTTTTATGCTAAACAGTAAATTTTATAGTGTCTTGGTTACTGTGTGCCATAGCAAGCACAGATGACAGTTTCGACAGGGGCTAAAGTATTACAATGGGATGCCCTAATAAGTCGGCCAAACAGTATGTAAGCTTATCATGAAGCCAGTATTACAGTTATGACAGCTAATTTGACAGCTAATTTGACAGCCAATATGACAGCTGATATGACAGCTAATGTGACAGCAAATGTGACAGCTAATATGACAGCAAATGTGACAGCTAATATGACAACAAATGTGACAGCTAATATGACGACAGCTTATATATGACAGCTAATATGACAGCTGATATGACAGCTAATGTGACAGCAAATGTGAAAGCTAATATGACAGCAAATGTGACAGCTAATATGACAGCAAATGTGACAGCTAATATGACGACAGCTTATATATGACAGCTAATATGACAGCTGATATGACAGCTAATGTGACAGCAAATGTGACAGCTAATATGACGACAGCTTATATGACAGCTAACTTGACAGATGACATGACAGCAAATATGACAGCTAAAAATCTAATCCCCTTAAAAGTTTGCTTTTAAACAGTTATAAATAACTGGCCGATTATGCCGATCCCACTTGAAAATTTTTCAAGCTGATTAAATCCATTTCAAAGCCAGATTTATTTTTCTAAATCAACTTTTAACCTCAAATAGCTAGTTTCCTACCAGCAAATCAGTAAATATATTACAGAAAGCAACTAGTTAGAGACAGCAGCAGGCCGCTGAGCCATATATTTTCTATCTTTAATTCTGTCAGCCGGGGCTCAGAACAGACTCGACAGAAACTGGATCCGCGAATTGTCAAAGCCCGGAGCCGAAGTCGCACACACGCAGCGGGAGGAGCAGCGGCGCCGGCATCTCATCGATCTTCGATGCTGACAGATAGAGACTGCCCGCCTCTCCCCTGCGTCCTCCCCAGCCAAACCCCCGGGTAACCAGTCCGCCGCCTTACAGCCAGTGGGATTTTCTATTACTAAAAAGGGGAGAGTCTTTTGCTGCTGCTGTATGGGGCGCTGATAGCAATATTGTAATCCGCCTAGTCGATTCAATGCCTGCTTTTCAGTCCGCGTGTGTGTGTGTGTGTGTGTGTGTGTGTGTGTGTGTGTGTGAGGGACAGACAAAGCCGCCATTTCGGTGACATGCGGAAGCCAGTCGCTTGGCTGCTCGCACTGCAAGATAGAGAGAGAGAGAGAGAGACGGGGAAGAGTCGTGCCGGGCAAATGCGGGGAGCGGATTAAACAAGGAGTCGGACAGGGAAGCCTGAGTCCTATCTTTTTTTGAGGGGGGCTGGGACTGGTTACAACGGACTGGGCATTGACAAGCCGGGATGCGCATTCAGACCGCTGGCTTTTGATGAACAGAATTTCATTGAATTTTTTGTGTGCTCATTTCAAATTCTGCTTCTGAAAAAGATTAATAAATTGAAATGAGAATAGTTCCACTGAATACACTTTGCGCCGAGTGAAAGAATTCTATTCAATCGAAATTTTCTTCCAAATGAAATTGAAGCGAAAAATTGCTTCAATGCATCTGCAATCACTTGGTTATCTACAATCCCTCAGGTATTTACAATCCCTCAGGTATCAACAATCCTTCAAGTATCTACAATCCTTTAGGTATCTACAATCCCTCAGGTATCAAAAATCCTTCAAGTATCTACAGTCCCTCAGGTATCAACAATCCTTCAAGCATCTACAATCCTTCAGGCATCTACAATCCCTCAGGTATCTACAATCCCTAAGGTATCTACAATCCCTCAGGTATCTACAATTCCTAAGTTATCTACAATCCCTCAGGTATCTACAATCCCTAAGGTATCTACAATCCCTCAGGTATCTAAAATCTCTAAAGTATCTACAATCCCTTGGGTATCTACAATCCTTCAGGTATCTGCAATACTTCAGGTTTCTACAATCGCTTGGGTATCTACAATCCCTCAGGTATCTACAATCTCTCGGGTATCTACGATCCCTCAGGTATCAACAATCCTTCAAGTATCTACAATCCCTCAGGCATCTACAATCCCTCAGGTATCTACAATCCCTCAGGTATCTACAATCCCTCAGGTATCTACAATCCCTCAGGTATCTACAATCCCTAAGGTATCTACAATCCCTCAGGTATCTACAATCCCTCAGGTATCTACAATCCCTCAGGTATCTACAATCCCTCAGGTATCTACAATCCCTCAGGTATCTACAATCCCTCAGGTATCTACAATCCCTCAGGTATCTACAATCTGTCGGGTATCTCCGATCCCTCAGGTATCAACAATCCTTCAAGTATCTAAAATCCTTCAGGCATCTACAATCCCTCAGGTATCTACAATCCCTCGGGTATCTACAATCCTTCAGGTATCTACAATCCCTCAGGTATCTACAATTCCTCAGTTATCTACAATTCCTCAGGTATCTACAATCCCTCAGGTATCTACAATCCCTCAGGTATCTACAATCCCTCAGGTATCTACAATCCTTTAGGTATCTGCAATATTTCCGGTTTCTACAATCGCTTGGGTATTTAGCTCGTACAATGCCTAATGTATCCACAAGCAATTAGTTATGTGATTAAGCATAGTAAAGTCACCCAGCCACTGTACAACAACTGACCACGTCCAGAATCTGAGTGAGGCTGAGGTTCATGTACAGCAGCACAGGCTGACTGTAGTTGGTGACAGGTCGCACTGAGGACCTGTAGTTGGTGCGGTTCATCAGATCCTTGAACAGCTTCTTTGCTCCTTCAATGCCGAGTGCCTCTGAAAGCGAATATTGCAGGTTAGAATATGCATAAAGTACACAAAGCAGACACACAGCTTGAAATGTCTATATCTGGGATGTGAGTGGGGAGGGGGGCTGCAAATCTTAATTCAGGCTTCGGATTCAATTAAACCAAGGCTCGGTGGCCCATAAAATCCGGCCTGAAATAAATTTGGCACAAAGGCTCGGGGATTGAAGCGCAAGTGGGATCGGGTTAGCGATAAGGCTAACATTGGATATTGGGATCAGATTGGAGGAGTCGGCGGAAGAATCCTCAAGGATGTGAGATTCGGTGAACAGATTATTGCGGCATAGCCTCGAGGGGGCAATTGGGAGAAACTGATTGCTTCGCCCAATTTTAAAAGCGAAAGCCGTGTCACCGTGATGGGGACCCTCTCAGCATATGCATTAGATAGACATAAAACTTGTTAGTCTAAAAGTTTAAACCAAACTGTTGGTCAAACTTTATTCGATGGTCAATGCGTAAAGTTGGTAGAGCAACCACTGAATGAATGCAACTGCGCAAAATACCTGTCTTCTGTTGGAAACAAACATTTCTGCTACTAAATTGTGCTTTCCTTATTAAGCCGCACGCTCTTCTTGCCTTGTTAACCTTTTGGTTACGCTGCATCTTTGACTACATTTTACAAGAAACTATAGAGAAAACTTGTGGATAAAGAAAAATAATTTCTATGCAGAGCTTTAGTAATTGTCAAGCTAAGCTGCTAAGGTAACTAGAAGTTTGGGCGATGTGGAGCTTGTGTAATATGGCATTGAATTTGTGTAAAGTGGAGTTTGTGTCACGTGTAAACTGAGTTTCATTGATGTGGAATTTGTGTACTGTGTGGATTTTGAGTAGTGGGAAGTTTGTGTAATGTCGATTTCTTAGTACTGTAATTTGGAGCTTGTGTAGCGTGGGGTTTGTATTATTTTGGTTGAAGGCGAGTTTGTGTAATGTGGCACATAGTATTCTGTATAAGTAATGTGATGTTTGTGTAATTCGTGTATTGTCGGGTTTGGGAAAATTTCGATTTTGGGAGATTTTCATTTCGGGTTAAAATAAAATTTGATTAGAGAAATTTGTAAGAATCTGGGATGTAAAGAAAGTGAAATTTCATCGAGTCGAGGCCCAATTCAAAGTAAATGCTAATCAGACATAAATTCATAATTAAAAGCAGACGAAATTGCAATAAAGTTGGGGCTTACCTGGAGCATTCGCGGCAATTAGACAGGCAATTAACAGCCAGCTCGATTTAGCTGAAGCAGTCATTGGCCCGTACAGGTGAGTATAGGGATAATTATCCCCCGGCACAGTATAGAGCCAGCTGCTGTTGCCGCACTAATGGCAAATAAGAGCAGAAAAAAGGTAAGAAAACCGGCGAACAAAAAAGTCAGTTCACGTGGCCCACCTGCGAGCAGATTGACGCACCGCGGCTTCCCGGGCTCGGGGCCTCTGGCCGTCAAGTCCGAGCCAGCAAACGAGGCTAATAGAAAAAACCGGCTGATGCAGGGCAGGGAGTGGGTAGGTGGCGAAAAGGGGACAACGGGAACAGCGGGGGGGCAGGCAGAGGGACAGGGGGGGGGATGAGGAAGCCGGGCGATTCGAACTTAGCTAAGCAGCCAACCAAGTTGAAAAATCCCGGGAAGTGAAAGCGCCTCCTGGCTCCTAGGGGAAGTTTGGATGGCAGTGGCGCAGGCGCACACAAACTAGAAGTTGAGTCCCGCGTCGTGTCACTATACGGGAATGCGGGAAAGAAACTTCTTCTTCTGCTGCTTTTCTTTTTTTTGCCGCTTTTCTTTTGCCCGAACGAATTTTTGTCCACCTCGCACTGTCCTTAGCTTCGCCGCTTCGGTTTTTCGCTTCGCTAAAGATTTCACAGCAGCCCTGCCGAACCCACCCTACGGGGGCTGCGTTTGTCGCACTGCGCAACTGAGGAAACGCCACTGCCTTCTTGCCTCACTCCCCGCCCGCGCCCAGCAACCCAATTAAATGGAATTCACTCAGTTTGGCTTCGGCCGGCATGGCTAAGAGAGGGTGAGCTGCCTAAAGCCAGATACAGACAGTGTCATTCGGTAGGGATAGGGACTTGGCTAGGCTTGAGACGGATCCCTTAGAGACAGCTGCGAGACCCCTATCTACCCCCCTCCGCTACTCATTGCAAGTGTTGAACCAACTGTCCCATACCCCGACTCACAGAGCAATCAATCAATATATAAACTTAGGGTCAGTCGCTGCTGTGGGTGAACTGAGCCAGATACGGAGAATTCTACTCAAAGGGCTCGGAGACTAAAGCGAGTGAAATGGCGTCTAGAATTTCAGATTTTTAGTTGGGTCTGATCAAATTAACATTTTCCACTTCACTTAAAGCACGGAGAAGTGGTTGAAAGACTTCAGCAGAAAGGGATAAGAACCACCTGAATAGCAGGGGCTTTTTTAACTTAAAGACTTGGATTGGCTTATGATTACTAAAAGGTAGCAGGAACTTCAGCTGACTTAATAAACACGAGGAAGAACCACGAGTTAAATAGCTAATTCAATAGGACAACCATATTGAAGAAAATAATTGACCTGCTGAAGTGACTGAAGTGGGTATCCTACTGAATGGATTGGGTATCCTACTGAATGGAGTGGGTATCCTGCTGAATGGAGTGGGTATCCTGCTGAATGGAGTGGGTATCCTGCTGAATGTAGTGGGTATCCTGCTGAATGGAGTGGGTATCCTACTGAATGGAGTGGGTATCCTACTGAATGGAGTGGGTATCCTGCTGAATGGAGTGGGTATCCTACTGAATGGAGTGGGTATCCTACTGAATGGAGTGGGTATCCTACTGAATGGAGTGGGTATCCTACTGAATGGACTGGGTATCCTACTGAATGGAGTGGGTATCCTACTGAATGGTGTGGGTATCCTACTGAATGGAGTGGGTATCCTACTGAATGGAGTGGGTATCCTACTGAATGGTGTGGGTATCCTACTGAATGGAGTGGGTATCCTACTGAATGGACTGGGTATCCTACTGAATGGAGTGGGTATCCTACTGAATGGTGTGGGTATCCTACTGAATGGGTAATGAAAAGAACCGCGTGGGTTTTCAGTGCCAAACTGAGCAACAACTAAACCAACTGCAGTATTAAGGGAATTGATAACCAACTAAAGTACAGTAGGGTAAAACTAAACTGCTTAAAGGCCCCAGAGCTTAATAGGTTTGAAAAAAAACTGTTTAGAATACTCCAAGCTCACTGCTCATACTTAACACTCGATACTTAACGCTCATCTTTAGAACAGATATGGCTTGTCCACTAAATGAAGTGCACACCCATGAGACGCAGGAGCCCATCTCCATGCACCATTTCGTCCTCAGGGAGCCTGGATGCTCCGCAGCAATATGAAAAAAATAATAATAAATTTTCCGCTCAACGCTTCACGCCATAATCGACTAGCCAGCGGCGAACGAAGGGGGAAAACGAGTGACGGAGAGAGATAAGCAAAACAGTGAGAAATGGCGGCGGGAACAGGCGGTCCAGGAGAGCCCCAATCTACAGCTGTAACTAGCGCCTAAACGAAAGTGCTGCTGCCGCCGCTGCTGCAGCTGCGAGACAAGAAAATTTCAAGAACATACGCTGGGGCGGAGTTCGAAACAGCAGCACGGCGCTCAGGTCTCCCGAGCCTGCAGCCACGCCGTCCCACCATGCGTTCCGTGTCTTGTCCAGCCGGATATGACGGGGCCAGAGATTGGCTCCGGATGATAAATCTGTCTGCCTGTCGCCTGCTTGCCGTCCCTGTTCAGTGCAAGCTTCTTATACAGGATAGGGGTAGTGGCGATTCCTATACTGAAACCAATTCTTTGTTGGCCCATTCCACGATTTTTGTAGTTGTTGTCAAGCTGAACACAGATGGGCAGGAGATTGGCGATGAAGATTGGTGGCTTGTAAGATGCCATGCCGCGGTTGATCTGTTGTCCATTTTATTATTGACTCTTGTAAATATACTGCGTTATATATTGTGGAGGCCGCTTCGAAAAAAAAATACTAACGGCAGTGGCAGCACCAACAAGTACACAAACAAAACAAAAATTATTTAATACAAACACAAAAAAACAATAGAAATAACAACAGCAAGGGCAATACAACTGACAGGCAAGAAACTTTAACAATAGTTCAATTGCAACAAAAGCAAACAGAATCAAATACGCAAATACATTTAACAAAAGAGAAAGAAAAAAGAAGAGAATAAAGTAAGAGACAGACAGAAAGAGGGGCTTTCTCTCTCAGCTCTGTTTTATCGCTTGCAACATAATCAGAAAAAGTAATTGTAGTACATGGTAATAATTCACAAATATTTAATTAAACACGTGCTTGCATTCCTACTGACAGTAGGCTTTCAAAGATTTTTATTTAAAAATGGATAATAATTTAAAATCCAAGTAATACGAGCTTGAAGATAAACTTCATATATGCCTGAAAGGTTTAGAAAAAGTTCCGTAAATTTTTCGAGTATAACGACACTAGAATAGTCCTTAAACTACAATCATGTACAGAGAGTCGTTCCTAAATTGTTTTACACTGTTGACTGCTTTGAAAATTTGCTTCAAAAAGCCATTGAGAAAGGGCCTTAACGGGCCTGAGAGTCAGTCAGACTGCATAAATATGCACACCTTACTTCATAAATCTTTTTACCACAAATTCTGGACTTGGACCGAAACATCTATTTTATCCCCAATGATTTGTGTGAGTGGGCGGAGACCACCCACACACAGGGCCCCATACCCACGCCAAGCAAACATATCGAGCGCGTACATAACGTGGGAACGCGCGAAAACGCTATTTGACTCAGCTAATCGCAGACAGCGGACTGGGGAGAATGTTCCTCTTCGAAGAAGAGAAGACAGATAAGGATAGAAATATAGGGTGGGGTGACAAAAAGACCCGTTCGCAGCTTTTTTAAAGTCCTCAATCATCTTCGGTGACTGGCCTATCCTCACCAATAGGCCTACCTTCAGCTTTTTATTTTACTAAAATATGATTGAAGCCGGATTAGAAAATAACTTTGAAGGAGATGATAAAATGTGCAAATGTGAACACAGACTTTAAAAAGGCGTAATTTGGAAACTGTACGAGCAACCTTCCAATGCTAATGCTCATAGGAACTGTTCGAATAATTTTTTACCCAAGTGCTTTGGACATCAGGCTAATGATCGGAAGGTCCTGGGTTCGAACCCCAACAATTTGGGCTCTTAAGCAAAGCCCTTAATTTCGCCTAGCCGAAAAATGGCACCTTCACGAAATACCTAATCAGTGCAAAACGATGCGTCAGGGTTTCATTTTCTCATTGAAAGTTTCGGAATCAGATGTATGTGATGAATTTGATATCAGCCTAATATGAATGGACGTTTCTTGCTTATAGCCTATTTTTGCCCAGCCTGGCTAAAATGGTCAGTGTATTTTGCCAAGTGAGTTTAAATAAATTGCCAAGAAACCGATGGATACCGTCTCTGTAACAAAATAATGGCAAAAATAGCTTAGAATTCCATTCAGATTCAGTTAGCATCGGTTCGCAAATCTTGGTTGTTAGCATTTGTTGCAAAGCCAGACAAAGCCCGAAAGAAAGCAGCTTCTAATTGCTATTGCTATGCAGGTTTGGGTGGACACTGGACGGGACCCTCTAAGGCCTGTCCTTTATCTTTATATCTTCATAGCCACCATTTGTTTCACTCGTTGGGTTCAGTTACTGTTAGCTGCTACCTTAAGCAAGGACAGTAATGCGCATAAGATTTTAACGATAGGATAGGAACGGTTAATGGGGCCGGGTAAGGAAAAAGGAAAGACCGTGACCGCGGAGTGTGTAGAACAAAAGTGCGACGGGGACTCCTTCACTGTCTGGGCAGCACTGAGAAAATTTGGGGGGTCAGGGGTTTGGTGGGAGTGGGCGTTAGTGTACGCAACGCCAGCGGAGCAAGGCTGCGTCTTTGTACGAAATTAGAAAACCCCCCTGGTAGGGGGATGACTCATCCAGTTGGTTGGCCAATTTAGAACCCCACCTATTCCAGTTCCAATTCTACCCCGCCACCCTTTTTGCGGAGGCGGAGACTATATAAAAAATGGTGGTGGGAGGGGGGTTGGGGCTGACTGTGCGACAGGGAGATAGAAGGGCATTGGCGCTTAACCAACCCACCGCCACCACTCTTCCTCTCTTCTCTTTACAATCAAAGACGTCGTTGAACTTAAAAGCCTCCACACACCCGGCCGCGTGACTTGCTTAGAAAGAAAGGCCTTTGCTACCCTGTTGAATTAGCGACGGAGTACGATTAGCAAAATTTACAATTCTGTTAACTTTCACAATAAGTGAAAAATATGTGCACGAGTGTTATTAACACTAATAAAGCTTGATATCAGCCGAATATGGGTCAATGTTCGTCTCAAAATCAGAGTGTAAATCGAGCAGTACGCGACGAAAATCGCCTGACGTTTCGTCACGAATCGAACGACGATCTGAAAATTTCTAATTGCGGCCGCGCCGTATCGCGGATTCGGCACGGATTTGACAGCGGCCGGTGCTACGGCCAGGCCTGCTTGCTGCCCGGTGAGCGGATCCGGTTCCACCTGCGCGCCCCGGCCGACTGGCGCGGCTCCCTACGGGTTGGCGTCACCAGCCGTCCGCCCGACCAGCCGCCGCCGGGGAAGCTGGCTGCTCGCCCTGACACCTGGCTTCTACCAGTCGGCTGTCCGGCTGGCCGGCGGCTTCAACAGGTGGAATTAGGACTAAGCAGCGAGCAAATACTAACGCTGCGTTGTCGATCTGGCGACCAAGGTCAGGACATTCCGTACGCCCTGCCGCTGACTAGCCAGGCCTGCTGCAGTCGCCTGTGGCCAGTTGTAGAACTGCTCGGTCAGCCGGCGACACTTAAATTCGGCGCCAAACGACGCGCCAACGGAGTCCGCGGCGAGCAGCTGTGGCGCCTGAAGGCGGACAACTTCTGCCTGCAATCCGTGCCCGCTGGCGCCCGCAGCTACAAGGTGGATTCGGTCGAGGCCGGAGCAGCCAACGGCGAGACGTGCTACGCGCTAGCAGCAGAGAGCATCCAGCCCAACAACCTGCTCCTGCTGCAAGTGCTAACCGCCCCGAAAGCTGTCCAAGATCGTCAGCAGCATCCGGGCCTTGGCAACAGTCAATTAGGCGCCTCGTTGGCTTTCGGCCTCACCGACTGGGGCCCCGAGAACATCGGCCTGAGCGCCGATTGGCCGCCGCTGCCAGCCGACGCCGCCGACCTGCCGGGCCGCCAGCCAGCCGGCGAGACTTGGTTCTGCCAAGCCACCAAGGCCTGGCCCCGCCTGCTGCCCGGCGACGAGCTGGCCCTGAGTCTGCACGGTCTCACTGCCGACGGCTTGTCTGTCAGGCTGAGCCGCTACCAGCCGGGTGCGGACGCGGACGCCACAGAGTTGCTGCAGCTGCCGCCGGGAGCTTGGCAGCCGACTCAGCGTCCGTTTCTGGTGCTGCCGCCTGGCATGGCCGTCCGCTGCCTCGGTTTGTTCGGCTTCTCCCAGCGCGCCCCGGCTCGGGATCTGGGCAGGTGACGTAACAAGG
The DNA here is from genome assembly GCA_950096795.1 of Macrostomum cliftonense. Lineage (NCBI taxonomy): Eukaryota > Metazoa > Platyhelminthes > Macrostomidae > Macrostomum > Macrostomum cliftonense. Next base: position 618,442 of record CATNEM010000395.1, on the reverse strand, counting down.
ACTGGCGAATTTTTTTGTACCGGTAGGGTTCGGACGGGATTGAGTTGTATTTCCGATTGGGATGCGCAGTTTTCCTAGGTTTTCGTGCCTATTTATGACACTAGTTGCACTGCCTGGCACGCACGTTTAAAACTAATTAGATGACGAGGTATTTGCCTACCTAAGTAAGTTTATAGTTACTCCCGCCGTTTACTTTTACCTCTACATAATTAGTAACAGGATTCCCGAGTTTCTAGATCCCGTCCGAGCTCAAAGTTGTAAAATTTAAGTGTGGATTGATTTTGTTTTCATAAAGCCAGCCATGCCCTTGCTTGCTGCTTGCTACCTCCGGAATCTGAGACACTAAATTGTGTGCATGTGAAAATATTGGCGCCAAAATCTTCTTTCTCAATCCACAATTAGCTTTGATCCCAAAATTTGCCATCCTATCCTAATCACTGATATCGTATTTGCATACAGATGATGAGTTTAAGGACCTTGATCCCAATTTTATGCTGACACACTGAACCTAAAATCAAGAATTTCATTACAATCTTAAGCTTATGGATCCGAAATTAAGGATCAAAAGCTGAGGATTCGAATTAGGTCCCAAGATTAAGATCCTATTAAGATCCCAAGATTTAGAACCCACTAAGTCCCAAGTTAAAGATCCCAAATTAAAAATCCCATTCAGATCCCAGGTTTAAGATCCCATTCAGATCCCAAAGTTTAAAATATCATTCACATCCCAAGTTTAAGATCCTATTCAGATCCCAAATGAATGATCCCATTTAGATCCCAAGTTAAAGATCCCATTAGGAACCCAAATTAAAGGTCCCATTCAGATCCCAAGTTGAAGATCATACCGTAAACCATACCTGGGGTCCCATTCGTATTTTTCTAAACACCATTTTTATCCCAAAATTTGCCATCCTATCCTAATCACTAATATCGTAAATTCGAAATTGCATTCAGATGATCAGTTTGAGGACCTTGATCCCGATTCCCAATTTTATACTGACACACTGAACCTAAAATCAAGAATTTCATTACAATCTTAAGCTTATGGATCCGAAATTAAGGATCAAAAGCTGAGGATTCGAATTAGATCCCAAGATTAAGATCCCGTTAAGATCCCAAGATTTAGAACCCACTTAAGCCCCAAGATTAAGATCCCATTCAGATCCCAAATTAAAGATCCCATTCAGATCCCAAGTTTAAGATCCCATTCACATACCAAGTTTAAGATCCTATTCAGATCCCATTAAGATCCCAAGTTGAAGCTCCTACCGTAAACCATAATTGGGGTCCCATTCGTCTTTTTCTAAACACCATTTTGATCACAAAATTTTAGGATCCAATTCTCTAAAGATTCTCTACTCTTTTCTTATAGAAGAAAGAGGCCAAAAAATATCAAATTCAGTGCATGAGCTTGTAAGTCTCTGTTAACCTCGCACCGCGCCCTGTAATTATTATTTTTTTCTACTAATAAGATGGCGCGGTATTTTGCAATCAAAGTGTAAGCATAGTTACTCGCCCTGTTCACCCGCATCTGTATCTCTGGCATCTTTGATTCATTTAATCCATGGAAGTCCTCTCCCTGCCGTTATGTTCTATTAGTTTCTATTTTAATGGGCTTCTAATTTTTGTCATTGTAACGAAACTTTTTACATACCGTCTATATTCTTCTGTAAAATTACAAAGTACACCAGTCTGTGTACGGATTTTTTTCTCTCTGCACTTAATAATAATTAATTGCCATGCGCACTAGGCTAGGTATTGTCTATGGCCATATTAATAGTGCATCTATGGCTTAATGTATTTTAATGGCCAGCACATTAATATATCTTTACCTCAGCCAGGATTTTTGTATTATTCTGCATCAATTTTTATATATTTATCCGCATGGACAACATGATTACTTGGCTACGTTATCTTGCGCGTTTGCATTACATCGTACGCTTTTAAAATAATAGAATGAACGCTTGAAAAAGGCATTGACGTCTCAGTATTTTTTACCTGTTTCGCTTTTGTGCACATAAATAATTTAGTTGCTTGGCTCATTCACTTTTGCTGATTGATTGTTCGCACACTCTGCTTGACTGACTGTATCGATTAATAATAAAATTGTGTTTTTCTTGTGAGAAAATGCAGATGCTTTGCGTCTCTCTTTAATGATTGTTATATTTATTGAACTCCGGCACTTAATTTTGGAAAATCCGAATCACGTATCAATTGCAAATGGCTACAAAAGGAATCCTAGCAACTAGAACACTGGATGGGTTGAATTAAGGCGGCCCAGGGTCTCGTGTCGCAAAAGCGTGCTTAGCACGGGTTTGCAGAATCCGTGGAATTTTTCCCAGGCAAGTTTAGCTTGTAGACACACAAAGCAATTGTCTAGAGATCAGTCATTCATTCTTGTCCCACTAAACATGCATAACCTATATTATAACATGCCATACTAAGGGGATTCGTGTGATATGGTGACTCGTGCCCCCCCCCCCACCCACCGAGAATGGGAAGACAAGGCCAGTAAGACTATATAAACGGGGAAGGCTTTTAGAGTTTGGTGCGCCACTGTTCTGCAATGGGTTTAAGTGCGCTTGTACTAGAAGTTTGGCCTAGACGCACTTGGGATTTGCTGTCCCGCCACGAGTAGATTAGTTAGCTTTAGATTGGGCAACAATAAATAGGACGTATTGCGATTTCCTGCTGACTCCCGAAGAATTTTCCTCTGATGCAAATGAAAATGTAGTCCTAGTCGGATTTTAACTTCTGAAATTATAATGCATCAAATGTATTTTTTTATTAATGAAGGCTAAACGAATTTTGAAAAAAAATTCTAAACTAAAAAAAACAATTGACCAATACTACTGTCATGCAGCGATTTTTGTTTGCTTATTGAACCCAGAAATATTTCACCCAGCAACTTGATTCCCTACAAATCCTTTTTTCCCAATTAATGGAGACACCATTTTAATGAAACTTCTATTTTCTAGACAAAAAAGCATAACAAGAAAAGAAGCCATTAATTAGCCCGCGTTAACTTCAGGTCAGATCTTTCGTTCGTGAGAAATCAGAAATTCTTTAGTCTATGGCTTAATCACATCTACAGCTTCCCTTCAGCGCAAGGCCGCTTCATTATTATACAGCTTGCATAGGGTCTCAACCATCATCGTTTAAAAGTTAGAGGCATCGCTGGGCAGCTACGCGGCGAGTTTCAAACAAAAATTGCCTATTTTTATCGACTAAATAGACGCCGTCCGGCCCGACATGCCCATCTCCTCTAGTCGGCACCATTTCGCCGCCCAGCGTAGCGACAGCGCCCAGCGGCGACGCCTCTGCTCGCCGCCGCGGCACATCGGCCGCCGGTATCCGGGCCCCGGCCAGGCCTGCATCTACTCCGGCCCGAGCGGCGCCGGCTGCTGCCCGCCCCGACGATGCAGCGTCAGCAGCGGCGGCGCCTGCGCCATCGGCGGCGGCGCCTGTACAAGCGGCAGCGGCAGCAGCGGCGGCGCCTGCGGAACCGGCAGTAGCAGCTGCTGTGTGCCGTCAAGTAGCAATCAGCCCCAGCAGGTGCACCTCATCATCCAGGTGGTTGGCAGCTGCTGTTGCAACGGCGCCGGTGGAGCCGGAACCACGTTTACTGACGATCAGCCGCAGCAGCAGCAGCAGCACCAGCAGCCGGCCGCATCGGCGTCGACGTCTGGTTGGCCGCCAATGTCGTCGCAGGCTCCCTCGGCGCCGCCGCAGCCGCCACCGACGCCTCAAGCGCCGCCGCCGCCGCCGCCGCCGCCTCCGCCGGCGCCGCTGCAGCATCGCGCCGCGGCTCGAACCCGCAGCAAGTGCCGACCAATCTGGGGCGACGAGGTCGGCGGAAGTCGCGTGGCCGACGACGCCAGCCAGGTGTACCGGGTGACCCTGCCCTGCTGCTGCCGAGTGAAAACGGGGCGCAGCTGCTGATGGTCGAAGTCTCGCTGACTTGGACGACCTTCAACCCCGAGTTCTAAACAGCGGCACAGTTTCGGCTGTCCTTCGTTTTTCTATCAAACAGAAAACCAAACTGGCAAACCCAATTAATCAATTCCGTTTTTTGCGCCTGCGTATTTTTAGACGCCAATTTCGACCACAATTTGTCGCCACGGTAAAAAAGCCTGGTGAATTTCGTATATTTACGCTCATGTAGATCAGTTATTAATTTTTTCAATTTAAATGCAAAATTCTAATTTTGTATTGACTTGCTTGACTTGATTTATTGTTGGGATATCAATTGCTAGCACAGATTGTTTAAAGAAGCTTGACAGTCAGTTTTAGCACAATTATAGTGCAGGTATGTGCAGCGGTACAGAACATTATGACGTAAACACGTCCGCCCTCTTGTACCAAAAGTGCAAAATTTTATATGGGTTATCTGGGTACTAAGTGCCTGGCTGCGGGCTTGCTGCGAACTAAGCACTAATAACAGACAACCGCCTGAGGCAAGCAGTGTGTAAAATACCTTATGAGGATGTCCCCTGCCTACAGTGTCTGCGTACTCGTAGTACTTCCCAGAGTTACAGCACGAGTTTCCTGCAGGTTTCCTCTGAGTTACAGCAGAGCTTCCTAAGAGTTACAGCAGGAGTTTACAGCACGAGTTTCCCCAGAGTTACAGCAAGATTTTCCCCAGAGTTGCAACAGAGTTTCATCAGAGTTACAGCACGAGTTTCCTCAGAGTTACAGCACGAGTTTCCTCAGAGTTGCAGCACGAGTTTCCTCAGAGTTACAGCACGAGTTTCCTCAGAGTTACAGCACGAGTTTCCTCAGAGCTACAGCAAGAGTTTCCTCAGAGTTTCAGCACGAGTTTCCTCAGAGTTACAGCACGAGTTTCCTCAGAGTTACAGCACGAGTTTCCTCAGAGTTACAGCACGAGTTTCCTCAGAGTTACAGCAAGAGTTTCCTCAGAGTTACAGCAAGAGTTTCCTCAGAGTTACAGCAAGAGTTTCCTCAGAGTTACAGCAAGAGTTTCCTCAGAGTTACAGCACGAGTTTCCTGCAGGTTTCCTCTGAGTTACAGCAGAGCTTCCTAAGAGTTACAGCAGGAGTTTACAGCACGAGTTTCCCCAGAGTTACAGCAAGATTTTCCCCAGAGTTGCAACAGAGTTTCATCAGAGTTACAGCACGAGTTTCCTCAGAGTTACAGCACGAGTTTCCTCAGAGTTGCAGCACGAGTTTCCTCAGAGTTACAGCACGAGTTTCCTCAGAGTTACAGCACGAGTTTCCTCAGAGCTACAGCAAGAGTTTCCTCAGAGTTTCAGCACGAGTTTCCTCAGAGTTACAGCACGAGTTTCCTCAGAGTTACAGCACGAGTTTCCTCAGAGTTACAGCACGAGTTTCCTCAGAGTTACAGCAAGAGTTTCCTCAGAGTTACAGCAAGAGTTTCCTCAGAGTTGCAGCACGAGTTTCCTCAGAGTTACAGCAGAGTTTCCTCCGGGTTAAGGAGGAACATAAGTTGACTCAGATTTATGTCATCCAAGTAAAACCTGAAGTTAAAAGTTAGGTCACAGAATATCTTTGTTTTAGGTTAAAGAATTGCTGTAGATGCGTCTGAGCAATATCTATGAAGAATTTTCTCAGTATCTGGTCATTCAAGGACAAAAAAATTTGGCTATCCATTATTTTATAAGGATTGCGCACCAATCCATTTTGTTAGGTTAGCCTCGTTCGATGCCTCATTAGATTGATAGCTTCCTGAAATCTGTCGGTTGTTGTTAAGTTTGCCTATTTAGTGCACTGTTGGCGACGGATTCAGCTAGCACTTTTGCATCGGGTTTAATGAATGCCAACTCAAATAGCAAATTTTATTCTCACAGAGTGCTGCTCCGCCTGATAGCCAATAAGTGACAGCTTGGGTGGCTATGCGAAGTGAATACGTGTGCGCGTGAGTTCAGTGGGTGAGTTCTTGTTAAGGGCATCCTACTTGTCCTTTTTTCATAAGTTATGAGTTCATGTCTGAGTGCATGAGTGATTGAGTAAGTGAGTCAGTTAAAGAGTGAGTTCATAAGTTCATAAATGATAAATGAATGAGTGAGTGAGTGAGCGATTGAGTAAGTGGAGTAAGGGATTGAGGAATGAGTAAGTGCATGAGGTGAGTGAGTAATTTTATGAGTTTATGATTTCATGGGTTTATGATTTCATGAGTTTATGAGTTCATAATTCTATGAATGAGTGACCTCATGAGTGAGTTCATGAGTGACCTAATAAATGAGTTTATGAGTAACCTCATGAGTGAGTTCATGAGTGACCTCATGAGTGAGTTCATGAGTGACCTCATGAGTGATTTCATGATTTTATGAGTGAGTGAGTTCATGATTTTATGAGTGAGTGAGTTCATGATTTTATGAGTGAGTGAGTTCATGATTTTATGAGTGAGTGAGTTCATGATTTTATGAGTGAGTGAGTCAAGGAGCATCGTCCATGAAAGTTTCGTAAAGGCAAAAATACGAAAAATGAGAACAGATAATTGGCTTCACTTTTTTATCGACAGGTGTCACTTTTTCATGCAGAATAGTATAACGAGTTTTCCAATAGCCATATTATTCGCTTTCCAAAAAAGTATTGCTTTTTGCATTGCATTGCAAAAGTATTGCAAAAAAGTACATTTTAACGCCGTCTTTCAATCCCAGTACAGATGACCTTGAAATTTCCGTAAAAATGGTTTGAAAAAAATCAGCTCGCTATTCCTAACGAAAAGCGGACAAACTTTTTTTATTAGGATAATTGCAGCGATTCCCTGACACCTCTGCTCGAGGGTCCCCCTCTTCTCAGGGGGAGAGAAGCTTCGGAAAGAGTGACAGAGGGGGGGCAGGCGGATGCTGTTTGGGCAGCGAATCACCAGATCGGGAACTAATGCCCGCTGCCATTCATATAAAATAAATGCTCACCGTGTCAAACCCATGGCTGCAAGTCGCTTCGTGTTTATCTATCTGCTCCGGAAGGGAAAACTTGGCAAACACAGACAAAGATTCCCATCGGCGCTGAATGGAGCTGTCAGAGTTAGTGCTGAATGCCAACTTTGACTTCAACAACAGCTCGGCAGGGCAGCCGTTCCTGGCTTTGGACTATCCAGGTACGATGGGAAAGGCGCCGATTTGAATTGTTGTTCTATAAATTCCTAGAAATTTCTACATCGTGTCATTTTACAGAGATAGCGGTGCTGGGCCTGCTCATTCTGCTGCTGGGCTGCGTCTTCGGCTCCATCGGCAATGTGCTGGTCATTCTGGCTGTTGCCATGTGGAAGGTTTGCAATTTTTTTGATACTTCTAATAGATTTCGGGTATAATGATGCTTAGATTGTGTCAAATATAAGTGTGTACAAACTTAGTTAATGAGGAACAACTGTGAATGAGCGAGTGGCTCGGCGGTCTAGCGCGTCTGCTTTGTGTGCCACTGGTCCAGGTTCGACCCCGCGTTGTAGGTTGACTATTTTCCCTCCGCACTGTTTCGTGTGCCGGCTAGCATTAACTTGGGGCCTTGTGCACTGAATTGGTTTGGGCTTATGAGTCAGTTGTGCAATTTACACCCATGAGGGCAACCCCCCCCCCCCCAAGGCATAGAAAGTGTATATTCATGGAACTACCGCCTGTACAACCCTACGAGTATGTGAGTGCGTGACTGCGTGCTATACTGGAATTCCGTTGCGCACCGTGTGTTTGTGTGTGTCTATGCCTGCCCCGTCGCTGGTTGTGGGACAATGTTGCTTCAAGCGTCAAGGTGCCTACAGCCCTCCTGCAGATTTAGCTTTTTTAGAGAAGCTGAAATTTTCCAGCTTACATTGGTACCCGAACTCTGTTGAAACTTTGTGTGATGAATTCGGCGTCTGCTTGACGTGGGACTCGAACCCACGACCTTCCAGTCATTAGGCAGGCGTCAAAACCGCTAGGCTACAATATCTCTCCATTCAAAAAGTCATGAATTAACCCTTCAATTGACTGATGCGCAGCTATTAAACACAAAAAATTGACAGCAGCATAGATTAACCCAAAATAAATGTAAAAGCAGCAAAACTCAACCAACCCGATCCCATTTCAACAGCCGCTGCACACTGTGGGCAATGTGTTTGTTGTCAACCTGGCCATTGCGGATCTGCTCATCAAAATCTTCTCCGATCCTTTCGGCATCGTTGGTAAGTTCGGGAATCATTATTCTGGATCAGCTCCCTTCATTCTGGATGCGCTCCCTTCATTCTGGATCAGCTCCCTTCATTCTGGATGCGCTCCCTTCATTCTGGATCAGCTCCCTTCATTCCGTATCAGCTCCCTTCATTCCTGATCAGCTCCCTTCATTCTGGATCAGCTCCCTTCGTTATGGTTTCCCAATGTGTCAATCACCCCGCTCTATGCGCATATTTAAGCCTTCTAAAACACTGTCGCCAACCAAACAAAAGTCCAATCTTATCAAGTAGATGAAGTATTTCAAAGAACTACGGCAGTGCGACTGCACGCTAATCTGTTATGATTAATATTTCTCCTATTCCGCACTCAATCGAACAGACCCGCTGGCATAAACAATCCACCTATCCATTAATGAAAATTAATTTTAAATCCATGGACGGCAACAACAGAAGGCTTAACTTAACAAGAAAGCAATCTTCAAATGAGACTTTTAACTGCATTGAGCTATCAATAATTTAGATAAAGCAATTTAAACAGGGTCAAATGAGAGTCACTTAATTTATTAGAAGAATTCTCTTTATGTCTGGTTCATTTAAATTGCAGTGAAGAGCCGCTGGCGCCTTGTGCGCTGAATTTGCAGTACGGATCCGACTAATTAAAGTGATTGAACACGCCCACTGGGATAAACATGGTTAGATAAGGATCTCCTTATCTTAGATTCTTATCTAATCTAAATCCTTCTTCTGTCTCGCTCTCACTAATTCTCTATTGTTCTGATTTCTTTTCTCTCTCATTCTAAATTCTCTACTCTTTTACCTGTCCTCTTCTCTAATCTAATCTCTCCCGTCGACTTCTCTAATCTAATCTCTCCTGTCTACTTCTCTAATCTAATCTCTCCTGTCTTCTTCTCTAATCTAATCTCTCCTGTCTACTTCTCTAATCTAATCTCTCCTGTCTACTTCTCTAATCTAATCTCTCCTGTCTACTTCTCTAATCTAATCTCTCCTGTCTACTTCTCTAATCTAATCTCTCCTGTCTACTTCTCTAATCTAATCTCTCCTGTCTACTTCTCTAATCTAATCTCTCCTGTCTACTTCTCTAATCTAATCTCTCCTGTCTACTTCTCTAATCTAATCTCTCCTGTCTACTTCTCTAATCTAATCTCTCCTGTCTTCTTCTCTAATCTAATCTCTCCTGTCTACTTCTCTAATCTAATCTCTCCTGTCTACTTCTCTAATCTAATCTCTCCTGTCTACTTCTCTAATCTAATCTCTCCTGTCTACTTCTCTAATCTAATCTCTCCTGTCTACTTCTCTAATCTAATCTCTCCTGTCTACTTCTCTAATCTAATCTCTCCTGTCTACTTCTCTAATCTAATCTCTCCTGTCTACTTCTCTAATCTAATCTCTCCTGTCTACTTCTCTAATCTAATCTCTCCTGTCTACTTCTCTAATCTAATCTCTCCTGTCTACTTCTCTAATCTAATCTCTCCTGTCTACTTCTCTAATCTAATCTCTCCTGTCTACTTCCCTTATCCAATCTCTCCTTTGTCAGCTTCTCTAATCTAATCTCTCCTTTGTCAGCTTCTCTAATCTAATCTCTCCTTTGTCAGCTTCTCTAATCTAATCTCTCCTTTGTCAGCTTCTCTAATCTAATCTCTCCTTTGTCAGCTTCTCTAATCTAGTCTCTCCTTTAATTTCTCCAATATCCTTCGTCTGCTCTCCTCTCTATTCTTTCTTATGCAATCTTGCTCAACAAGCTTGCATAAGAAAGAATATCAACCAAGCCCTTATCTTGATGTATATCCTCTCTTCTATGCCAAACTACGAGTATTTGCCTTGTCCTTACCTTGGAGCGTGCCCCATAACAATCGATTAGTTAATCATTTACTAAATGCATTGAGAACAGTAGTAGCACGAGTCGACTAGCTATTCGAAAAAAACCCTTCCGCAAAAAACTAAGGCATCATCAACGGTCGGAACTACTTCCTCGACCGGCCGGCCCTGTGCACTTTCGTGGCTTCGCTATGTCTGATCTGCTGCTTTTGCTCCCTTTTAAGCATCGGCTTCATCGCCGTGAATCGCTACGTATTTATCTGCCGGTACAGCGCCTACCCCAAGCTGTACAACAGGCGCACTGTGGGGCCCATGCTAGTCGCACTGTGGCTGGCCAGCTGCATCATGGAGCTGCCCAACTATCTGGGCAGGGGGCGGCACATCTTTGATCCAAAAAATTTGGCCTGCCTGTGGGATCGCATGGCCGACAGGGGCTACACGTTCTTCGTTAGCGTGGTGGCCATCGGCTCGCCCTGCGTGCTCATCGCCATCTGCTATCTGGCCATCTTCCTGCACGTGCGCAGCCGGTCAAAGCGGGTTGCCCACTCGGTCAAAGGCGAGCAGGTGAGAGTGATGAACTTTCGGCAAAAACTAAAACTCCAAAATACGAACTAAACCCCACACAACTTCAAGCCTCTAACTTTAACTCCCACCCTCTCTAACTGCAACCCCACACCAACTTCAACCCCACACCAACTTCAACCCGCCCCAACTTCAACCCTTTCTAACTTAAACCCTCTAACCTCAACCCTCGAACTTCAACCCCCACCCTCTCTAACTGCAACCCCACACCAACTTCAATCCGCCCCAACTTCAACCCTCTCTAACTTCACAAACCTCTCTAAATTTAACCCCACACCAACTTCAACCCTTTCTAACTTCAACCCCACCCCAACTCCAAACCCATGCCAACTTCAAACCCTCTCCAGCATCAAATATAGGAGAGTATTTCGATGAATGTTGCCTACAACGCGCAATTTACTTCCCAGGCGGTGCAGCAGTCCCGCAGCTCCATCCGCCTGGCCCGCACCCTGTTCCTAGTGTTCGCCATCCTAGTAGTCTGCTGGACGCCCTACGCCTTCTTGGTGCTGTTCGATCACGACGACCGACTGCCGGTGCACGTCCATGCCTACGCCATCATCCTGGCCCACTTCAACTCCACGGTGAACCCGATTGTGTACGGCGTCTCCAATCCGGAGTTCAGGCGCGGCTATCGGCACGTTTGTCGTCGATGCTGCCTGCTGCCAGTGGCGGCTGTTGCCACCAAGCTGAGGCGCCAGATTGGCGTGGTCGAATGGGCCGCCAGGATGACGTCGGCTAGGGAGGCGGAATCAACTCTGGCTAACATGCAGGACGAGACCGAGCTGGAGCAACGAGTGGAATGATGTCCGGCTTGCAACAACACATGGAAGTCGGGCACATTAACTTTAATGAGATTTTACAATTGGACGATATTCAAGTTAGCCGCTTGTAAATTGATTTAGTCGTTGAACATTCCGTTTCGACACAGTAGCTGCTAACTCTTAGAGTAGCTTTATTTGTTTAGCTAAGCTTATCAGCTTATAAAATAAAAGCAAAGGAAATCTTTTTGAAACAGTGAAAGCTAGATTTTCACCTCCTAAAAGCCGCCATATTTACAGAACTCGAGTATTTACCCATGTCCGTGAAAGTTCATGCGCAACTGGCCCAAGAAACAGAGAGATAGAGATTGATTAATTGATCTATCTATCCTGCGTGCAAAGTAGCACTATAGTTTGTCTATGGCCAAGATTTAGCGCATTTGCTGCCCGGTGACGCGCGTAAAAACAAGGACACCTTAAGTAGAAGGACGGGACACTTCGTTTCTTGGAAAGTGTTCGGAGTCCAATTTTCGCGAAAAAAAATACACTACGGAGATAGGAAATTTGCAGATTTTCGACATAAAAAGATTGCACTCGAGTGGAAGCAGATGCAAATCTCATCTTTTGATATGTGCTTCTTGCCTTCTGACTCTATCGAGCTATGTGTATCCTTATTAGTGAAATATTGATCTTTAAATTATTTCCTTCGTAAAACATTTGTCGGAAATTATAATTTCAATAAAATGGTATTTTAGCAGCTGCGCAGGTCAGATCCTCTTCTAGTTGTAAGTCTGTTTTATTCAAAGAAAATTTCTATCAATCAGTATCTTGGATAACTTTGCTGATCCCGTCACATTTCAATGCCCGATTCTCTCTGGATTGGCTAGTTGTCATTTAGTAGTTTTTTTTTACGAAAGTGAACTAATATCAATAAAGTAATAGGAAGATCAATTTTTCACAGATTAAGACGTACGTAGTTCGATAGAGTAGGAAGGTAAGAAGCACAAATCAAAAGATGAGATTTGCATCGGCTTCCAATCGAGTGCAATCTTTTTATGTCGAAAAAATGCAAATTTCCTATCTCCGTAGTGAATTTTTTCGCTAAAATTGGACTCCAAAAACTTTCCTAGAAACGAAGTGTCCGTCCTTCTACTTAAGGTGTCCTTGGTTGAAAATGTAGGATTGACTGTAAAGTCTTCGTAAAATGCCTACTTCGCACAATGCTTTGTTGTTGAAGTGCTTAGTCAATAACCAAAGAAAAGCAGTTTAGAACGGCACTTAAAATGTCGGTTTCGCGGATACAGGGGGCAGTGTAACAGCTAAGGCACTTGGCTTTGCACTATTGAAAAATTCGACTTTTAACTAACGGTTTAAAGATTCTGTTCTCGCTTGAGAGCGCACTTACTTTCTAACACGGTACAAGTTGTCTGTCAATTGAGCTTTTGCTTAGCCAAGTGGGAAAAAAGGGACATTTAGCACGCAAAAAAGGACGCGAGTTTTCGGTTTTTTTGTTAATGACGTCGAGCGAAAGGCTTCGATAATTGAGATGGAGCTCTGATACGCATCAATTACCACCACATTTTTGTATCCAGTATGCTTTGAAAAAAAATCGTTCAAGATCTAAATTGTATCGATTCGCAAATTGACAAAAATAACTTGCACAGTAACTGGCGCCTTGGCTCTCTATGAGAAATAAGTTGAGACCTGTTCCGAAACTGAATGCTACATTATTGCTAGTGCTGACGTCAGATAGCTTTTTTTGGAATCAGATCAAATTTAGATATAGGTAAGTGAGAATCGTGGTTATTTTCTAGGGCAGACTTTCGGGTAGTAACTGGGGAGGAATTTTGGGTATGATCTGAGGAAATATTATAGGTTGGATCTAGGAAAGGATTATAGGCAGGATCTGGGGAAGAATTAAAGGCAGGATCTGGGGAAGAATTATAGGCAGGATCTAGGGAAGAATTATAGGTTGGATCTACGGAAGAATTATAGGCAGGATCTAGGGAAGAATTATAGGCAGGATCTAGGGAAGAATTATAGGTTGGATCTAGGGAAGGATTATAGTTTGGATCTAGGGAAGAATTATAGGTAGGATCTAGGGAAAAATAATGGGTAGGATCTAGGGAATTATTGCAATTGTGACCTAGAAACAAGAGAACAATTATGGGATCTAAAGAATAACTTAGGGATGTAGGAAATAATTACGCGTACGGGTAATTACGAAAATTATCCGGATGTACGAGCGTAGAATGAAATTTAAGACAGGATCTGAGAAGTTTCAAATGCTCTATTTTAGACTTTAGGACGCCAGCAAAGATATTTGAGCTTTGAGAAACTATGGCTAATAAGACATCGGAAGTAGCCGAGGCTCTATGGCGTTTGGGTTGAGAATAAAAAATCGGAAAATTAGTAGCTTTAGTTAACCATATTAGTCAGAAAACTGAGAATGAAAACCGATCCGACGGCAGGAACGAACCATGCGGGCTATCGAGTCCATACTCAGAATACAGGTAGGCAAGGGCCGACAGAGATCAGAAGATGAGCGAAGCAAAATGTTGAAACTTGATTTCTCGTTTTTTTATAGCGTAGCTGATCGATATCCTTGAACGGAGAGGCCGCTTCAAACCGGCTGAGCTGCTTCAAGTGAACTGACAAACTCAATACACAATTATTGAGTTCAACTGGAAATCTGCGGAGCTTCAATTTCTTTGCTAACAAGCTCTCGCACGGGGGAAAGCCAGTTTTACCTTTGAGTAGCACTATAGGCGGTGAACTGAGAAATCCACTTGAATTTTAGGGCTGTTTAAAGTTCAGAACGATTAACTAAATTTTGTTGCAGTTACGGTGCAATTAAAGGGCGCGGTTCATAAACTCATCGGGAGTCTGCATCTAATGGGAAACTAGCGCTTAGGCGGACTCTGTGTCCTGTATTAGTATCATATCTTTTATGATAGGAAACTGTATCGATGGAAATTTGTATCCAAGGGGAATATATATCTGAGGGAAATCCATATCTGAGTGGAATCCATATCTAAGGGAAATCCATATCTGAGGGGAATCCATATCTGAGAGAAATCCGTATCTGAGTGGAATCCATATCTAAGGGAAATCCATATCTGAGGGGAATCCATATCTAAGGGAAATCCATATCTGAGGGGAATCCATATCCAAGGGAAATCCAAATCTGAGGGGAATCCATATCTGAGGGGAATCCATATCTGAGGGGAATCCATATCCAAGGGAAATCCAAATCTGAGGGGAATCTATATCCAAGGGAAATCCAAATCTGAGGGGAATCCATATCTGAGGGAAATCCAAATCTGAGGGGAATCCATATCTGGCGGAAATCCAAATGAGGGGAATCCATATCCAAGGGAAATCCAAATCTGAGGGGAATCCATATCTGAGGGGAATCCATATCCAAGGGAAATCCAAATCTGAGGGGAATCCAAATCTGAGGGGAATCCATATCTGAGGGGATCCATATCCAAGGGAAATCCAAATCTAAGGGGAATCCAAATCTGAGGGGAATCCATATCTGAGGGGAATCCATATCCAAGGGAAATCCAAATCTGAGGGGAATCCATAACCAGGAGGAATCATTTTGTGCGGTATGGGGAAAAGTATCCCAGAGAAAACTTCGATCATACGAGTTTTAAGGATGCAAGGATCTCGTATGCAAAGATGACTGCGTCAATAGGGAAGCTTTAATCTAATGGGACACTGTATTCGGCACCCATATTAAATGAATTAATATTTTCCTTTCAAAAAGCCAATATTATTGAGATTTAGACCAAGAGTAATTTTACGTGAATTAGGGCTTCAATCGATGCAAAACAATTTAGTTTAAATAAAAAATAACAAGTCCAGTTGCTTAGGATGAACTAATATTATTCTGAAACAAGAAATCAAAGGCATACGGCAGTAGCGGTTAGCGCACATGTATTTTCAAGCGACTAATGCCAATTATTATCATATGCAGAGCGCGCACCGCAGACTCGCACACAAACTATGACAAGAAGGAAACAGGGGAGGCAGGTCAGCTCTGTAAAACGCGCGCTCTCTGTCACACACACACACACACAATGTTGGTTGGTCAGCGCGGCCGATAAATGCAGGTGCGCTATGCGATTGCTACTATACTATACTTATACTACTATACTACTAAAAGTATTAAGTCGGGGAATTAGTCGGCAAACAAGCATCTGTAGATCGGGTTAGTTTAAGAGATTTTGCAATGCAGCACAACACAAAACGGGTGGCCAAGTCTTTAGTATAAATAATTAACAGCAGAACACGAATAGCTCGATATGAACAGATTTAGACAAGTAGAGGCGGATACACAGAACAATGCATGGGACAGAATGACAGCTGCCAGGAATTGTGAGGCCAAATAATAATTATATTAATTGGGAATTTAGAACAGTGAACTAAGTCCTAAAATATAAAAAATAGACCCTAAAAACACAAGAATTCGTAAGAATTTAAGCAGTAAAATTTACTAAAACCGTAAAGAAGATACACAATACAAAACTCGGTCGCAAAGTAGACTAAAACTACAAAATCCCAGTCCCACAAAGGCTAAAACTGCAAAAATCCCAGTCCCATGTGGGACAAATATTCGAAATCCCAGTCCCACATAGGCTACAACTACAAAATCCCAGTCCCATGTAGGACAAAAATTAAAAATTCCTATCCTACGAGTAAAAACAAGATCTTACTCTAAAATTGGACGCCAACTTTTAAGCTAGCCAAAAAGTAGGCTCAAAGCGGCAAATTCAGCTGACCAAATGTTGGACATCAAAAAACTTCAACACAAAGCGAACCGTACAAATCTTAATTCTTGTTTGACCCATTTGACGCAGTGATAAAAAAATAGAACATTTAACGGCAGGTCCAACACGAACGATATCTGATTAACAAAGTCAGTGAGACTTGCCTTCCAGAGTCTGCAAACTGCAAGTCAGATATTCTCCTCGGTCAAATACTTGAGCAGAGTGCGGTCGACCAGCTGGCTGTGGGTGTCGGCGCCCTTCTCCAGATGCCCGGCAGCCATCAGCAGCCTAGCCACAGCCGAACGAAGCGCCATCAGCTCTTTCTCTTTCTCTTCTTCTTTTTCGCGCAGAAGCTGAGTAATGCAGAATAATATCCTGCGTTAGTAAAGACTTAAAAAAATTGGAATTATACACTAAGCTGTACCTGTCTGATGCCTTCCTCGTAGATTTTAAAGTAGGTCTCCGTTGGAAATGTCTCCAGCTCGGATACCGGCATGCGGGCAAAGTCGGTGTCAGCTCGGGAGAAATTAGGCGGACAAAAGTACTTGAGCACCTCGCGGAGTTTGTCGGACACGGCGGACAGCTGCTGGTTGACCGACTGCAGCTCCGAGGTCAGCTGATAGAGGGAGAGGAGGAGGCTGTCTGTCTGTCTTTGTCTGTCTGTCTGTGTGTCTGTCTGTGTGTCTGTCTGTCTGTCTGTCTGTCTGTGTGTCTGTCTGTGTGTCTGTCTGTCTGTCTGTCTGTGTGTCTGTCTGTTTGTCTGCTTGTCTGTCTGTCTGTCTGTCTGTCTGTCTGTCTGTCTGTCTGTGTGTCTGTCTGTCTGTCTGTGTGTCTGTCTGTTTGTCTGCTTGTCTGTCTGTCTGTCTGTGTGTCTGTCTGTCTGTCTGTGTGTCTGGCTGTCTGTCTTTGTCTGTGTGTCTGTCTGTCTGTCTGTGTGTCTGTCTGTCTGTCTGTCTGTCTGTCTGTCTGTCTGTGTCTGCTTTCTGTCTGCCTGCCCGTATGTCTGTCTGTCTGTCTGTCTGTCTGCCCGTATGTCTGTCTGTGTGTCTGTCTGTGTGTCTGTCTGTCTGTTTGTCTGCTTGTCTGTCTGTCTGTCTGTGTGTCTGTCTGTCTGTCTGTGTGTCTGTGTGTCTGTCTGTTTGTCTGCTTGTCTGTCTGTCTGTCTGTCTTTGTCTGTCTGTCTGTCTGTCTGTCTGTCTGTGTGTCTGTCTGTCTGTCTTTGTCTGTCTGTCTGTCTGTCTGTCTGTCTACCTGTCTGTGTCTGCTTTCTGTCTGCCTGCCCGTATGTCTGTCTGTCTGTCTGTCTGCCTGTCTGCCTGCCCGTATGTCTGTCTGTCTGTGTATCGGTCTGCCTGTCTGTCCGCCTTTCTGTTTGTCTGTTTTGGCTTGTCATTCAGTTTCCAGATTCTGTTTTTAATCGTGTTCTTAATGCTAATTTTTGGTCTGCACCCATTTGTCTCTCTATAGATCAGTCTGCCTGCGTGTCTGTCTGTCAGTCAGCTCAATCTCCCGAATCTACCTGTCTACAAAACACGTCACTCACCGACTTGACCGCCGCCTGAGCGGAAGCAGACGTCGAATTCACGCCATCTTCTGCAGCCACCGTTTCCGCTGCCTGCTTTTTCTGCTGCGGTGGCATTTTATCGGCTGTCTCGTTGTTTGTCTGCCCGGCAGCGGCGGTAGAAATTGTTGCCGGCGTGCGCGTCACTCGCACAGTTGGCGCCGGAGGAGGTGGCGGCGGCGGCTGCTGCTGCTGCTGCTTGGCAGCAGGTAAAGGCGGAAGCGCGCCGGAGGATCGCTTGGCCATGGGAACGGACTTGGGCGGCGCCGACTGCTGCTTGGCCTTTTGCGCCGCCGGCTCTTCCTCTTCGCTGGACTCGCCTTCTTCTTCTTCTTCCTCCTCGTCCTCCTCTTCTTCGTCGCTTGAAGACTTCGCGGCGGCTGCGGGTTTTCTGCCTCGCGACGCCTGCTGCTGCGGCTGCTTTGGAGGCGGAGGCGGCGGCGGCGGCGGCTTCTTCTGAGGCGGAGCGGCTACTGCAGAGCGGCGCTGCTGCTGCTGAGGCTGCTGCAACTGCTTCTGGTGCTGCTGCTGCTTAGCCGCCGCGACAGCCTGCGGGGTGGCCGCCTTGCGAGCGGGAGGAGGCGGCACCGTCTTCTTCTGCTGCTGCTGGGCGGACTGCTGCGACACTCGGCGCTTAGCCGGCGGCTCGTCAGCCTCCTCCTCTTCTTCATCGTCGTCGGATTCGTCCTCGTATTCTTCCTCAGAATCTTCTTCGTCCTCGGCGGGGCGCTGCTTGCTCGGCTGCTGACGGCCGCGAACGGCCTGGCCGCCGGTGAGCTTCTCCAGTTCGGCCTGGCGGCGCCTGATCATGTCCTCCAGCTCCTGCTGCCGCTGCTCCTTCGTCTTGATCTTTCGTTTCAGCACGCGGACCGGCACGGACAGAATCTGCTCGGGCTCGGAGCAGCGCTTGTGCGCGTTGTCTGGATTGTCCTTGCACTCCCAGTGGTCCGGCACGGACTTGCCCACCTGTGCGGGGGGGGGGGGTTGACGTTGCTTAGATGTGCTTCAGGGGCGTTGGTTCAGGGGGTGATGCTTCAGGGGCGTTACTTCAGAGGTGATGCTTCAGGGGCGTTACTTCAGAGGTGATGCTTCAGGGATGTTACTTCAGATGTGATGCTTCAGGGGCATTACTTCAAGGGTGCTACTTCAGGGGTGATGCTTCAGGGACGTTACTTCAGGGGCATTTTTTCAGAAGTGATGCTTCAGCGGCATTACTTTAAGGGCATTACTTCAAGGGCATTATATCAGGGGTGATGATTCAGGGGAGTTACTTCAAGGGTGTTACTTCAGGGGTGATGCTTCAAGGGCGTTGCTTCAGGAGCGATGCTTCATGGGTCATGATTCAATGGGTAATGCTTCAGGGGGCGTCACTTCAAGGGAAGTGCTTCTGGGCTGATGGTTCATGGGCGAAGCTTTAGGGCGTTGCTTAGCTGTGCTTCAGGGGCAATGCTTATTTGTGCTTCAGGGGTGATTCTTAGCTAAATTTAAGGGGTGATTCTTAGCTGTTTCAGGCTGAGGAAAAAGGTAAAAACGGTCATTTTATACTACTGCGTATTTGAGTACAAAAGCCGCTTACCTGATTTGACTGAAACGGCAGTATCCGCCACTTAAGGCAGCGATTGCACTGCACGTGAGTCTGCAGGCTGATGGCCCGCTTCTTGGCGTATTTCGGCTCCTGCGAGGGCGGCTCGCTCCATTTGGCTTTCAAATAGCCGAACTCGGCCCAGAACGCGTCCACGCCGCCTGGCCGCTTTTCGATGCCGATGTCGTCCCAGTACTGCATGAGATGGTCGGACATCGCCCGCAGTAGGGCTCTGTATTCTTTAGCGTCGGCAAAGTCCTGCTTGCTGTGCGTCGGCATCAGCAGGATGTAGGGCACGTTGACGATGCCAACAACGCCGCGACAGGTCTGGCCGCTGTCCAGCTGTGGCCCGGTGCGTTCGTACATTTTGATTAGGCGGGAGCAGTTGTACACAAACATGCCGTACATGTTGCGCTGCTCCAGGTTAATGCCAAAGTAAAATGTCAGCGTTTTAGGCTCTTTCAGCGCCTTCTGCTTCTTTTGGGCGACCACCTGGACAGTTGTGGATGGCAGAGTTGGCACTGATTAGATTGCTACTTGAATAGATAAACAAATAGATAATTCACAAGCGTTTAGGGCGATTATTTCGGCAAGGTTGAGGGGCGATTCTTCTGATTGGGTAGCAGGTTGAGGGGCGATTCTTCTGTTTGGGCAGCAGGTTGAGGGCGATTCTTCTGTTTGGGCAGCAGGTTGAGGGGCGATTCTTCTGTTTGGGTAGCAGGTTGAGGGGCGATTCTTCTGTTTGGGTAGCAGGTTGAGGGGCGATTCTTCTGTTTGGGTAGCAGTTTGAGGGGCGATTCTTCTGTTTGGGTAGCAGGTTGAGGGGCGATTTTTCTGTTTTGGGTAGCAGGTTGAGGGGCGATTCTTCTGTTTGGGTAGCAGTTTGAGGGGAGATTCTTCTGTTTGGGCAGCAGGTTAAGGGGCGATTCTTCTGTTTGGGTAGCAGTTTGAGGGGCGATTCTTCTGTTCCGATTCTAGTTATAGAAATAAGAGACGCAATTACAAAGAAATGAAAAGACGCAATCACCTTCTTCATCTGCGCCTCCCGTTTGCTAGTAGCCAGAGCGTCGCGGGCCTTGCGCAGCGCAATCCGATCGGCCGCCTCAACCGGCGCCTCTCCAAGCCGCTTCTCCAGGTCGCGCAGACGGGATTCGAACTCGCGTACGCGCAAATCGGCCTGTTTAGTTTCCTCTTTTGATTTGGCGGCTTCGGCCTCCGCCCGATTGCGGAATGTGCGCGAGGCGTAGTTGTACTGCAGCGGCTTGTACAGGCAGGACAGCAGCATGCGCGTCTGCACTTTCTTACCCTGGATGTACACCTTCATGCGCGGATCGATGTACATAATGGATACGTAGTGGCGCAACGATTTGCGCTCAGGCGGCTGACTGTGGTTTGGGGAGAGGGGGGAGACGTCTTTGAATTCAAACGTTACTCTTAAAAAGTTACCTTTTAAGGTCTTAAAAATTTTTAAGATTTTAAAGAATTCTCTGAAAGCGCATTATCAGACAGTCATTTTCCCATCCCAGCCTCCTTACTCGACATCCGAATAGATGCCCGACTCGGCCTCGTCCTCATAGTCGGGACTAGCTAGCAGCACGTCGGTGGGATCCGTGGCGATGTCCAGCTCCGGCTGGCCATTGTCCAGCAGCTTCACATTGTAAATCATTAGCAGGGTGCCGCTGGAGCTTTCGTTGAGTTTCTCGAATTGAGCGAAAAATTCCGATTCAGTTTTGAATGGCGAATATTTAAAGATGACGGCCATTTCAGGTCTGATGCCGTTCAGCCGCCGTGGGATCCTCAGCGAGGTCGTACAGGGGCTCGCGAGAATCTACGCGGAAGCAGGGCAGAGGGACGATCACTTCGTCTAGGCTTTCGGCTTCGTGAAATGTACGCGATAGGAATAGCGCGCTCATAGTGTCCTCCTTCTTAGTGAACAGGATCAGGTCGTTGCCGATTCGCATTGACCCGGATTTCAGCCCGTTGCCGTACATGCCAATAGCGCTGCTGTCGTCCGATCGTTTAGCCGACCGGCCGAACGTGATGATGTCCTTGGTCTCTTGCGGGTCCATGCCGCAGCCGTTGTCACGCAGGCACAGCATGTAGCCGCCCCGCAGCTCTGGGTTATTCACTGCCCGCGAGTAGGTGAGCGAGTTTAAATAGGTAAGAGAGCCACCTTCCATTTGCATGGTATTTATAAGCAAATTATCTGTTTGAATCTTTGTGTCTATTCCTTATTAATTATCGTTGTCTACAGCAGCTGTCTAGATAGATTGTGTCCTTGTCTAGGGCAGCTGTCTAGATAGATTGTGTCCGTGTCTAGGGCAGCTGTCTAGATAGATTGTGTCCGTGTCTAGGGCAGCTGTCTAGACAGATTGTGTCCGTGTCTAGGGCAGCTGTCTAGATAGATTGTGTCCGTGTCTACAGCAGCTGTCTAGATAGATTGTGTCCGTGTCTAGGGCAGCTGTCTAGATAGATTGTGTCCGTGTCTAGGGCAGCTGTCTAGATAGATTGTGTCCGTGTCTAGGGCAGCTGTCTAGATAGATTGTGTCCGTGTCTAGGGCAGCTGTCTAGACAGATTGTGTCCGTGTCTAGGGCAGCTGTCTAGATAGATTGTGTCCGTGTCTACAGCAGCTGTCTAGATAGATTGTGTCCGTGTCTAGGGCAGCTGTCTAGATAGATTGTGTCCGTGTCTAGGGCAGCTGTCTAGACAGATTGTGTCCGTGTCTAGGGCAGCTGTCTAGACAGATTGTGTCCGTGTCTAGGGCAGCTGTCTAGATAGATTGTGTCCGTGTCTACAGCAGCTGTCTAGATAGATTGTGTCCGTGTCTAGGGCAGCTGTCTAGATAGATTGTGTCCGTGTCTAGGGCAGCTGTCTAGATAGACTGTCTATTTTAAGAGAAGCTGTCTAAAGTTGTAAAAAAATACTAAATGTCTAGAGCAAGTTGTAAGTTGCAAAATCATGTAATCTTGAGAGCAATTGTATTCAAATACCATAGGATTTTACTCTTGGTATAGTGCAGAGAAAAGAAAAACAAATTTATGATACATAAAACAAAATTAATAAAGACTTCAACAAACCTGTATAGATATCTAATTCTGTGGCATGGGCATCTCTAAAAAATCAGAAAAAAAGGTTTTTTTAATTTAATTACAACCAATTGTCTAATAGAAGCATATAAATTACAGTGCTTACCTGGCATTGTCAATCAATTCAGCAATGGCACCAAAAAGGAACTCATGTGTTGTTCTAAAACAAAATAAGTAAAATAAAATTAGCTTTTAATAAATTTCTTATTAAAGAAAACCTGAAACTTACGAATTTGTATGTAGATACTCAAAGCTAAGCTGAGCTTTGTTTAATGAAGAATAGCTCATTGGGATACAATTTAATGTTTTAGATCTGAAATTGACAATTTTGCATTATATATTTTCAATTAGATTCATCTTTTGCAACATAGTCTTTGCACAATAGGCTAAGCTTTTGAATATCATTATATTTGATGGTTGGTTATATTTTTTGAATACCTCTTTCAATAAAATTTTTTGATTAACACTAGCTATACAATCTAATTATTATCAAAGAATTATTATTGACATAGGCATTGCATATTTATAAAATACAATTTCTATGATTCAATATAATTGTTGTTTTAACTTCAAAAACTATTTTGCACTTAATTCTAAGTATATCTAAATGTTTAATAATTGGATAATATAAATAAATATTTATTTAGAAATCTATTATTTTTATATACTGATAAAATAAGCAAATATATACCCCCTTTTGTAATATTTGTAATATGCTTGATATAAATAATAAAATCTAATATTAGGGTTGAGTCTTAACTAGTTAAAATTAATGTAAACTTTACACAATGGCTATTCTTAAAGAGCAAAGAAAAACTTTTACTTATTGCTTTTTCATTTCATCAATTTAAGCTTAAAAATTTGAGCATCATTATAAATAACTTAATAAGCCTAGGCCTACATACAAAAACAAATGATACTGTCTATCTAAAATACTTCACTAAACAATAAAAAGAAATAATTAAACAGTAGGTCTATGTCACTATGTCTATGATTCTATGCATAGAATTTAGACCATCATAAATGAATAGAAGACAACAGCTAATAATGGTTAAAATATAGCAAAAACAGCACTGGTAGCAGTTTAGGACTCTGGCTAAGCGGAGTTCAAGACGGGGCAACTAGGCTAGGCCAAGGGGGTATCTGGCCCCTTCCCCTTGCACTTTGTAGACTTGTAGTATGTAATTTATGTTCCATGGCATAACCAAGGCGAAGAATGAAGTCTATTTTGTTTTAGCCTCCTCGGATTGGTTAGCCCCAAAGTTGTGACAAATTGACTTGTGCCATGCCCCAACCGAAAATATTTCGGAAGAAGCGCATGGTACAGTTGAAATTTTTAGGTGGGGAGATAGGCCTGAGCAAGAGGTAAATCTGCATCATAGAACTCCACAAAAAGCACTTTTGAAAATTTAAATTAGACAAGAAGTGTATTTTTTGCTGGGCAATTGCAGCAGTCGTGACAGAGGGCAGTAGGATCAGCATTACACTGCTCGTCTGCTACGACTACTAAGTAAAGTAACTTAAGTCGTATTAAAAAAGCATCAGGGCAATTAAAATTAAGTTTTTTGACACTTTTAAAACATTTTGCTATTGTTAACAAAAGGCTTTACATAGCTAAATTATCAGAACAAGACTCGACGACAAGCATTTAAGTCAATCTTTTAGAAAACTTTTTAATCATTAAAAAATTATAAAATTTAATATTAGCAGTAAATATTTATACTTTTTTACGAGTAATCCACTAACACAAATACCGAGATTAACTACTCAAGTGTGTCCTTTAGAACGTGTACTTAACTATACACTGTTTTATTGAAGTATAGGTAGAAGTGCCTAATTTTTATGCAATCATATTGCCTGATAAATCCAATAGTTTTAGCTTTTTGTTTAGCATTTAGGGTTAAGCGTTTCGCAATTATCAATATAATTTGACTTGAGTTGAAATTTTGCTAAATTATAATTGTAAAACATCAATGATCATGTTTCACAAAATGGCAGGCGACACACCTTGTTCTATGCTATGCATCATGTGTGAGCAGTATGACAAGCATATGCAGCCTGCTAGGATTCGCCTATCCAATATCTAGCTCCTGGCTACACTATTGCAGCTATGCAATTGTGCCAATGCTGGGCCCATAGCAATGGAAGGCTAGGCTAGTTCATCTAATAGTTTATGCGAGCATAATAGTAGTACTATTTATTACTTAATTTTATAAAACTTGGGCCCTAATAATATTTTCTTTATTGCCTATAATTCATTAGACCCTCTGCTATTGCCTTTTTGGACATGTTATAAGTATAGTCTAGATAAATCATTCATGACATTAGGTCCTATTTATTTTTTCAAACAAGTTATTTTGCTTTTAAAGAATAGTTTATTCAATTCTCTAGTTTTATAAGTTTAATTAATTTACAAAAATTAAAGACTATTACTAGTAAACTTAAATTTGCATAAGGTTAAGAATAATATAGCAAATTAGCAATACATGGCTAGCCTATATCTATGGCAATCACCTAATCCAAAGAAGGAAATTAATATATTGTCTATATCTATTCACTATTAAATTTTAAGGACTAAGTTATGTATAACTTATTTTTTATTAAATAACATCTTTGTCAATCATGACTTTCATTCATTAGTCTAGTCTAATATATTAATTGTATATTTTTATTGATTTAATAAACTTTAATTACATATTTTAAGGTTAGAATAGTTTTTTTTCATTGAATTTTTTATATAATTAATAATAAGGTAAATTAATTAATTTGGAATTGTTAGCTATTTAGACATAAACTATATAAGTTAGACATAAACCTATGATAATATTAAATACATTTTATTTTCAGCATGAATAAATATAAAAGTATTAAAAAATCTTTATGAGATTGTCTAAATATATTCCAACATACTTTAGTTCAATTACTTGCAATTAATGCTCTGTAAGATAGCAAAGAAAGACACATTTTTATATATACATCTAATTGACAAACAAATTGGAAACCTTTGTCAGGAAAATGTTCCCAATTAATCTTCATAGAGAGTGAAAGAACCAAAATATATGATGTCTTCCCAAGTAGGTAACAAATCTCCCTAGTTGACCCTAAATCCCTATTAAAGGTCATACTTGTAACCATTTAAAATTTGAGAAAAGTCCTATTTATCTTAAACAGGGGTTGGCAACCTTTAGCCTCTAGGCCTGATGCAGCCTGCTAGGATTCTCCATCCTTTGCCCTCAGAACCCTTTGAAAGTTTACTAGCTATTGCAATCTAGCCTCTCCAAGACAATAGTCTGAAAGGCTCATTGAAGAAGCAGTTCTTATTATTCCATATTTTCTTACTCTTCTCCTCTCCATCCTTTCCTCTTGTTTATCTGCTCTCTCTCTCTCCTCTCCCTCTGCTCTCCATCTTCTCTACCTCCTCTCCCACTTTTCTTTCCACTCTCCTCTTTTCCCTCTCTTCTCCCTCTACTCTGTGTGGTACATAAACTGACCTATATACCAAATATATGGAAGGGGAGATGTAAATGTAATATGTATAGTTTATGGGCAGTCTTCTTATCTGCCCTACCAATGCTTTATTTGTTCACTTGCTTGAGCTCAAGTCTGATAAATAAAAAAGCTCCCACTGGTACGTCCGAACTTGGCAATTAAGAGTAAGTTGTTAGTCTTGCATTACCATTATACATATCCATTATGTACCTCCTCTCTTCTTCTCTCCTCGCATCTCCCTTTTGATCTTCTCATCTCTTTTCTTCCCTCTAAATCTAAAGTTACCTATATTTTTACCACACTGTCCCGCAGTCATGTTCTTCGTTTATATGAGGGGTACTGCAAAAGTTTTTAGCCATGACTACATAAAAGCTCAGATCTGCTTCATATTTCACACGTTTAAAATAGCACATTAGAGAAGCCTGCAGGTCAATTTTCAAACAAAAAGCTTGCAGACCTGTTTAGCTGCACTTAATTTCCCAATACACTTTCAGCATCTGTTCCATTTGCGTTATGGAACTGAATCGGGAGCATTTTCGTGCAATGATTTACTATGATTACAAATCTTGTTTAGACTGCCACCAAAGCCATCAAAGGCTGTCAGCAGCTTTCTCAGACTCTGCCCCGTCCTTTGCAACTGTCACCGGCTGGTTCCGCGAATTTCGGCGCGGACGGGATTCGCTCGAAGATGAGGCTCGGGCAGGCAGGCCGCCAACTGCAATAACACAGGAAAACATTGCAGCTGTGCGCAGCATGATTGAAGCAGATCGGCGAGTGACCTATGAGGAGATAGAGGCGACCCTGGGCATTCATTCGCATGCCATCCAGCAGATCCTGCACCATCACATCGGCGTGCGCAAGCTGACGAGTCGCTGGGTGCCTCACTTGCTCACAGCTGAGCAGAAGCAGGCCAGGTCAGATTGGTGCCAGCAGATGCTCCGGAAGTTCGAAAATGGCCAAGCCAAGGCAGTTTCCGACATCATCACGTGCGACGAGACTTGGGTCTACTGCTACGAGCCAGAGCGAAAGTGTCAGTCGCGTGTGTGGGCATTTGCTGAGGAGGCACCTCCGACCAAAGTTGTGCGAGGCAGGAGCACTGGCAAGCTGATGCTGGCTGTGTTCTTCAGGAGAGGCGGCCATGTGGCAACTGTGAGGCTGCAGCAGCAGCGCACAGTCACAGCTGCCTGGTAAACAGACATTTGCCTGCCCGAGGTGTTTTCTAGCATCAGAAAATCACGACCAAAGACAGGAGTGCGGGGCCTGTTGCTCCACCAGGACAATGCCAGCTCGCACACTGCGCATGCAACGCAGGATTTTCTGAGGTCCAGCGGTGTTTCTCTGATGAGCCACCCGCCCTATTCACCTGACCTCGCCCCGTGCGACTTTTTCTTGTTCCCGAAAGTCAAAGATCGCATGCGTGGCAAGCGATTTACTTCGCCTGAAGACGCTGCTGATGCCTTTGATGAGCTGGTTTCCGACATGTCTGATGCTGAGTGGCGCCACTGCTTTTCTGCCTGGTTTGAGCACATGAAACTTTGTGCAAGCTGGCGGCGAGTACTTTGAGAAGCTGTGAAAGTTTCATGATGATAGCTTGTTCTGACCAGGCATGGCTAAAAACTTTTACAGTGCCCCTCGTATCTGACCCTCGAGGTAAAAAAAGGTTGCCAACCCCTTGATCTAAAACCTCCAGAGCTCTCCATTCTCTGGTCCATTTTGAAAACAAGCAAGGTACAGCAAGTAAAAGCCCCCTTAGAAAGTTACAAACCCCCTTAGCTAACTTAAAGTCCATATTAGCAAATTAGAATCCCCTTAGCAAGTTCAACCCCCAGCAATTTAATTGTTCCTTTAGCAAGATAACAAGCTCTCTTCGCACATTAATAATTCCCCATAGCAAATAAACCACTCTTAGCAACTAAAAACTAACTCAGTATCTCAAAATCTGCCTTAGCAAGTTAAAAGACCCCTTCAGCGAGTTATCTCCCCAGCAATTTAACAACTCCCACAGCAAGTTAACAATCGCCTGAGCTAATAAATTACCCTCATTCCTTAGTATTTTGGAAGCTGCCCTTTGCAAATAAAAAATACCCCCAGTAACTTAAGCAACCCCTTTAAGCTTAGCTGCTGTGGCTATGCAGTAAGCTGTACAGCTAGGCCAAAAGTTGTGTGTCTATTTGGTATTTTTTCATTTGCAGACTGATTGCCACTTTTACTAACATAGATTCCTAGACTGGACTGGCACTCTTGCAGATTCTTAGAATTGGTTATCACTTGCAGATTCAAAGTAAGATTGATAAGATTTAACTTTATTAGATGATGCCTAACTGTATTATTGATAAAAAGTTTTTTTGCAAGGTTGATCAAATTCCCTTATCTTATGTGACCCATTGTCATTAGGAACAAATAAGGTCTCTAAGTTGAAGAAAAGAATAAAAGAGAAAAGAGAATAGGTGCCATGACATGGGCCATTTCGGGGCTAGTACCATGTGAGTTTTGCATTTGCGGATGCCAATCTAAAGAGCTTGCGTAGGGCCTGGGAGTGAAATGCCGAATATGATTGTTAGGTGAGCAGCTGACTGGGAATCCAGATAGGAATTTAAGGGAAAAGAATAACTGAGACTGGGGGGGGGGCGGGAATACTGTTAGGGAAGCGAGAGTTTGGGACGACTGACACCAAACTCGGCGAATGAAAAGAAAAAGAACCAGCGAGCCCGAGGCCTCTAGTAAGCTAGCTAGAGAGAGTAAAGAACTTTAAGCCGAGGAAAGAATCCTCACTTCGTTTTCTTTACTTTTTTTTGCGGCTGCCGCTTGCTGAGGACGGCTGCCCTCACCCTCTCTATCTGACGCGCACGCACTGCAGTGGTCTCGCATGTAATTTGATGGACCCAGTTTGATAAGGCGAGGCTCTTTTTTGGAGGAGAAAGGTTTAGAAGTGGGGAAGAGAGAGAGGCTCGGGTGGAGGGCTAGGAGAGGGGGTTAGATGTGTGTAGAATAGAGGCTGAGCAAAGGACGATGCTTGCCGGACTCAGCCAGCGCTTATGGCGGCGGGAGGGCTGCGCGAGTCACATCCGCATTGGCTGGCCCGCGGTGTGGCAAGTCCAAGCGGCTTTGGCAAGGAGGGAGAGGTTGGTTTGGCGGATACGCTACCAAGGACAGGGATGCTGGATTGAAGAGAAGGCTGACAGAGAACCTCGGTTTCGGGGTCGGGTAGTTGGTGGAGTTCTAGGAAAAAATGTGCCCCCGGGGGTGGTAGAGAGGGACAGTGGCAGTCGTCCTCTCTTGCCGTCCCTGTCTCCTACTTTTTTTCATCCGCCTCCGACGTGCGCTTGACTTAGCGTAGCTGCGGCTTCTCTCTCTATTTTCCCGAACTTGCATCGGCTTAGCCTCGAACTTAAAACCTTTAGTGTAGTTTTTCTGTGTTAGCATTTCTCTCACCGTGTTTTATGTAAATATTTTTTGATCCAAATATTGATAGAGACACCAAATTACTATCCAACTGCGACAAAGCAGCTTCTTTCTATATAGTTTTTTTGTGTTAGTTTTTTGTAGCGGCCGCTGCGATAATTATGGAGAGCCAAACCACTATAAAATAGTTGCTAAGCAAACAAAACAAAATAAGAGATCATAGCCTGGCCACGAGCTTTAGCCGGTCTACATGACTCGAGTCTGGGCATTCCAGCAACAACCAGTCAGCCGCCCAGCACAGCAGCTGCCGCCTGCAACAGTGGCCGCTGATTTGGCGCCAGCTAAGCAGCTGCAGCGGCGCCTAATGCTGATTCGTCGTTCGTCGATTAGCGCCGTTCGTTATGCGACTTAGTCGGCGTCGTTGGCGTCTAGAATGGACGCCGGCGCCTTCGCTGTTGGCGCTGCGACTCTGCCTGTTAGCCGGCGCGTTCGCCTTCACGGTGGCGGCGGCCGCGGCCGCTCGCCAATCCTCCTCAGCGTCGGACGCCTTCCTAGCCGCCGTGCTGTCGCTTGGGCCGGCGTCGAAGTTGAAAAATCGGGCAATACGAAGCAGCGCCGCGTCGCCCGTTGAATTGACCCGTCAGCTTGTTGACAGTCTCGACCTGTGTCCCGGCGATTCCGACAGCGCCGCCGTCGCCTCCCGACTGGACACCCTGTCGGCCGCTTGGCTTCGAGTCGGCCACTGCGCCCACCTGCCTCTAGCCGCCGTGCTGCCAATGTTCCCTAGGCAGCCAAACGCCGAGCCTTTGCTCGGTGTTGGCGGCGCCGTCGCTAAAGAATTCAATTTCGACGTCAAATTGCCGAGCGGCGGCTGCTCCGTTCTGCTGCTCGATCCGGCCGACGCTTTGCGGGCGCTGATGCTGGCTAGCGATGACAGTTCGTCAGTTGATGCGGCGGTGACTTTAGCCTCCTCTGCTGCTACAACTTTGTCTTCTAGTAGCAGCAGCAGCGGCGGCAGTGCTTCCAGCGGCCTGTACAATTCCAGCAGCTCTATAGTAGGATCCTTCATCGAGGACAGTCCGCTCCCAATGAATCCGCAGCCCCAGCTGGCATCAGCATTGTTAGCTCAGTCGGCACCTGCTCAAACTTTGAATTTATCTCGCCTAATCTGCCAGTGCGCTCAAGCTATCCTTCACAGATCCGAACAGTTGAGGTCAGTTTCTAATCATTTCAACGGCCTGCTTAATCAGATGTACTTTAAAGCGAGATCGGCTCAAAGTCAACAGCATTTGGAAAGTGTAAAACGATGTCGGGTGAGTGACCTTCAAATGTTATGCCATGGGCCGTTCAAAATGTCTGTGGTTGTACACTGCTCATGTCGTGTGATTCGTTTATTTTCAATCTTCGAAGCGCCAAAAAGGCTGAGTTTTTTATTTGGTACGCGAGAGAGCTGGACCTGGCGGAAATTAAGTATTTTACCGAGACCATTATCGATTCCTTGAGTCTGCCCTGATCCCCGAACTGATAATTAGTATCCTATTTTATAATAATTAAAATGCTTGGTTATTGCGCATTTCCACAGTTGCAATTTCTCTCATAAAATGAAACGCCTTTTAAATGCCTTGTTAATTTAGGATTTAAAATATCAAATTTAAATTTGGGAATAAAGACTCCAGATGAGAAGGTGCGAATGTATGAAGTGGCACACATAGAGAGTGGCGAATGTAAGAAGTGGCACACAGAGAGTGGCGAATATAAAAAGTGTGCGAATGTAAGAATTGGCACCCAGAGAGAGTGGCGAATATAAGAAGCGGCACACAGAGAGTGGTGAATGTAAGAAGTGGCACACACAGAGAGTGGCGAATATAAGAAGCGGCACACAGAGAGTGGTGAATGTAAGAAGTGGCACACACAGAGAGTGGCGAATATAAGAAGCTGCACACAGAGAGTGGCGAATATAAGAAGCGGCACACAGAGAGTGGCGAATATAAAAAGCGGCACACAGAGAGTGGTGAATGTAAGAAGTGGCACACACAGAGAGTGGCGAATATAAGAAGCGACAGAATGGCGAGTGTTATGAGTTGGCTCTGAAATTAGAAATCTCGCATGCTAAAGCTGTCACACTAAATGTCTAATGCTTAGAAATGGCACCGTGGACCAACTAATTGTAAAAATTGGTATCTCTCAGTGGCCTGAGACGGTGAACTTCTATTTTAGTCGGAATAGAAATTTTGTCCAATTCTTCAGCAGCTAAACTGTCTAGTGCAACTGTGCAAAGTAGTTGAGAAAAACTTGGGCCCCAGCTTCGCTTGCTTAGGTCCGAGCAAAGGAATTTATCCTGGCAATGAGTCAAGTCGGTTAACTCGGCCGATTGCCGCCGCTTTTCAATCAAGATTTCTTGCCGTCTAAAGAAAACTAGGAGCGCCGGGTAAAAAAAGGAGGCTGAGGGGGGCAGGGCGAACTTAGGGACGCAAGTTGGAGAGCGAGGCTCTCGGATGAGGCGCGGCTCCTTGGCTGTCCGTCTCCGTCTTTCTCTCCGCAAGTTTCATCCCACTTTCTCCTTTTTTTATAGTCGGCAGTGTAAGTGTCAAACTGCAGCACAGGGGAGGCGGATAGGGGAGACGGATAAGGATGCGTGAGAGGGCCCCGAGGAGAAAATGAACCGAATGAGTAATTGGCGCCCCTGGAAGGATTTTAGGCGCGAGGAGAGGCGTTAGAGAATGGGAGAAGAGAAGTCGAAGGAGGCGGCTTACTGGGAGAAAGACGCCTGGAAGGAGATAATTCCCTCGCTATTCCCACTTTTTCTTTTTCATCTGGTGCGGCTGACTTAAGTAAAAAAATGTGATGCCTTCCCACCCGTTTAAATGGATCTTCGAAAAGCAGTGCTCTCTCTCTATTCTCTCTATATCTTTATATTTTGATCTCTAGCACGCCTCAGAAAGGCCCAGAGCACTGGTTTCTATGTGGTTCGGGTTTATAGCATTAGGCGGAGGCTGGTCTGTTTCTCTTGCAATTTTCTACTTTCCATTTTCCCTTCGTCAGTCCACCCGCCAGCTTGTCACTAAACTTTGGTCAGCAAAAAAAATTATTCAAGTGGAGAAGCACAAAGTGGCCGACCAGACGTCAAATAAAAGGTGAAGTGCGTGTGGGTTCGGCCTCAATTCCCATCTCTCTGTGTGCCGCTTTCAATAGCGTTGGTCATGGCCTCATGGTCCCACTTAGGCCGCTGCTGCCCTTTGGGAGATCTGTAAATTGCCTTTCCCCGTGTCCCCTTTATGTGTATGGGTGGGCCAATTGGGTTTGGGGGTGGCGGGCAAGCCGTGGTGTATCTTAATAATAATAATAATAATAATAATAATAGTAATGTGCACTTTTAAATCATTTTCCGCTTCATCGGTCCATCAACGGAGAGTTGGGAGAGAAAAAACCGCCCTTGCTTGAACAACCGGAGGCTACTAAGCTTTAGAGCGCATTGGAGGCGAATTTCTCCTTTCTTCCCAAAGAATCCTTTCTCTTCCCTGCGTGACGGGCCTAGTCAGCCAGCGTGTCAATTCGTGCGTGAAATTTGTCGGCTCCCCTCTACTCTCGGACTCCTCTGTGTCTCTCTTGGCAGTGCGTAGAATCATTCTAGGCTGAAGGGCAGGTCTGACAGTACCGACTAAGTGTTTTGTAGGCTTCGCTTTTAGGGTTATGGGGGATTTACTAGGTGCACGATCTATTGACTGTGGGATGTATTTTGTATCGTATCTATAAAGTTTGGGATCTATTGAGCGTGAGACCTCAATTGTGTGTCGGATCTATTTTGTGTGGATCTATTGACTGTGGGATGTATTTTGTATCGTATCTATTAAGTTTGGGATCTATTGAGCGTGAGACCTCAATTGTGTGTCGGATCTATTTTGTGTGGATCTATTGACTGTGGGATGTATTTTGTATCGTATCTATTAAGTTTGGGATCTATTGAGCGTGAGACCTCAATTGTGTGTCGGATCTATTTTGTGTGGATCTATTGACTGTGGGATGTATTTTGTATCGTATCTATTGTTTCGTGCGATGCCGAATCGCGCAGAAAGTAAATCTGAGCCTTGCAGGCTCGCCCGCACTCAAGGGCTCTTGTCGTGTATATTTGCCATAGACTAATGGCTTTTACTTGTACTTATAATAGGTTGGTGCCCTTGGCACGAATACGCTAATACACAACACCTCCCCCCTAAAGTTAGTCAGACTTTCACTCGTAAGACTTTTTTTTGGGGTCAATTTGAAGTCGTTGTGGGGGCCTGCGATTCCGAGCAGACCCAGTTCTTCGCTGCGGTGCTTCGCCAGGGTTTCCACCAGTCTCCATTTCCAGGCCCGTTGTACGATTCTGATTGGGTGCCTCTCCGGCTTGAACTGGCAGCCTCCTGCGAAGCAATTTCCTGTTTCGTCGGAGCACGCGGCCACTCGTCAGTCTGACCAGAAAGTCATTGTTCTTCATAACCTCGACCACGACTCCGTACCGATCCCATCGCTTGTGCTGCGTGTCTTGAACAGCCACTCTGTCCCGCACTCGGAGCTTTGGCAGTTGGCTCGCCGTCGTGTTGTAGTAGCGCTCGATCCTATCCCGCTTCTCCGCCGCTCTCCTGTCCACTTCGTCAGATGCCATTTGCCACTCCTTAGCGAATGATCTTCGGTGGGCAGGCAGGGTGTCGCGCACCGGATGCCCGAACACTGTCATGGCTGGGGACCTCCCGTCGGAGCGTGGGGCGTTGCAGTAGATGAGCAGTCCCTGGGACACGTCGTCCCAGTTTGGTTCTCTTGATGTCACGTTCCAGTTGCCTCTGATGATCTTCTTCATCGCTTTAACTGCTGCTTCTGCTCGGCCGTTACTTTGGGGATACATCGGTGACGATCTCCTGTGCTCGACGTTCCATCGGCTCAAGAATCCTTGAAATGGCTTTGCAGCAAATTGTGGTCCGTTGTCTGTCCAGAGCAATTCCGGAACACCTTTTTCGCAGAACCGCTTCCGCAAGGCGTTGATGACCTTGTAGGTCGGTGCGTCAGTCCCGAGGTAGTCCAGTGTCGGCCAGCCAGACTTTCCATCTACAGTTACCAGGAACATCTTCCCAGCGTATTGGAACAAGTCTGCGTGCAGTTCTTGGAATATTCGCTCCGGTTCTTTTCGCGCAACCAGAGGTTCCTTCGGCTGACTCGGTAGGTTCTCCTGGCATGGGACGCATTTTCTCGCAGCCATCTCGATATCGTTGTTTATCCTTCCGATGATTTGTTGCGGGAAGTTTCTTGGAATGATACCGAGCTCGCGGCATGTCTCTCTTGACAAAATCATGCTGGACACTCCGCTGATGACATGAAACTGGCGCTTTAGCTCAACTTTACCCAAGCTTATTTTTAGCTGGATCGATCCCATGGACTTCAGATGCCTACCGTCTACGGCCTGTGGCTGTATGTCGGATGGTAGTAGGTTGTTCGCGTCTTCACCAAGACTTGGCAGCAGGTCCTCTGGGATAGCATTAATAAACGCCCCCGTATCCGGCAGAGCTGAGACGGTCTTTACGCCGTCTTCCGTGCTGATGCTCAGTTGCACACAGGTTGCCGACTTCTCACTTGGCCTGTTGCTGCCCGTAACAGATAGTATCGAATGGAGTTTCTCGGTTCCGACTGCATTCGAGCTACTTTGGCATTGCCTTGCGAAGTGGTTCGCCTTACCACATCTTTTGCATGATTTTCCCCATGCTGGGCATTTCTCTTTGCCGACCTCGTGTTGACGTCCACAGAACTTGCAGCCCCGGTCCGTGGCCGCAGTCCGCCCGCTGGCTTGAGTATGCGGTCCGGTCTTTTGAGCCTCAGCAGTGCCATGATGCCTTGACTGTTTGCCCTTCTTGTACGCTGACGCTCGTCGAAGAGCAGACATTTTCGACGTCTCGTTCTTCATTGCTGCGCAGTTCTTCCTGGAACTTTCCATTGTCTCGCAGATTGTCTTTGTGCGCTCCAGTGTGAGGTTGCTGCCTTCCTCCAATAGCTTCTCGACCGTCGCAGGGTCACGAAGTCCCATCACGATGCGGTCGCGCAGTTGAAGGTCTTCGCAGTTTGCACAGCATCTCTGGAAATTGCATCGAGCTGCCATCTCCTTGATGACCACGAACCAGTCGCTGAACGATTCCCCGTCCTGCTGGTTGCGCAGCCAGAACTCGCGCCGCTCAAAAATGTCATTTTTCTGGCCGCTGATGAACAGCTCCAGTGCCTTGATGGTTTCACCGGCGTCGTCCTTGTGCTCAGCCTTCAGCTGAGGCAGGCTGTCGACGACCCGGAGGGTCTCCATGCTCAGGCAGTGGCGCAATGCGAAGAGCCGCAGCTTTTTCTTCTCAGCTGCCTCTGCGATTCCGTTCAAGCCGGACAGCTCTTCAAATGCTTCCCACAATTTTTTCCATTGTGGGAATAGATGCTTCTGCGATTCGATGTCGAACTGGGGCGCTCCTCTGACGTCGATCTTCGGGGCCATGGCCAGAGTGACTCCACAACATATGTCGATGTCTGGGTCCGTCACTTCAATCTTGGTGAGCTTTCTCAATTAGCTGCTTGCGATGCCATGTTTCGTGCGATGCCGAATCGCGCAGAAAGTAAATCTGAGCCTTGCAGGCTCGCCCGCACTCAAGGGCTCTTGTCGTGTATATTTGCCATAGACTAATGGCTTTTACTTGTACTTATAATAGGTTGGTGCCCTTGGCACGAATACGCTAATACACAACATCTATTAAGTTTGGGATCTATTGAGCGTGAGACCTCAATTGTGTGTCGGATCTATTTTGTGTGGATCTATTGACTGTGGGATGTATTTTGTATCGTATCTATTAAGTTTGGGATCTATTGAGCGTGAGACCTCAATTGTGTGTCGGATCTATTTTGTGTGGATCTATTGACTGTGGGATGTATTTTGTATCGTATCTATTAAGTTTGGGATCTATTGAGCGTGAGACCTCAATTGTGTGTCGGATCTATTTTGTGTGGATCTATTGACTGTGGGATGTATTTTGTATCGTATCTATTAAGTTTGGGATCTATTGAGCGTGAGACCTCAATTGTGTGTCGGATCTATTTTGTGTGGATCTATTGACTGTGGGATGTATTTTGTATCGTATCTATTAAGTTTGGGATCTATTGAGCGTGAGACCTCAATTGTGTGTCGGATCTATTTTGTGTGGATCTATTGACTGTGGGATGTATTTTGTATCGTATCTATTAAGTTTGGGATCTATTGAGCGTGAGACCTCAATTGTGTGTCGGATCTATTTTGTGTGGATCTATTGACTGTGGGATGTATTTTGTATCGTATCTATTAAGTTTGGGATCTATTGAGCGTGAGACCTCAATTGTGTGTCGGATCTATTTTGTGTGGATCTATTGACTGTGGGATGTATTTTGTATCGTATCTATTAAGTTTGGGATCTATTGAGCGTGAGACCTCAATTGTGTGTCGGATCTATTTTGTGTGGATCTATTGACTGTGGGATGTATTTTGTATCGTATCTATTAAGTTTGGGATTTATTGAGCGTGAGACCTCAATTGTGTGTCGGATCTATTTTGTGTGGATCTATTGACTGTGGGATGTATTTTGTATCGTATCTATTAAGTTTGGGATTTATTGAGCGTGAGACCTCAATTGTGTGTCGGATCTATTGTGTGTCGGATCTATTCTGTATCGTATCTATTTATTGTGGGATCGATTGAGCTTTAGATCTGTTATGTACGAGGGATGTCGTATGGGATCTATTGTGTATGGGATGGATCTGTTGTGTATAATATTTATGTGTGTGTGTGTGTGTGTGTGTGTGTGATGTACTCGCATTGAGTCTGGGATCTATTTTGTATGGGATGGATCTATTGTGTATAATAATTGTGTGTGTGTGTGTGTGTGTGTGTGATGTACTCGCATTGAGTCTGGGATCTATTTTGTATGGGATGGATCTATTGTGTATAATAATTGTGTGTGTGTGTGTGTGTGATGTACTCGCATTGAGTCTGGGATCTATTTTGTATGGGATGGATCTATTGTGTATAATAATTGTGTGTGTGTGTGTGTGTGTGTGTGTGTGTGATGTACTCGCATTGAGTCTGGGATCTATTGTGTTAGATCTATTTTTTGTGTGATTTATCTGAATTTTGATCTATTTGGTCTGGATCTAATGTGTTGGAAATCTATTTGGTGTGAGATCTATTGCGTTTAGCATCGATTTTTTAGAATATGCTGGTTCAGAACCCGTCTGCCGTAAATCTCTTGAAATTTACCCATTTACGGATGCATCAGGTTTGATTTGAGATTCATATGTGGGAAACATTATGTTATTTGGTTGAATTAGTATTTTATTTCTATATAAATTTACATAGAAAGATTACTGAATTTCGCGCTGGCCTAAGAATAGAAGTACAAACAGCAAGCGTTGTTCAATTGTTTGTCTGGCTTGTGGTTTAGTCTAATTTTACTGTGCTGATCAAGCCACCGCTCACTGACTTTAAGCTCTCTTTTATCCGCTAGTTTAAGCTGAGGTCAGGGGATGTAGATTGGGATTTGCTACGCTAAGGGAACTTTTACTGTCTGCTGTCTGGACGCACAATTTGCCAAAGTTTGACACGCTGCCTGCCCCGCGAATCAGCGCTGCCTCTGTTGTCTCTCGCCACTCTTAATCTCGGCGAATTAAGCGGGAAAAGTTTCCTAGCTACATGTAGACTCTATAGACAACTTCCTATTTTCATTCGTGGCCTGCCGATCCGTTGAGTTCCTGCTCTAGCCCTCTCTTGCTCATTCTCTTATTTGCTTTTGTCGCTACGTGCCGCCTAGTCCCCCTCAGACTGGCCACTCCAGCTCCGGTAGCGGCGTCTCGATCTACTTTCTCTCGGCTGACGCGCCCTCTGCCCAGTTTTTCTCTGACCCTCTCGTTTGGACCGCTTGGGCTAATCCCTCATTAGCCAAGTGGCAGCCGGCTTACCTTCGGGGTTAGCTCGGTAGGGTCTCTCGCTACTTTCTTATCCATCTCTCCCCCCTTTTTCTTTCAAGTTTTTTTCGAAGGAGGGATCTTTTGAACCCTTTTGTACTCGTGTTTTGTATTAGAAAATTAATCCAGAGCCAAGCTTTTGCATTCAGATTTTGACTCTAATTAATGATGGCTTCCGCGATCCGCAGGCTGCCTACACTGGCTGGCTCTGCTCCGTGTACTTTTCTGTTCACAACACCTCGAGAGAGGTCTGGACCGCTCGCGCCGCTCGAGGCCGCTTCGCCGACGCAGCGAATTCGGCTCTGATGCGACCCTGTCCCGACTGGTGCCAGGCGGTGGAGACCGAGTGCCCCTATCTCAGCCCGTCCGAGGAGGTCTCCAACGCTGGCGAGCCGCTGTTCCTGTGCCACGGTGCGCCTCCCGCTCAGCTCTCTGGCCTAGCGATTGCTTGCTGACCGTGCATTTGGTCTTTTGTTCTTTTGCACGCCCCCTTTTTCCTGGCTCTCTTCCCCTGACCATTTACCCTCTGCCCCTACCCATCTCCCCTCTGCCCCTCACTCTCCTCCCCTGACCATTTACCCTCTGCCACTACCCATCTCCCCTCTTCCCCTCACTCTCCTCCCCTAACCATTTACCCTCTGCCCCTACTTATCTCCCCTCTTCCCCTCACTCTCCTCCCCTGACCATTTACCCTCTGCCCCTACCCATCTCCCCTCTTCCCCTCACTCTCCTCCCCTGACCATTTACCCTCTGCCCCATCCCATCTCCCCTCTTCCCCTCACACACCTCCCCTGACCATTTACCCTCTTCCCCTACCCATTTCCCCTCTTCCCCTCATTCTCCTCCACTGACCATTTACCCTCTGCCCCTACCCATCTCCCCTCTTCCCCTCACTCTCCTCCCCTGACCATTTACCCTCTGCCCCTACCCATCTCCCCTCTTCCCCTCACTCTCCTCCCCTGACCATTTACCCTCTGCCCCATCCCATCTCCCCTCTTCCCCTCACACACCTCCCCTGACCATTTACCCTCTGCCCCTACCTATCTCCCTCTTCCCCTCACTCTCCTCCCCTAACCATTTACCCTCTTCTCATTTTTTCTCTCCCTCTGCTTTAACTTTCACTGCCTTCCTCTTCCTTAATCTTCCTAATCCCTTACTCATATCCCCTCTCTTCTTCTAGCTCCATCATTTTCCTAATTATATGAATCTCACTTACCTCTAGCCATTCTCTTATTCTTTATCTCATTTAATACCCCCCTATGCCCTTTATTGCTGGTGTATTGTTTTGTATTGCTTTTCTCTTCCATCGATGTTTTTCCTTATTATCCCAAATAATGAGTTTGAGGAGTGTTGCTGTGTTTAGGTTAGCTAAGGCTGTTTAGTGGGGATAATATGCATCCCGTCAGTGGCGTAAATCGTTCTGTGTAGACAGTGAAATTCAGTCTATATCCATCTAAACTACTTAAGCTGCTCAGTGAGCCCCAGTTCCCGCGAGGGCCTGCGCTTTTCTCCTTTGCCTTCCTACAGCCGCCCTACGCAAGCTGTCAGTTGGCTTTAGAATCAACGCAGAGCGCGGCTGGGCTGCCTCCACCTACGCTTATTCTCGTTCTGTCTGGTCAGTTTGCGGACTACCGAGCACTGAGGCTTGTTTTAATGCTCGCCTGAAGATGTCCAATATAGGATAGATAGCTGCTTAGATCTGGGATAGTGACGCTTGGGTGGATTTGAATTAGGCTATTTTTTGTATGTTTCTGTCCGTCTTTCTGTATGTCTGTCTGTATGTCTGTCTGTGTCTGTATGTCTGTCTGTCTGTATGTCTGTCTGTCTGTCTGTCTGTCTGTCTGTCTGTCTGTCTGTTTGCCTGTCTGTCTGTCTGTCTGTCTGTCTGTCTGTCTGTCTGTTTGCCTGTCTGTCTAGTTGCCCGTCTGTCTGTCTGTTTGCCTGTCTGTCTGTCTGTCTGTCTGTCTGTCTGCCTGCCTGTCTGTCTGTCTGTCTGTCTGCCTGTCTGTCTGTCTGCCTGTCTTTATGTCTGTTTGCCTGTTTGTCTCTCCCTTTAACTCTCCCTCCTTTTTCTTTCCTTCTCTTGTTATGCGCCAATACACTCTTTTCGTTTGCCCTTTTCTCGAGTCTGTCTTGCATGAATAATAAATGCATCTAAGTCTTCTATGAGCCCCTCACTACCTTCCTATTTATTTCATTTTGTACTCTCGTTCGATTCGGGTTGACAGAGCCATTTCTACTGCTGCTGCTAAGTGAGGAACTGGCGGATATTAATCCCTCAGCCGTGTATTTTGCATCCGCAGCGGTCTGGCCCCTGCCTTGATGACGAAAACAAGTAAAACGAATGACGGAGAGAGACAGAGAAACTCTAGTGGGTTGGAAAGAGGAAGTCAACAAAAAGCGGGAAGAGACTACGTTGGGAAGAAGTTGAAGCAGTGCACACTCGGGCCTGCAGGGTCCAGGCGTACAGCCCCATCTGCTCCAGACACTGTATACTGAAATCCCTTAAGGGAATTCTTAATTCCCAGTGCTACGTGATACACTTTCGTTGTTAGTTCTTGAGCTTGCTTAAGCAAAGATTAAATAGAAATTGGGGATTTAAGTGTTTGATTTCGGCTTTGCACCTATCATTGAGTGCTGCTCATCAGCTTACCTACACTTGTTAGGATTTCGAACATTGAAATTAGATTAGCGAAAGGCTTTGTCTCCTTTAGTGTTTGCCCATGTGCTGTGTGTTTCAGTTCATCAGCCATGAGGATGTTGAGGCAGCTTTGCCTGTTACAACACCCTGTCTGCGAGTCAGTGTGCGAGCGTACATGTAAGTTCGTTCGCAACTGCTGGGGCCTACGCGATGCAATTGCTATTTGAAGTTTCAGTTTTCTGTAGGGCATTAATTGTATGCTTTGGGGATTCGGAGTCTGGCATTCGGGAGGATTTTAGAATAAGCCGTATTGGGGGATTTATCTTGCTTCCGTCTTCCCTATTCTAACCGTCCCAGTTGCTCATGCTTTGTCGCTGTCGGGCATAAAATCCTCTCATTAATTTTCCCCCCTTACTCGCAACGTGACTATGATTATTTCGGAATCTATGATAGGGAATGGATTCATCGCATTTCGTGTTGGTTAGTGAGGCCTCCTCCTCTACCATGGAGCAGCAATTTTCTGGTGCACTCAGCAAACTTTCTTAATCGTTGTTCTTACTGCATTCGGTTTTTTTGAAAAATCATCACATTTTCCCTCAATTTAATGCAGTCTTCATTTGACTAAATATTTTTCCTTAAAAATATATTTATTAAAATATAATTTCATCTTTCTGTTATCCTCTGCTCTTCCCTAACTCTTATCTTTATTGCTAATCTCTTTAATCGTACCGCCACTTTCTTTGATCCTACCGCCACTCTCTTTGACCTTAACCTGCTCTGTTTGATCATGCCGCCACTCTCTTTGAACGTACCGCGAATCTGTTTGATCCTACCGCCACTGTCTTTGATCGGACCGCCACTCTCTTTGATCCTACCGCCACTCTCTTTGACCTTAGCCTGCTCTCTTTGATCATGCCGCCACTCTTTTTGAACGTACCGCCACTCTGTTTGATCCTACC
The DNA here is from genome assembly GCA_950096795.1 of Macrostomum cliftonense. Lineage (NCBI taxonomy): Eukaryota > Metazoa > Platyhelminthes > Macrostomidae > Macrostomum > Macrostomum cliftonense. The sequence goes on along the minus strand of CATNEM010000395.1, from coordinate 576,655 downwards.
GCCACTGTCTTTGATCGGACCGCCACTCTGATCCTACCGCCACTCTCTTTGACCTTAACCTGCTCTCTTTGATCATGCCGCCACTCTCTTTGAATGTACCGCCACTCTCTTTGAATGTACCGCCACTCTGTTTGATCCTACCGCCACTCTGTTTGATCCTACCGCCACTCTGTTTGATCCTACTGCTACTCTCTTTGATTTTTACAGTGACAAGTTTTCCGCCAATTTCTTCAATCTAGCCGCAAATCAATTTGAGCTTTGCCGCTACTGTCTTATCTTAAGTGTTATCTATAAATCTGTTGATCCCTCCTGAGGCGCAGATCACTTGCTACTTAACTAATTACTAACAGCCCCATTTTCTCATACGTGCAGAGGACAGCTACAAAGGCGCCGGCTTCACTGACCGCTGCCGCGAATCCGACTGCTGCTGCTACAAGCCCCTGTCCGGATTAAACAGCACCGAGATCCGCTTCACAGGCTGCAAGTCGGTGCCGGCGCCGGAACTAGCCGCCAACCTCACCGGCGTTGGAAACTTCACCGACCAATTGGCCTCGTCCTCCAGCCTAGCCACTATTATCGAGGTGTCAAAGTTGGCCGCCCAGTTTGTTATTGCTCAGCCTGCTGCTAAGCCTGACAGCCTTGTGTAGCGGATCAGTTTTGTGATGGCACCTTTTAGTCTCAGTGTTATATAGGTTATTGTTAAAATTAATTATTGAATTGCTTGGCACCGGCTAGTTATGCTGCCGTTTTTTTATAAATAATTATTTTCCAAACTGTCTTTTTTGTCTCTCGCTTTGTGTAGCTCATTTAACTGCTTTAACTGCCTGTTCTAGTCAACCCAGAAAGGCCTTTTTTTGCTATTTTGTTCTCCAGCGTGCAGACTATTTTTTTAATATCGTATTTTCTCTCTCTCAGTTCAATCATATAGTCACTTTTATGATTTATTAGATCCTAATAATGTGTTGATCTGCTTATTTGTCAAAACAATCTATAGACACCCCGACCCCTCTTTTGACCAGATGTACAGCCCGCAGCCACCCACCCTAAATTATCCCAGCTCAAACTGGTACCCGATCTCAGCTAGGATTAAATTGCCTCGCTTAAGGCCAAAAAAATTGTCTTCAAGAGCCGGGGCTCGAACCCACGACCTTCCGGTCATTAAGGGCAGGCGCCCTAGCCATTAGGCTACAACTCCTCTTTTAAGGCTTTAGTCAAACTTTAGATTGATATGCAAATGTCTGGCTGTGCATTTAGCTAACTGCTATTGAGCGAAGCTGAAACTTGTTTTCTTAGTCACAATGTTGCACTGTTAAACCGATTATATTATTATTCTACTTGGCTTATTAAAGTCTGCTTGTTAGTTGCTGAGCTGCCACTAGCTCGTATTATTGTTAAGATTTTGTATTGCATTAGTGCTGCATCGCTTCCTAGACTTCTCTACCTCGTCTCCCTTATTCTCTATCCCTCTCCAACCCCCTGTCTTCATCTGTGGCGTAACAATTATCTATAAATATTACGTTGATTTTCGTCAGGCGGAAGCTGAACCAACGAGTCGGCCATCGCCCAGCCCCCCTCCCTTTCAAAGCAGTCCTTCTCATTTATTGTTGTGCTCAGCAAGTCTCAAACCTGCTTTTAGTCTAAATGGACACAGGTGTCCTGTAAGCTTGCATGTAGTACAATAGCTTTTATACTATCTATATTGCTATTCATATTGCTAAAGTGTTTACAGATGTGAATAGCAGCTTGCTTTTTCATTGGTATGAATTGTTCTTGCTTTTGTGTTTTTTTTGCTTTTCACCTCTCGTGGGCTTCACGTGGGATTTGATTTATATTGCATCCATCTCTTCTCTTGATCTCTCTTTATCAAGTACATTGGCTATAGCATTGTCTGCCAAGCTAGCTAGAGATATTAATGTCATTTATTTGTTTTCGATACATATCGGTAGTCGAATCAACGGGTCTAACAACTACAATTATCGAAAAGAACATTTTCCTGTCTCTTCCTGTTCCTACTTTCTTACATAAATTTTGTAAATTTGGCAATTCCACATTTATTAGCCGCATTGTATTTGGCTGCTTTGTAACAAGGCTGCATTAGTTATTAATATTATTATCATTTATAAAATTTATTATTAAACCGACAAAACCCATTAAACTGTGGGGTTTTGCCGAACAGAATGAATTCGACAATAATAAATCTGTATTAATTGACCGCGTTGATTTTCAGACGCTTTATTTCTGGTAGTTTGTGTTCTAATTATTGTGTGAAATATCCCTACTAATAGTAATGTATGCGGTTCATCAATTAAAAAAGGTATGAGCAAAATGATTCCCGCCATAATAGCAGATTCATCACAGTAGGACAAAATTTTGAAAGTGAGACGCTTCCCAACAACAGGCATTTTGCCTAATAATTCCATGAAATTTAAAGTGATTAATTCACGTTAATATTGGTATTAGAATTATACGCAAAAGAGGAAGATTCCCAAAAAGAGAAATATTGTCCCTTAGGAAGAGGAATTCCGTGCAATAAACTTTTCCCACAAGATTTCCCACAAAAAACGGTGAGTCCCCAGAAAAATCAGGGGATTACCTACAAAATTTAGGGGATTCCCCAAGAAAGTAGTGGATTTCCCACAAAAAAGGGGATTCACTACAAAAACCAGGGGATTACCTACAAAATTGAGGGGATTACCTACTAAAATTAGGAGATTCCCCACGAAATTAGGGGATTTCCCACAAAAAAGGGGATTCTCTACAAAAATTAGGGGATTACATACAAAATTTAGGGCATTCCCTACTAAAATTAGGAGATTCCCATCGAAATTCGGGGATCTGCCAAAAAGGGGATTCTCTACAAAAATTAGGGGATTCACTACAAAAATTAGGGGATTCCCTACTAAAAATAGGGGATTCCCTACTAAATTAGGGGATTCCCCACGAAATTAGGGGATTCTCTACTTAAATTAGGAGATTTAACTCAAAAATAGATGGTTCCCCACGAAATTAGGGCATTCCCTACTAAAAGTTTGGGGTTACCCACAACAAGAAGGGATTCGCTAAAACTAGATAAAAAGATTCCAAAAAGTAGGACCGGAATTCCGCACAACAAGAAAGAGATTTTCAAATAAAATAGCAGATTCCTATAAACGTCTTTCGCTTAATTCCAGTACTCAAACTTGAGCCGCGAGCAGCTGCTGCAGGCGCTGTTCCGCGCCAAAGGAATCATACTCGAATGCAACGAGATACTTCACGCCTACAGGTGAGAGAAGCTATGAGGAGACTTAATGATTTCACCATTTTTTGGGTCCGTTGTCATCGAAACGAGTTAAATATGTTCCATAGCAACGAGTTGAAAGTTTTCATAACAATCAGTCGAACCTGTTCCATAGCAACGAGTCTAAAATCTTCCGTAGCAACGAGTCTAAATCTTCTATAGCAACGAGTTAAAGGGCTCCCTAGCAACGATTCAAACATCCTCTATAGCAACTAGCGAATCAAGAATTTCCATAGCAACGAGTCGAAAATTTTCCTAAGCAACGGCTTTAAAGTTTTTATAGCAACGAGTCTAAAATCTTCCATTGCAACGAGTTTAAAGGGCTCCCTAGCAACGAGTCAAACATCTTCCATAGCAACCAGCGAATCAAGAGTTTCCATAGCAACGAGTCTAAAATCTTTCATTGCAACAAGTTTAAAGGGCTCCCTAGCAACGAGTCAAACATCTTCCATAGCAACCAGCGAATCAAGAATTTCCATAGCAACGAGTCGAAAATTTTCTAAAGCAACGGCTTTAACGTTTTTATAGCTACGAGTTTAAAGGGCTCCCTAGCAACAAGTCAAACATCTTCCATAGCAACCAGCGAATCAAGAGTTTCCATAGCAACGAGTCAGAAAATTTTACAAGCGTACATAGCGCTAGATAAATTTTCCATAGCAACTTTAAAGCAGTTTCGATCGCAACGTAGATCCCGTGTGTTCAATCTACGTTGCATGTGGGCTACTGACTGGTTTCCATAGCTACAGTCGGTCAGTTTTTCTAACTGTTTCCCCAATCTTCATTGCCAGAGAGAAGTGCGATCGAGTCGCCCAGCTAGAGACTGAAATCTCGCGAATTCGACGCCAGTCGGTTGGCGCCGATCGGACGCCGGCATCGTTGGAGCCGGCGCCGGGGCAGCCGCGTCAGCATTTGAACGCGGCGCTGGCCTCCGCCCAGTTCGAAGCCCAACAGCGCCAGCTTCGTCAGGAGCTTCGCGCCGCCGGCGACGAGCTGGCCGAACTCCGTCTGGCTAATCGGGACCTCCGGCTGGCGCTGGAGAAACGGCCGCCAGTTCGCAGCGTCGCCTGCCAGGCCTCCCTCCGGACTGCTGCCGGTTCTGCTTCTACAAAGAAGAAGCCGAAAGCGGCCGGCGCTGGCGGCAGAGGGTCGCGGCAGCGGCGTCCTGGTGATGAAGCTTCGTCGACGCATTCGCCTTCGGAAAACGATAGCGACGATGAGTTGGAGGCCGTTGACCTGTTGCCTCCGCCCCCTCCGCCGCCTCGTCCGCCCCCTCCAAGGCCTCCGCCCCCTCCAACTCCAAGGCAGAGGCTTCAGCGTAAGCGCGGCTTGTCAGCAACTATTGAGGCTGGCAATGCCGACGAAGGCGGCAAAGACGATGATGCGGCTTCGTCGTCGTCAATGCAAAGAAGGCGCACATTACGCAGCTACACTAATAGCAATATCACTAACACTAATGATAGTCATGTCAATAGCGCCGCCGGTCCGTCTTCAGCGCAAGCTTCCTCTTCGCCTCTGAAGCGGCAGCAGGACGACGATCAGCTGGACACCCTGTCCGATCTCGGCATCGACGTCGATGCTCTAGCCGCCGAATCGTCTCTATTCGCCGACATCGACATCCCGGACATGGCCAGGACGTTGATGCGCGATTTGAATTCCATAGTGGAGCCGTTGAAAGAGAAAGTGGACGATGTCGATAATGAAGCTGGAGAGCCGGTTAAGAAACGAGCCAGGATGAGCCTCGACCAGTTGGAAAATTCCGCCGCTGCTGCAATCGAATTGGACGGCTCGGTCGCCTACCAGGCTGTGGCGGCCAGGCTGGGTGCCGAATTGCGGCCGGACTCTTTGGCCGCCTGGGCCGTCTTTCTGGCCGCTGGCCGGCTAACTGAACAGGCGCTCGAGCCGCTGGATGACTCTACTGGCATGGAAGAGGCATTGAAACCGGCTAAAGAAGCCAGTACCGAGAAGGCGATGGTTGAAGCGGAACCGGCAGTGAATGAAATCGAAGAACAGGCGGATGCTGGAGGAATAGCAAATAAAAAAGCAGAAGGCGGCGCACTGATAGAAGTGGAAGGGAAAATGCACACGGAAGCGGAAAATAAAGCGGACAAGAAACTGGAAGCGGAAGCAGAAATAGAAACAACAGAGGAAGCTCATAATACAATCGAAGGGCAAGCAGACACAATAATTAAAGCGAAAGACAAAGAAAATATAAAGAAAGCAACAGAGGAAGCGCCGAAAAACACAGCAAAGGAACAACAGAAGAAAGCAGCAGAGGAAACGCAGAAGAAAGCAGCAGAGAGAGCAGAGAAGAAAGCAGCAGAGGAAGCACAGAAGAAAGCAGCAGAGAAGGCAGAGAAGAAAGCAGCAGAGAGAGCAGAGGAAGCGCACAAAAAAGCAGCAGAGGAAACACAGCAGAAAGCAGCAGAGGAAGAAGAGAAGACTGCAGCAGAGGAAGCACAGAAGAAAGCAGCAGAGAAGGCAGAGAAGGCAGAGAAGAAAGCAGCAGAGGAAGCGCAGAAGAAAGCAGCAGAGAAGGCAGAGAAGAAAGCAGCAGAGGAAGCACAGCAGAAAGCAGCAGAGGAAGAAGAGAAGAATGCAGAAGAGGATGCAAAGAAAAAAGCTGCAGAGAAAGAAGAGAAGAAAGCAGCAGAAGCAGCACAGAAGGCAGCAGAGGAAGCGCAGAAGAAAGCAGAGAAAGCAAAGAAAAAAGCAGCAGAGGAAGCACAGAAGAAAGCAGAAGAAAAGGCGCAGAATAAGAAGGAATCTAAAGCACGGAAGAAAGCGAAAGAGGAAGAATCAGAAAAAGCAGAACAGGGATTAACGAATTTGGAAGAATCGGAAACAACGATTCGGATGAAAGCCGAAAAAGAATTAAAAAATCAAGCCAAATTGGAACCGCAGAAGAAGTCGAAAAATAATGCATTGAAGAAATCAGAAGTCGATAATCATGTATCCGAAGCTGATTCACCGCCAAAAGCAGAAGAAACAACGCACGTCGGTGATGCAGCTTTGATAGAAGTTTCTCGCCTAAAATCAACACCGCAGAAAGCGGAAGCAGAAGCAGACGAAGCAACATTGGCAGCCAAGCTAAGCCATCTGGCGGCGCGCCAGCCCCTTGCATCCGAGCAGCTACTGGCCGTGCTGCCGGCGGTTCAGAGCCGCCTGGACGCCGCCAGCTCCGGCGACTCAGAAGCGGCAGCGATCATGTCGACGCTGAGTCTCCTGGCTATTGGTGACGGCGCAGCCCCTAGCGACAAAGGCGGCTGCTGCGAGGCGCGCCGCTCCGCCCTGCTCTGCCTGCTCTCCGCCGGCCGGCTCGATACGACCCTTTGCTGCCGCGCCGCGCTGCGCTGGGCCAACCGCTGGGAGCCGCGCGCTGACGATCCGGCTCTGCCAGATGTGCGCCAGTTTCTGACTGCTCATCCGGCTGTACTTGCCGAGCTGCTGCAGTCCGAGCCTTTTCCCGTGTCGCTGTTTGCCTGACTCGCGGTGTTCCTTGCCTTTAAAAGCCCGAAAATCTTAAAGAACATATATGGTTGCAAACTAAGACTTGATCTAGAGGAATTAATAAATTATCGAAAATTCAGATCCTTCCTTCAGAACTTACGAAAGTATTTTTTGCCTTGACAACATCCCCAACCTGATAGAATCAAAATCCCCAACCTGAAGAAATCAAATTCCCAACCTGAAGGAATCAGAATCCCTAACCTGAAGAAATAAAAGCCCTAACCTGAGGAATCAAAATCCCCAACCTGAAGGAATTAAAATCCATAACCTGAAGGAATAAAAATCCCCAACCTGAAGGAATCAAAATCTTCAACCTGAAAGAATCGAAATCCCTAACCTGAAAGAAACAAAATCCCCAACCTGAATGAATTAAAATCCCAACCTGAAGGAATCGAAATCCCCAACCTTAAGGAATCAAAACCCCCAACCTTAAGGAATCAAAATATCTAACCGGAAAGAGTCAAAACCCCCAACCTGAAAGAATAGAAATACCCAACCTGAAGGAATCAAAATCCCAACCTGAATGTATTAAAATCCCCAACCTGAAAGAATTAAAATCCCAACCTGAAAGAAACAAAATCCCCAACCTGAAAGAATCAAAATCTCCAACCTGAAAGAATCAAAATCCCAGCATGAAGGAATCAAAATCCCAACATGAAAGAATCAAAATCCCCAACCTGAAAGAATCAAAATCCCCAACCAGAATGAGTCAAATTCCCAACCTGAATAAATCAAAATCCCCAACCTGAAAGAATCGAAATCCCTAACCTGAAAGAAACAAAATCCCCAACCTGAAAGAATCAAAATCCCCAACCTGAAAGAAGCAAAATCCCCAACCTGAATGAATCAAATTCCCAGCCTGAATAAATCAAAATCCCCAACCTGCAAATCCAAACCTTTTTTAACGGCATCCAAGCATAAAAATTTCAAAAGTCTGCTTAATAACAAGTGCCGCCTGTAATTAACACTTTGCAGCATCCTATTTTTGCATTTTATTTGAAGCCTTTTTACTTTGATGAAGCTCTCTTAAATCTATGATTCGCTCACTTACCTGTCCTACTAATGTTCTATGCTGTATAAAATCGTTTTTGTTTGCGTTGCGAGTTTATTTTTTACGAGTTTTTTCTAACCGGACAATTTAGTATTGCCACTATTTTGCGAATTTCCCGCTGGCGTACCCAGCAGGGAGTGGCATTGAGCAATGATGAGGCTGCTATTAATGATTTTAGAAAATAAACTGCTGTTGTCATTGATCTTAAATTGAAACGGTTTTCTCGAGGTTTGTTCTTGTTTCTTTTTGTCTAAGTGCTCATATCACATATTTTCTTCCCTGCGGCATTAATTTTTAACCAGTCTTTGTTTATCACTACTCTGCAGTCATTTTCTACGTCTATTCAGTTTTAGTGCAAAAATCTACTTAGTAGTCTTTGTAAATCACTAATCTGCAGTCTTTGCAGCCCTAGTCTTTAGATCTATCCAGCAGTATTTATCTAAATTTACTTCGTAAACTGCAGTCTTTGTCTACATCTATTCGGCATTAGTTTTCTAAATCTAATTAGTAGTCTTTGTACATCACTAATCTGCAGTCTTGGTCTGCATCTATTCAGAAGTATTTGTCTAAATCTACTAAGTAGTATTTGTACATCACTAATACGCTCGTATGAAGTCTTTGTCTACATCTATTGAGCAGTATTTGTCTAAATCTACTTATTAGTCTTTTTATATCACTAATCTGCAGTCTTTGTCTGCATCTATTCAGCAGTCTTTGTGCATCACACTTAGTGTTTTTTTTATAAATTTATCTACTTGTCAGTCTTCGTGTTCTTCGTCATCGATATACGTAGTCTTTGTTTGCTTAGTGGTTTTATAGAACATGCAATTTCATTTTCAGCCGCGTGTCTCGTATTTTGAGACCAAATGTTCGGACAAGAAAGCGCCCAGGGGCCCGGGGAGAGCCATCATCAGCAACAGCAGCAGCAACTGCAACTGCTTCCGCGGCAGGCAGCAGCAGCAGCAGCAGCAGCAACATTCATTTTCAACATCCTCTTCGGTGACAGCGGCCAGTCCGCTCTGTCGAGTTCAACGCCAACTGGAGTGCGGCGTCTGCCTGGAACTCTTGACGGATCCCCGCTTGCTGCCGTGTCAGCACACCTTCTGCCACGGCTGCCTGCTCCGCCTTATAGAGTTGGCCGTTCCCGACGCCGCCGCCGCCGCCCCGATAGTCCAATGCCCGGTCTGTCGACGGGTTCACCCGGTGCAACGGCCGATAGCGAGCGGCTTTCCTAGAAACCTGCTAGCCGGCTCGCTGCTGGACAGCCTGGCCCAGTGCTGCCTGTGCGAGGCTGACAATCTGGCTAGCAACGCCTGTCCGAGCTGCGGCCGGCGCCTCTGTCAGCCGCACTTTGTTCAGCACTTCTCGGCGTTTAATGGCGCCAGCGCCTGCCGCCCGCCAACTGGCCAGTTTAATAATTTTAGCCAACCCAGCAGTTTGTTCAACCTGTTGTCGGAAATTGATGTCGAATGTCGAAGATTGACTCTCACTGGCGGCGGCGTCAGCGGCTCCTTGATTGTCGATGCATCGCATCAGCAGCTAGTTGCCGGGTGCGCTCAGCAACTGCTGTCTCTGCTTGCCGGCGACAATCAATATAGATTGGCTGTCGGCGTGTCAGCTTTCGGCATTTCCGCCTCTGGTCAGCCGCTTCAGCAGCAGCAGCACCAGCAGCAGCTGGGCTTTCGGCAAAAAGACTGGCATGCTGTTAGACAGGTATTTTACAGTTGGATCCTTCTGGAGGTTCAGGATGACTGTCAGATCCTTCTGGGGGTTCAGGATGACTGTCAGATCCTTCTGGGGGTTCAGGATGACTGTCAGATCCTTCTGGAGGTTCAGGATGACTGTCAGATCCTTCTGGAGGTTCATGATGACTGTCAGATCCTTCTGGGGGTTCAGGATGACTGTCAGATCCTTCTGGAGGTTCAGGATGACTGTCAGATTCTTCTGGGGGTTCAGGATGACTGTCAGATCCTTCTGGGGGTTCAGGATGACTGTCAGATCCTTCTGGAGGTTCAGGATGACTGTCAGATCCTTCTAGGGGTTCAGGATGACTGTCAGACCCTTCTGGGGGTTCAGGATGACTGTCAGATCCGTCTGGAGGTTCAGGATGACTGTCAGATTCTTCTGGGGGTTCAGGATGACTGTCAGATCCTTCTGGAGGTTCAGGATGACTGTCAGATTCTTCTGGGGGTTCAGGATGACTGTCAGATCCTTCTGGAGGTTCAGAATAACTTTCAGATCCCTCTTAAGGTTCAGAACCTTCTGGATATGCAGGATAACTTTAAAGAGATATAAGAGCCTTTTAGAAAAGATTGTAGCAGAGCGGGAGAGCGTTGAGGAGATTTTTAGATACTACTTAGCTACCTATCCGCATTCTTCCCGCAGTTCGGGCCTTCCCAGCCACTAATCCACGCCTGCCACTCGGATCCCTACGACGTAGTGTTTGTGCGTCACACCCAGATCCTCTATTACTTCCCGGCGACCGTCTGCTCCCATATCCGCCGCCAACGCCCCGATAACGGCTGGCGCCGGCTGCCCAAAACGCTTCTGTATTGTTCCCTTGACAACGGCGAACTCGAAGTGATCGCGTGCAGTTCAATGTCGTCCTCGGCCAGCCATCACTATCCGGCTTTTAGTCCGCTGACTCGTGTCCGGCTGCGACACCGGCAGCGCCTGGCGTTGCACTATTACGAGCGTGCGGAGCTGCTACTGCTGGCTAATTGGCAGCACAGCCGCGTGCACGTGTGCAACCTGGCGCTGGAGGCCGTGCACGACATCACCGGCCTGTTGCACCCCAGGGGTCTGTGCGTTGATCCTATTCGCGATCTGCTCTACGTCACCAACTCGTGCGTTCCCAACCTGGACGTCTACCGGTGCGGCGACGCCGATTACGAGCATCGACAGACTCTGCGGCACGCCGAATTTCGCGATCCCCACTCGGTCTGTTGTCATGACGACCGGTTGTTTGTAAGCGACACTGGCGCCAATAGTATATTCGTGTTCTCCGCTGCCGATCTGGGCCTCAGCAGACTACTACAGCGCTACCATCTGGATTCTCCTGGATTCATCTGCATCGACTGGGAGGGCTTCCTGTACGCTGCCAGCGGCCACGGACAGCAAACTGTGGCCGTTATCGACACCAAGGCCCAACAGCGGGACGAAAAGTTGCCGCTGCTGGCTAAACTTGGCTGCGAGAAAAGCTCAGAGATTGGTCGATTCCGGATGGTGCGCGGAGTGGCCAGCTTGGACCAATGGAACTGCCTGTGCGTGTGCGACTTCGGCAATCGTCGGCTGCAGTTTTTCTATTTTTGATTGGCTTTTTGGGTGTGCTCGGAATTTTTTGGAATTGAGCTTAGGCTTCAGATTAGATTTTGACATTTCTACGGAGACACTGTTGTACATCAGTACATTTAATGCTCCTTTCTACTAACACACAGTCTTTACTTGATTGCGCCCGGTAATTTAGACCTTACTGTGGTTTATTCTGCCTGCACTCGAGTACGCTCGTATTTTATTGCGCTAGTACTTTAGTACGCTCGTACTTTAGTACGCTCGTACTTTAGTACACTCGTACTTTATTACGCACGTACTTTAGTACACTCGTACTTAATTACGCTCGTATTTTAGTACGCTCGTACTTTAGTACACTCGAACTTTAGTACGCTCGTACTTTAGTACGCTCGCAATTTAGTAAATTCGTACTTTATTATGCTTGCTCTTTAACATGCTCGCGCTTTAGTATCCTTATGCTTAATTACGTCCATAGTCTTGTCCTTTTTTAGTTTTATAAGGATTAGTTTACTATATAGAACCACTTCATTCAGTCGTTTACTGCTCCCCTAATTTAATATTTACATGCTTCCTTCAGCGCGTTGAAACACCCTTAGTTTCAGTGACTCCTCAGCGAGTACAGCCTTTCTCATATGTACCAGTAAGTACGTGATCTTCTGTATCGTGTAAAGTAATGGTGTAAACTGCTGTCTGTGCGATGCAAAAATGCAAAAATTTATTCTCTTTTCTTTTTACTTCAGTCCACCATCTAATCTGTCTGTTTTTTCGAGCTGATATTTATCTTTACCGGCCTATTTTGCTTATGCTCGTTTTAAAGCTCGTTGCATCTCACAGTTGCACAGCGATTTTTGTGATACCACGGATTTCCCGTGGACTAAGATTGAAAATATTTTTTTTGCAATTAATGTGTTGTTATCCGCCTTGTCTACTAACAGTACTAAGACTATTTATTGTCATGATCGAACATTTTCTTAGTTAAAATTACGCACTGAATGCTAGTCATGAATATTTTCTTTCATATTTAGAGTCCGTCTGTCTGTCTCCGTTTTTTCATTTCTTCTGTTTATTTTATACAAAGATCATTAGATTCTACAAATTAGAGTTCTGATGAACTATTGATATTTATATTGGCACGTTTTACTTACTGTCTATCTCGCATATCTGTTTTCAATTTTACTTTCTTTGAATTGTTTTTAAACTTTTTAACGCTTTTTGTTAGAACGAATGCATAATCGTGAACTTTTCAATCATTGTTGTATTGGTCTGGATGCTTTTTGTCCTGCAGCCTTTCTTATTTTTTACTTTTTTGTTGTTGTTAGTGTTTGGCTTAGTTGTTTGTCTGTTTTGACGTGTCTTAATTATAAATTTCGAAAATGGCTTCTCGTCCTGCTCTGGACATCTGATCTTAACCTTCACGAGGTTTAGATTGTGATTGGTCGGAATTAGTTGGAGCTGTAAAGGGCTGCTGATGTGTTATTGGTCGGAGCTGTAAAGGGCTGCCGATGCGTGATTGGTCGAAGCTGTAAAGGGCTGCTGATGCGTAATTGGTCGGAGCTGTAAAGGGCTGCTGATGTGTGATTGGTCGGAGCTGTAAAGGGCTGCCGGTGCGTGATTGGTCGGAGCTGTAAAGGGCTGCCCATGCGTGATTGGTCGGAGCTGTAAAGGGCTGCCGATGCGTGATGGTCGGAGCTGTAAAGGGCTGCCGATGCGTGATTGGTCGGAGCTGTAAAGGGCTGCTGATGCGTGATTGGTCGGAACTTCAAAAGCCAAAATGTTTCATTTTTAACGAACAAAAAAACCTGCAATATTAGTTTCTTTGTTGCTAATTTAAGATAAGTTTGTCCGTTGACGTACTTGCCTTCTGTCTTTGTTGTGATTAAATAGACTAAGCGTTGAACGAACGGCCTGTTGTGACGTTAATTAATTAAATCGATAAGTTTGTAGCACAGTTAAGTGCCGCCTTCAAATTTGAGCCTGTGTGTTATTGATCTGAACTCTCGGCCCCTGCGGGAGCTTGCAGGAGCAGCAGTGCAGCGCAAGCGTGTTTGCTTCTTACAAACAGACGCTGAGGGACGCGCCGTGTCCTCAATTTGCCCGGCCAGATTTGTGTTGACGGAAATGGCAAATACATGGGGACCGGTTTTTTGTGTGTGGAAATGCAATCCAAATATTTAATGAATTGTCCATTCATTCGGTGGACTAACGACTCCAATCTGCAGCATTGCGCGCACCTGGCAGCCATGGGTGCATATTGAAGCCGCTCGACCTGCTTTTCTTCTCTAGTTGGGTTCGTTCTAGGCTTGTACTTAACTAAACTTAACTAATGTGAATAAAGTCCTTTATTTGCACTTTTTTATTTTGTTTGGTCCTTTATCCACATTGAACTCTGTCGCAATCTGTGATTGCCCACTTCTGCGCTCTCCTACCCGTCTGTCTGTCTTCTTTACTCCTGTTCTCTTCCCTCTGCCTCCCACTCTCCCTCTAGGACTTCTGATTCTCTCCCCCAACTCTCCCTCTCGGACCTCTCATTCTCCCCCACTCTCCCTCTCGGACTTCTGATTCTCTCCCCACACTCTCCCTCTCGGACCTCTCATTCTCTCCCCCCACTCTCCCTCTCGGACCTCTCATTCTCTCCCCCCACTCTCCCTCTCGGACCTCTCATTCTCTTCTCTTGCCTCTCCCTCTCAATCTACCTCTGACCTCTCCATCTATCTTCTCCTCTCTAACCCTCCAATCTCGTTCTTCATCTGCCCCTCCTTCTCCATCTCCTTCTCTACCCTCTCTTCCAACCCACTTCTTTACTCTACCTTGGCTTTGGTTCTACTCCATTCACACTGTCGCCGCTCCCTAACCTACACGCACCTCATTTCCAATGGCTGCATTGCCTTCATTGCTCACGTCTGACTCAGATTAACCGCCAGCCAGCCGCGCAATCGCTCTGACCAATTTTGCGGGGCGTTCTATTTTAGCTAAAGCTTGCAGACCCCATCCCGGTGAGCGATGACAAAGCCACTTAGCCTAATTAGATC
>CATNEM010000395.1:540000-557500 GCA_950096795.1 Macrostomum cliftonense | reverse complement strand
TTGCCGCAGAGGGATCAATGTCTGAGGGGATTATTGCCGCAGAGGGATCAATGTCTGAGGGGATTATTGCCGCAGAGGGATCAATGTCTGAGGGGATTATTGCCGCAGAGGGATCAATGTATGAGGGAGATTAGGGTTGCAGGCGGATCAATGTCTGAGGGAGATTAGGGCTGCAGGGGGATCAATGTCTGAGGGAGATTAGGGCTGAAGGGGGATCAATGGCTAAGGGAGGATTAGGGTTGCAGGGGGATCAATGTCTGAAGGGGATTAGGGATGCAAGGGGATTCATGTCTAAGGGGGGATTAGGGCTGCAGGGGGATCAATATCTAAGGGGGTATAGGGCTGCAGGGGGATCGATGTCTGAGCGGGGATTAGGGATGCAGGGGGATCAATCTCTGAGGGGATTATTGCCGCAGAGGGATCAATATCTAAGGGGGGATAGGGCTGCAGGGGGATCAATGTCTGAGGGGGGATTAGGGATACAGGGGGATCAATGTCTGAGGGGGGATTAGGGATACAGGGGGATCAATGTCTAAGGGGAGATTAGGGCTGCAGGGGGATGAATGTCTGAGGCAGATTAGGACTGCAGGGGGACTGGGGATCAATGTCTGAGGGGATTCGGACTGCAGGGGGATCAATGTCTCAGGGGATTCGGGCTGCAGGGGGATCAATGTCTCAGGGGATTCGGGCTGCAGGAGGATCAATGTCTGAGGGAGGATTAGGACTGCAGGGGGACTGGGGATCAATGTCTGAAGGGATTCGGACTGCAGGGGATCAATGTCTGAAGGGATTCGGACTGCAGGGGGATCAATGTCTGAAGGGATTCGGACTGCAGGGGGATCAATGTCTGAAGAGATTCGGACTGCAGGGGGATCAATGTCTGAGGGGATTCGGGCTGCAGGGGGATCAATGTCTGAGGGGATTCGGGCTGCAGGGGGATCAATGTCTGAGGGGATTCGGACTGCAGGGGGATCAATGTCTGAGGGGATTCGGACTGCAGAGGGATCAATGTCTGAATGTCTCGTGGTGTCGTTTCGGGTTATGTAGGGCGATTAAAAAAAGAGGAAATGAAGAATTCAGAGAAGCCTCAGGATCCAAATTCTGTGTACCAGGACAAAAATAGTCTAAAGACGGTTCCATATTCACAGCATCAATCTGGAAACACTGCAGCTGAGAGGCGTGTCAAGTGTGAATATTGTATGAGGCACTCCCAAGCTGCACTCAATGGTTCCCTTAGGCTCCCCCCTCTCCACCTCCATCCACCGAGAGGGCCCTCTGAGACACCTGCAGCCACTGGACAGCAATCGGCAAACTAAAAAATCGAGTTAAAAGCCTCTCAGAAATAATGATCGAGCATTGCCTATTGCCTAGTCATGGGGATTAAGCATGCTCCGCTAGCGACCTGTCCCCATATCTGCCAAGATATCCCACTTAGCCATTTTCTCTAATAATAATTCTCCCTGCTTCACATAATTTATTGCTTATTATGATTATTGTGCTTTCACTATGAAACTGACCCCTCTCAACTCTACTTCTCCACTTCTCCCCGTCTACTCCACACGACCTCTCTCTACTTCTCCCCTTCTCTTTGTCTACTCCACACGACCTCTCTCTACTTCTTCGCTTCTCTTTGGCTACTCCACATGACCTCTCTCTACTTCTCCCCTTCTCCCTGTCTACTCCACACGACCTCTCTCTACTTCTCCTCTTCTCCCCGTCTACTCCACACGACCTCTCTCTACTTCTCCCCTTCTCCCCGTGTACTCATGACCTCTCTCTACTACTCGTAATTGCTCCTACTATGCTGCTTTAGCTAGCCTCCTTATTTGAGCCCGTCTCTATAATATAAATTTTGCAGCCCAAATTTAACGCCAAATTTAATCGTGCAATCAAGTGTAGGACAGCCGCCAATAATTATGATAAAATCTACCCCGCACCAGCCCCTTCCTCCCTGTGCCTATCAATCTTGCCGGTAATTAAAGCGGATGGCTGTGTAAATTTATGATTCTGCAGAATTGGACATCAATGCCAACTGGCTGACATTTGATTTCGAATTTATGCTGAGTTTTTCTGCTCTGCGCGCGGGCATTGGTGGAATTTGCCCTCCCATACAACTGGTTTGAGTTTATTTTCCTAATTTGGAACCCGCTGTTTAAATTCTGATTAATCAATTCGGTTTAACTATAATTGAAATGCGCATTGCCTAATTAGGAACCCATCGTGGTTGACTTGCGAATTGATTTTTATCTGTAGGGATGTCGTAGGAGAGAAACTGGCAGATTTAGGGACGTTGATAGTCTGCGAGACAGACAAGAAGACAGACGGATAAACAGACAGACAGACAGACAGTCAGATAGACAGACAGACAGACAGACAGACGGACGGACAGACAGACAGACAGACAGACAGACAGACAGACAGACAGACAGACAGACAGACGGACAGACAGACAGACAGACAGACAGACAGACAGACAGACAGACAGACAGACAGACAGACGGACAGACAGACAGACGGACAGACAGACAGACAGACAGACAGACAGACAGACAGACAGACAGACAGACAGACAGACAGACAGACAGACAGACAGACGGACAGACAGACAGACAGACAGACGGACGGACAGACGGACAGACAGACAGACAGACAGACAGACAGACAGACAGACAGACAGACAGACAGACACACACACACAGGCAGCTTAAAGTAGTCATGTAGCAAACTGAACTCGCGAGCCAAGCATTGCTGCAGTGAATACCATGACTCGGCAGGGGCTCTGGGCTTGCACTGCGCAAAACGAATTAAGCAAGCAAATACTTTCTCAACGAGGATCAAGCTCTATGCCTTTCCCACCAATTACATTCTGTCCAAACATTTGGCTTTGAAGTTCGCAGCAACTCCGCACGATTGCTACTCAATTTCAGAGGGTTGCTGGGTCATTCTTATTTTCTAAGGATCAAATTATTGATTTTAGCGGTAATAAACTGAAAGCACGAGCGCGCTGGCTTGGACGCAAAAAAATGCATGTTGCGTTTGTTTCTGCTATCGGCG
This sequence comes from Macrostomum cliftonense, assembly GCA_950096795.1. Classification (NCBI taxonomy): domain Eukaryota; kingdom Metazoa; phylum Platyhelminthes; family Macrostomidae; genus Macrostomum; species Macrostomum cliftonense. The sequence continues at coordinate 554,446 of CATNEM010000395.1, read as the reverse complement.
CGCGTTGGTTTCCGAACGGCTGCTCGGGGCATTGGGGGCTGCTGAATTAATTAATTAGTAGCCATGAATGGCGCTGCCACGCCATCTTGAGCAAAGATAAGCACCTACCGAGACGATAACGCTCAGATGCGGACATCCAGTGCAGCGGGCGCCTCAGTCATGTGACTTTGCGCATGCCCAGTGCACAGTATTCCTTTCGTATTTGTTTCATTAATTCTCACAATTAAAAATGGTCCAGTATTTAGTTCAACTTCCTCCACGAATTCCAGAGTAGCGCCGAGTCTCTCAGTACTTGCTATAGTGCGATGCCTGAGGTAGCGATTTTTTCGGATCTTATTGACTTTGCGCTTGATAGTTGGCGGCACTTTTCGGAGTCTTTGAGAAAATTGCCAGCTGATATATTGGCCGCCTAGTTAGGCGGTAATACCTTGTAAATCTTTTCGTTGCTACTTTAACTTCTTTATCAGCCCTGCAGAAGTTCAATCGACCTTTCTTATAATCAGAAAAAATTGCTCACAGAGATGGCAATTTAAACTGGAAACTTAGTTCACTTAGTGCACTTAGTTCTTAAAGTAAAATACCATCTTTAAAAAATTTAAAAAATTGGTGGCCTGCCAACCTCACTCCCTGCCAACCTCACTCCCTGCCAACCTCACTCCCTGCCAACCTCACTCCCTGCCAACTCACTCCCTGCCAACTCGCTCCCTGCCAACTCACTCCCTGCCAACCTCACTCCCTGCCAACTCGCTCCCTGCCAACCTCACTCCCTGCCAACTCACTCCCTGCCAACCTCACTCCCTGCCAACTCGCTCCCTGCCAACCTCACTCCCTGCCAACTCACTCCCTGCCAACCTCGCTCCCTGCCAACCTCACTCCCTGCCAACCTCACTCCCTACCAACCTCACTCCCATTTAAGAAATCGGTTGAAGAAGAAGCTACGCAAGCGACGCCAGATGGAGAAAGAGTTACAGAGTCTGCGAAAGAAAAGTCTAGAGTGCCGAATGAGCGAGGCGGCGGCGGCCAGCCGATCAAGGAACTCAGCCGGGGACGCTCCGTTTTTCATAGTGGACTACGCATCGCTGGATAATGTGCAGGAGTTGGACGCCACTGTTAGTATTTCTAGAGTTTTATTAAAATCTGTCGATAAAAATCAAACTTCTTATGCATAAAAGTACTTTTTTTCTCCTTTATTCTAGTCTAACCTATCGGAATCGCAGGATATAGATCGCAGCTCGTTATCCCAGTCTGAGGAATTAACACAGACAGCTGCGATCGCCTTGACAACAACGGCTGGAACAGCATCGGGGACTGCGGATTCGCGTTCGGTAGGTCCTTGTGTAGGCACCAACCCACTCCCTGTCATACCACTCCACTCCCTGTCATACTACCCCACTGTCCGTCATACCACCCCACTCCCTGCCATACCACCCCACTCCCTGCCATACAACCCACTCCCTGCCATACAACCCCACTCCCTGCCATACCACCCCACTCCCTGTCATGCAACCCACTCCCTGCCATAAAACCCACTCCCTGCCATACACCCACTCCCTGTCATACCACCCCACTCCCTGTCATACCACCCCACTCCCTGTCATACCACCCCACTCCCTGCCATAAAACCCACTCCCTGCCATACAACCCACTCCCTGCCATACCACCCCACTCCATGTCACACCACCCCACTCCCTGCCATAAAACCCCACTCCCTGCCATAAAACCCACTCCCTGCCATACAACCCACTCCCTGCCATACAACCCCACTCCCTGCCATATAACCCCACTCCCTGTCATACACCCACTCCCTGCCATATAACCCCACTCCCTGTCATACACCCACTCCCTGCCATAAAACCCACTCCCTGCCATACAACCCACTCCCTGCCATATAACCCCACTCCCTGTCATACACCCACTCCCTGCCATAAAACCCACTCCCTGCCATACAACCCCACTCCCTGCCATATAACCCCACTCCCTGTCATACACCCACTCCCTGCCATAAAACCCACTCCCTGCCATACAACCCACTCCCTGCCATACCACCCCACTGCATGTCACACCACCCCACTCCCTGCTCTACTCTCTGCTCTATAACCTCACCCCTGTCACACCGCTCACTTCCTGTTTTTATCACTTTATGACTTACCTCACGACCGCACTCACCAATCAATTAGCTAACCACTTACTACAAGCCGCATTTCCTAAAGCATTAGCCAGTTATCTATTTATAAAAAAAACATTATTTTCGCCGCAAATGCAATGCTTGTTTACTCGTAAAACGTAGTCTCCCCAGAACTAATAATGCGATCATCATAGTTAACTATTTTACAACTCCTGTAGTCATAAAACTGTATAAAAACCCGTAGGCCTTCATCGGGCAAGAGATATTTAAATTTACGAGCCAGTAAATTTCGTACACAATTTCTAGCTATACTTTGCCTTTCAACCCTCGGGTTTTTTCTTTTTTCTTAAAAATTGATACCTTAATGTTGGAAGATTCAACGTACGTACAGAGTTTTTTTTGCCACTGTACAGAAACTCGCTCTTGCCCTTCGTTTGACCCGAACTGAACTGCACAATGCAATTTAGTATTGCCTCGCTGTATTCAGTGCCAAATGAGTCAGAGATTTGATTATGTAACCACAGGCCACTAGCCTATAGAGTTACGCAACACACCCGTCTCTACATTTCTCAATCAGTATTCGCTCTCGCTGCATCACTGGCTCAACTTCCCCCCCCATCATCGCAGCGAGCCACCCTGGCCAGTCCCGAGTCCACCGACAGCGGCTCGCCAGAACCGGCAGCGCCAGCGCAGCAGCCGCCGCCTCCCTTCGTCATCAACGATCCGGCCTCGTCCGCCGCCGCCTCAACAGCTGCTGTCGCTTTTCGCCGACGTCCATCAGCCGCGTCGTCGACAAATTATCGACCGCCGCTGAGGAAATCGTTCTCCTACCAGGCTGGCGGAGTGGCGCCGCAGTGCGCCGTGCGACTGTCGCAACAGCAGCAGCAGAGAAACCAGCTGTTAGCGCAGCTGCACCAGCAGCAGCAGCACCGGCGTCTCCTAGCCGAAGCCGCCGACCTGGAGCGCCACTTCCATGACAGGCGCGAGCAGAACCGGCAGCTGCACCAGCTGAGGCGCGCCAGCAGCGCCAACTCCGGCCGTACGGCGCCGCCACGGAAGCGCTCCGTCTGCGCCGGTCGGCCCGCGCTAACGACGACGACGGCGACGGCGACGACGGCGACAGCAGTTGGGGCGGCGGCGAGGCGCTACATCCGATCGAATTCTTTGGCGCCAGTCAGCTCCAGCACAATGGCCGCCTGGTAGCCAACTGACGGCTAATCCACCGATGTGTCGAAAAAAATTTAAAGATCAACAAAAGTGCATAAAAGCAACTTTTCATTCTCGTGCCCACACCTCAACTTCTGAGAACATCAAAATGAAAAATAAATCCCGATTCTGAACATGAAAATTATTGTTAATGATTTTTTTTCTTTTTTTCTAAACCTACTATTGTCTATTATACTCTTAATTTGCTCACTCTCTACTCACCATCAGTAACATGTGGCAAGATAATACGATCGTATGTTTGTTTCAACTTACGCCATAACTGAAAATTACATGATAACCTCTATGATTTACCTTCTGATAATATATTTTTATATTGCAAATAATACACTTTATTAAATAAAAGTAAAGCTGGTAAAAATATAGCTCAAAAGCTACTTGACAAGTACTAGACAAGTGCTGCTTAAATTGATTTTCATGTAAAAAAATATTCGTCATGAGTACACTTCGGTCTCTCTGCACGTCTAACTGTCCGCCTGTCTGTGTGTCTGTGTGTCTGTGTGTCTGTGTGTCTGTGTGTCTGTGTGTCTGTCTGTCTGTCTGTGTGTCTGTGTGTCTGTCTGTGTGTCTGTCTGTCTGTGTGTCTGTCTGTGTGTCTGTCTGTGTGTCTGTCTGTCTGTGTGTCTGTGTGTCTGTGTGTCTGTGTGTCTGTGTGTCTGTCTGTCTGTCTATCTGTCTGTCTGTCTGTCTGTCTGTCTGTCTGTCTGTCTATCTGTCTGTCTGTCTGACTGTCTGTGTGTCTGTCTGACTGTCTGTCTCTGTCTGTCTGTCTGTCTGTCTATCTCTGTCTGTCTATCTCTGTCTGTCTGTCTGTTTATCTGTCTTTCTGTCTTTCTGTCTTTCTGTCTGTCTGTCTGTGTCTGTGAGGTTAAAAAAATTGTGCAGAATTAGTTATAATAATTTCAATATTCGGTATCTGAATGAAAAGTAAAAAAGGTATTGCAGGGCAGTGAGAAGCGGGGCTTGGAGTGTAGTTTTCTTGTCTGAACAGCCTCCATCGGATCCTATACAGGCTGTCAAAGCCGATCCTAAATTTTCTTTGTTTCGCTGTCTGGCTGCTGCTCCAAGTCAATCACGCAGCCGTTTGAAGTGTCGCCGCCTCCGGTTGTCGACGACTTGTCGGGTTCGACTCGAGCCTGCTTGCCGCGGCGCGCCCGCGTCTTGACAATCAGGTTGTGCAGCAGCTCGAACAGCTCGCACAGGCTCAGCAGGCTGCAGCCGAGGTAGATCCCGGCGGTGCCGCCCATGTCGGCGATGTACATCTGCAGCGAATAGCTGGTTGACAGACGAATCTGCGAGCTGCGCGACTCGTCGCTGTGCAGCGTGACCTTCAGACTGGAGCTCGAGCAGAATGTGCCAACCTGCTGCTCAGCTTGCTGGACACTCATGTTCATTGACTGCAATGTGTTTTTGTACACGGCTAACCAAGCTGGTCTTGGCCTCGATACGTCGGCTTCATAGACGGTCTTCATGATGTTCAGAACGAGGCGAATCTGCCCGTTCTCGTTCGGCCAGGTGGCGCTCGAGATGCTTGTCTCGTACCAGCGGTTTAGGCACAGCTGCCGGTTTTTGCAGATCTGCTGGAAGTCATTCAGCGCCACGGCATCGGCATTGAGGGCGTACTGAAGATTCGATAGAATCCGAGACTGGTTCAGGCCGGTGAGATTCAGGCAGAATCTCAGCTGTCTGAAATCCCAGGGAAGCGGATTGACGTAGGGGCTGCAGCCGAGCTGGGACAGCTGCCTAGCGAACTCAGAGAAGTAGCAGTGGCTGTTGCTGTAGCTGAAGTTGTAGGCGGAGCCGTCGTACGGATTGAAGAACTGCACGTCGGGAGCCTCAGCCAGGCATTGGCCTTTGAATGCCTCCGGCTCACGTTGGACGCTCTGCATGGTGAGCCCGATGCTGTAGGATCGGCCGGGGGCCAGCAGGAAATTGGTGACGAATCGGCTGGGATATTCTCCCTTGGGAGCCAGATAGATCCGCATTCCCATCGGCCTGTCAATCTCGTAGGGCATGTCCAAGTCCCAGTCGTACACGCGCAGGCTCAGATTGTTGTACAGTGGCGCCGTAACGCTCTGCACCTGGGCGTAGGAACTTGTATTGAGGATTTCTTCGAATGCTGTGAAGTGCGGATCCAGGATGAACTGGAAGCTGATCTCTGAGCTGACCTTCCTCAGTTCCGCGCGTCTCTGCTCGGTCAGTTCGACCTTAAGACATTTTAGATGGTTCGGATGATAGAAAGGCCTGAGGATGACATCGGGCTTGCTGTCGTTCTTCAGCACAGTCTGTTGCTCCTTGTGAGCCAGGTGGTCCACCAGCAGGCTGTACGGCATGGACTGGATGGCCGATTTCATCCTGCTCAGCTTCATCAGGTCGATTTCTTTTAAACTGGCGTTGGCGAACGACAAGTTGAGCAGAGTCTGCAGAGCGGCATCAAAATTGGCGAATGTGGCGTTCATCTTGGCGTTGATGTCGGCTACAACTGGGCTGGCCAGCGTGACGGAGTACGTACCGGAGATTTGCACATTGTTGCAAAAGTACACATCAGGAAACTCAAATTCGACAGCTTCGGCCACGTAGGAGGTGCTGATTTGGCCTCTGATCAGCTTGCTGGTGAATCCGTAGGTGCTGTAGCTGAACACGGACAGCAGGACCAGGAAGGCCAGCAGCCAGCTAACCTTGGCGTAGACCGGCCTCTGGCCAACCAGCCGGCTCAGCCCGTGTGCCGTGGTTTCGCCAGCTGCCTCAACAAGGACTTGCGTCACCAGAGCTCCGGTGCTCAAGCCCTCGCCCTGTGGAGCGCCGAGTGTCATTGCTAACTCTCAGCTCTTTGCTGAAGGCTTAGTACAGCCGGATTGCCATAATTTGTACTCTCTGAGCTGCTCTGCCCCAGTGGCTTTTTCCGTACGAGTTCTCTTCTCCAACTCCCTTTAGAATAAACATTTGGCCTCCATTTCTCCCTGACAACTAACTTACTTATTGTACCGATCTACTGTATAGTTAGAGAAGTGCGGCCAGTAGGTACAGAAGCAATTCACTTAGCAACTGAATTTTCTGGTTTGGAATAGCAGCTCCAACTAGCTGTGTGCAAACAATGAATATAGAGCTAATGTAATTATTTTACATTGTTTGCAATGAATGACAAGTGAACGAAGTGGAAGAGCTGCAATGCCTGCACAGATGTGGGTTATTATTGAGTTTCTCTGCGCAGCCACGCAATCCAACGGTTATTGACTTTTCTCTCTAAATTTCTAACCCAATTAGTTTACTTTGTGTCGTCACATTATAAATTTTTCTAAATAACTGTGGAGGGGGTAAGGGAGTTTCGATTATCTGACCGGCACCTCACCCCACCCCCCGTTTCCTAAAGCAGTAAGTTCAGTTTGGCCCACTATCACCTATTACATGAATGACTGGGTCGGGGGTAGAGGGTGAGGCTTGTCGATTATCTGACCGGCACCTCAGACCCACCCCCGTTTCCTGAAGCAGTAAGTTCAGTTTGGCCCACTATCACCTATTACATGAATGACTGGGTCGGGGGTAGAGGGTGAGGCTTGTCGATTATCTGACCGGCACCTCAGACCCACCCCCGTTTCCTGAAGCAGTAAGTTCAGTTTGGCCCACTATCACCTATTACATGAATGACTGGGTCGGGGGTAGAGGGTGAGGCTTGTCGATTATCTGACCGGCACCTCAGACCCACCCCCGTTTCCTGAAGCAGTAAGTTCAGTTTGGCCCACTATCACCTATTACATGAATGACTGGGTCGGGGGTAGAGGGTGAGGCTTGTCGATTATCTGACCGGCACCTCAGACCCACCCCCGTTTCCTAAAGCAGTAAGTTCAGTTTGGCCCACTATCACCTATTACATGAATGACTGGGTGGGGGGTAGGGGGTGAGGGTTATCGCTTATCTGAGCGGCACCTCACCCCACCCCCGTTTCCTAAAGCAGTAAGTTCAGTTTGGCCCACTATCACCTATTACATGAATGACTGGGTCGGGGGTAGAGGGTGAGGCTTGTCGATTATCTGAGCGGCACCTCAGACCCACCCCCGTTTCCTAAAGCAGTAAGTTCAGTTTGGCCCACTATCACCCATTATATGAATGACTGGGTGGGGGTAGAGGGTGAGGGTTATCGCTTATCTGAGCGGCACCTCAGACTCACCCCCATTTTCTTTCCATAAAGTATTTGTACACTAGAACTGTTTGGCTGCAAATAATAGGCTATCCATTTTAAACTATCGATTTTCAACCCACCCTAAGCTGATATAATTAGTCGTAGGTCATGGCATGTATCTACTTTCAGAACACATAAGGATGAGGATTATTGCTTAAACCAAACGTTATCGCCACTTAACATGTAGCTGATTACTCGTAATAGTCAAACTGGTCTTGACCAGCACTGGCAATCAATTCAATTAACTACGAGTAATTGAATCTGGCATGTTACTCGTAATTACACGGGCCCAACAGCAAACCAGATTATTGAGTAGTCAATGATTAGCTAATCAAATTAGGACAATTTATCTTATTTCTCCCAGTCGAACCTAATGGAACACGTTGGCTCCTTACCTTGGTTACTATCGTACCCTTATGTTTAGGCAACCTTAATAATCCCAAGAAGTTCCATATACATTGCCAGTGTCCAAAACAAATATTTTTTTCGATATTAAAAAACCTAGTTGTTTATACCGTCATTTTGTCCAGCTGGAGGGCCTAAAAAACCTCCTACCAATGCTGATTCTAACCAATGATTTATATATACAAGCTTAGCAGAAAGTGGCCCAGATCAGCAAGTGCTGTTTACCCCTTGGTAGTTGCCGACCCAACGGTCAGCCTCTCCCAAGCCTCCCCTCTGCAGAAGACGCCACTGGGAAAGATTGCAACGCGACGGGGAGTCACATCCGGGTTGCCAAATTTTTTCGCAATCTCCAATAAAAACTCCGCGCCAGCAGCATTAAAATGCGAATGCCAAAATAACCTATTTCTCTTCCCGGATCTTCCTATCTTTACTGGGAATCTTGGTTCCCTAGCCAAAAAAGCAGCACCTCAAGAGCGATTTGGCATTGCGGAATTTGTTATTCTTTCTCAGCAAAATTCGGAATCGCTTGAAGGACTTCTGAAATGGAGCTTTCATATTTATTTAGTAGCATTATTAGTGCCACTGTCTGGGCTAGGATCTGTTTGGGGTCCGATTTTATTCATTCACCGGAGCTGGAATAGCTTTTGCTGCACAGGCGGACTATAAAACACTGATATTTTGACAGGCTGCAGGCCTAGATAAGAGTCCAGATTTCTTAGCGGGGCTTGGAGATAAGGAAGCTGCTTTTTTCTGCACCCAGCTTTCTGTTGCCACAATGGTCTTCAGCGGCATCTGAATAGGCTAATAAAAGCAGCAAAAGATTTTCTGCTTGAATAAGCAGCTGTGTTTCAAGCCGGGTTCGTGTCTTCTGGCAAAGCAGCAACGAATTTTTTTATTGCCAATAATTAGCTCGTATAATATAAAGCAACGGTGCAGCAGGGGGTATAAAACAAAGCATTGACATTCGCCACTGCAATGACGTCACGTGTTTCAATGCCGCTCGCGTAATTGCAATCGAAATAAAATCTAAATTTGTCTGTCACCAATTCTACAGATCAATCTGTCCCCCATTCTACAGATCAATCTGTCACCCATTCTACAGATCAATCTGTCCCCCATTCTACAGATCAATCTGTCACCCATTCTACAGATCCATCTGTCACCCATTCTACAGATCCATCTGTCCCCCATTCTACAGATCCATCTGTCACCCATTCTACAGATCCATCTGTCACCCATTCTACAGATCCATCTGTCACCCATTCTACAGATCCATCTGTCACCCATTCTACAGATCCATCTGTCACCCATTCTACAGATCCATCTGTCACCCATTCTACAGATCCATCTGTCACCCATTCTACAGATCCATCTGTCACCCATTCTACAGATCCATCTGTCACCCATTCTACAGATCCATCTGTCACCCATTCTACAGATCAATCTCTCATCAACTAGGCATATTGATTCTAAGACCCCGTGACGGCTTTTAGGTGAGATTCATCAATCAGTCAGCAAAGCTGTTGGACAGAATCTTAGTGACAGACGCCAGGCTCAGAATGCAGGTCTCAACCAGTTTCATCAGCTTGGTCGTGTCGCCATCAAAGAGATTGCTAAAAGCCGCCTCATTTGTCTCCAGTAGGTTGACAAGCTGCTGGCTGGGGTACACGGACCGGTAGACGAAGGCCTGTTGAACCTCCATCAGCTTGTCGTTGATCATTCGAAGACGCAGCGGCTCCAGGCCGTCAGGCCCGCCGTCGTCGTCCAGCATCAACCAGCGCCTCCGCAACGGCTCGAGCGTCTCCGATTCGAAGCGTCGCAAAGCTCGACTGGCTCGTCTGAGCTCGCTAAGAAACGCCGCCTGCATTGCCGACCAATCCGAACCGGTTAGGTCGTTGGTTCGAGTCCACAACGACAGTTTAGCTCGGCGCACCACCCGGGTCATTACTTGGTAGATCTCTTCGGCGAATGCCGTCAGATTGGCGGGCAGCACAGGCGAGTCCAGCAGGGTGTACACTATGCCCAGGTAGTTCTGCACCGTGGCGAGGTGCGCCCGGCCGCCGGGATCGGTCATGCGGTACAGCCTGACGGTGTCGTATCGGCTATGGTAGAGATCGTACACTACCATACGAGTCTGGTTGGGCCGGATGTAGGACAGGTCGACAATGGGTACGCCGAGGGTGCGCCAGAAGGTGTAGTAGTCCGAGTAGGCGTCCGGCGACTTGTAGAAATGATAGTGACTGTCGCCTTCCGGGTCCGGGTTTGGCACCTGGGTGTTGGGAATGGCGAATATGTCACCTGCTGTTCTGTGATTGTTGTCAGGGACGTTATATTCGTTGTTATAAACGTTAAATTGGTTGCTATGGTCAAGCTAATTGACTTTCGGATGGGTTATCAAGGAAGTCAACTTGGTTGCTATGGACGCTAAGCTGATTGATTTTCGGATGTATCACAATGGTTGTCAAGGAGGTCAACTTGGTTGCTATGGACGCTAAGCTGATTGATTTTCGGATGTATCACAATGGTTATCAATGAGGTCAACTTGGTTGCAATGGACGCTAAGCTGATTGATTTTCGGATGTATCACAATGGTTATCAATGAGGTCAACTAGGTTGCTATGGACGCTAAGCTGATTGATTTTCGGATGTATCACAATGGTTATCAATGAGGTCAACTAGGTTGCTATGGACGCTAAGCTGATTGATTTTCGGATGTATCACAATGGTTGTCAAGGAGGTCAACTTGGTTGCTATGGACGCTAAGCTGATTGATTTTCGGATGTATCACAATGGTTGTCAAGGAGGTCAACTTGGTTGCTATGGACTGCCACAATATTTGTTACGGACGCTAAAATCTTTAAGTCTCATGGATTTACAAAAATTTTTTAATGGCACAAATTAGGGACGCCAAAAATTGGTTGCTATGGATGCCAAAGAACGAACTAAATAATTTTTTCTTAAAGAAAGGCAAAGCCAAAAACCTCGGCAATCAGCTCGTCCAAGAATCCGCGCCAGCGCCGGAACGCGTGCACCATGACCTTCCAGTTGCCCATGATGTCGGTGTCCGTGTTGACGTAGCCGACTAACCGTCGGTTGGCCCGGCTGAGCTCTTCGTCCAGCCATTCGGCGCTGCCAATGAGATTCCACTCCTCGGCGTCCCAGGTGCAGGCTAGCAGGGTGCGCCTCGGCTGCCAGCCAGTCTGGCGCAGCTCCGCCAGCGCGCGCGTCACCACCAGCAGCGAGCTGAGGCCGCTGTGCGGGTCCAGCGCGCCAGAATGCCAGGCGTCGCGGTGACCGCCGAGCAGCACCACCCGGTCCGGCTCCACAACGCCGGGCACCTCCGTGCAGACGTCGCTAATTTGACGGAGGCCTCGGCGCATCGGCCAGCGAATGCGGAGTAGTTGCTGGCGTCCTTCGGCGGCGAATAGGCGAAGTCGGTCGGCGTCGGCCGCGGAAATCGGGACGGCCGGCTGGGCCGGCGGATCCGGGCGGATCGGCGATCTGATGGCGTACGGCTGCGGGCGTCCAGTAAGGAGCTTATAGCTTAGTGGCTTGGGCGTCGTCAAGGCCCCCAATGGCCTAGTTTGTCAAATTGTTTTACCTTTTTCGATGCCAAAGTCGAAGTTTTATGCTTTGGACGGGAATGATTTTTTGCTTTAAAATTTGAAGCTCGGAGAAAATATGACCGAGTAGGAGAAGAGAGTAGGATACAAACAAAAAGAATCAGTTTTTGCATTAGAGGGATTTGGATCTGAACGAAAAGGATAAAAAATAGGAGAAAGTTATAAGGATTTTAGAAAAGGATAAGAATGCTGAAGAAGGGGATAGGAATTTTGGATAAAGGGATAAGGATGTTGGAGAAAGGGATAAGGATGTTGGATAAAGGGATAGGGATGTTGGATAAAGGGATTAGGATGTTAGAGAAAGGAAAGTTATAGAAAGGGATAAGTTAGAGAAAGGGATTAAGGATGTTGGAGAAAGGGATAAGGATGTTGGATAAAGGGATAGGGATGTTGGATAAAGGGATAAGGATGTTGGATAAAGGGATAGGGATGTTGGAGAAAGGGATAAGGATGTTGGAGAAAGGGATAGGGATGTTGGATAAAGGGATAAGGATGTTGGATAAAGGGATAAGAATGTTGGAGAAAGGGATAAGAATGCTGAAGAAGGGGATAGGAATTTTGGATAAAGGGATAAGGATGTTGGAGAAAGGGATAAGAATGTTGGAGAAAGGGATAAGAATGTTGGAAAGGGGATTAGGATGTTGGAGAAAGGAAAGTTATAGAAAGGGATAAGTTAGAGAAAGGGATTAAGGATGTTGGAGAAGGGATGGGAGACGGGGATAAGGAAATGGGAGCAAGGAATCAGAATGATAGGTTACGCAATAACATTGTCACTACACGCTACACTATACCTTCGATGGATACATTGGTGTCGTCGGATCCCCTTTGATCTCAGTGGCCAGTGTTGACTTCATCCAGATCAGGCTGTCCGGGACGCCCGTGCCCTTCGGATAGGCCGGCACGCCAGGACGCGGTTCCGGCGCCAACTTCTTCAACAGGCCCGCCGCCATGCCCAGCACTGAGGCGTTCGCGCCGGTCCGAGAGGCTGAAGATCCGGAAGAGCCGCCGCCGGTCTTAATGGGATGAAGCGGCATTTCAGGGGATCAGGGGATTTAAAGCTCCCACGTAATCTGCCAGATTTCGTTTGGATTAGTGAGGTCCCGTTGGGATCAGTGAGGTCCCGATGGGATCAGTGAGGTCCCGATGGGATCAGTGAGGTGCCATTAGGATCATTGAGGTGTCGATGGGATTAGTGAGGTCCCGATGGGATCAGTGAGGTGTCGATGGGGTCATTGAGGTGTCGATGGGATCAGTGCGGTCCCGATGGAATCAGTGAGGTCCCGATGGGATAAGTGAGGTCCCGTTGGGATCAGTGAAGTCCCGATGCGATAATTGAAGCCCCAGTGATGAAGAGCAGCTCGAACCTCTAATCCAGCATCAACCAGAACGACAACATCGGCCAGCTGCTCTTTCAACGATTTGTTTGAACTGGTGGAAAACTCGGCCACCATATCGGCGAGCTGCTCCTCCGTCACCAGCCGGTACATGCCGTCCAGAGCGCCAGAGTAGGGCACAATCGATCGCAGAGCTCCGGTGAGACCGTCATCGAGGGTCAGCGGCCGATCCAACTGCAGCTTCTCGTCGCAGGACGAGATCCCGTCCGCTGCCGACGCCGATTGATTTCCGGCTCGAGAGCGGCACAGGAAGACGCCGATCTCGCTGTCGGGAATCGCGTCAGTGTTCAGGTAGCTCAGCATCACCCAGTAGGTCCGGTTCAGCACCGGCAGCTTCCGACTGCGCCACTGCTGCGCCGCGTAGTCGGCGTGAAACCAGGCGTCTCGGGTGCCGGCGCGCGACTGCCAGCTAGTCAGGACGGTCACGTGATTCTCCAGCTCGGCCGGCGAGTTGGCCAATCGTCGGAGTCGAGCTCGATTAGCGGCCAGCTGGCGAGAGTTCGGCCAGAGCTTCTGGGCGCCCGCCGACGGACAGGTGGCCTCGGAGGCGTCGCCGCGAACTCGCATCGCCAGCAGGGTGGCAGCGAAGCTGATCAGGCAGCCGAGCACGAACGCGCACAGAGCCACCCCGATGACGCTGTAGAGGCCGCCGTTGCTGTTGACGCCTTTGACCACGGAGACGCCGGCGCCGCTGCTCCCGATTGATCGGCGACCGTTTCTGTTCGACTCCGATTGCGTCACCAGCGCGGTGTCGTCTTCGACTAGTTCGGCAGCCTCGTAGGACACCTGGCGGTGCGCTGGCCGAGTCGGGAGCTGCGGCTGCGGCTGCTCCTCTCGAATGATTGATGCTGTTGCGGTGGACATTGACAGTTAACTTGACACTTGAATACTAGCTGCCGGCTGCACCTGGCACTTCGAATTCTGTTCTTCATTTAGGGCTCTGGCGGCTGATGTTTTCACTCCTAGTCTCTTGGGCTCCCCCGTTGCATCTGATTGGCCCTTCAACACGCATCTTTCATATTCGTCCTCTTCCTTTAGTTTGAATTTCTTTTGCAAAAGAAGCTGGGAGTTTTTGCATTGTAGCCATAGGCAACTGTAGCTTGCCGGGGTGCCAACCTCAAGTTTAGGGAGCGGCACAGTACCCATTTTCTCTAACACGCATCAGTCTTTGCTCAACGCGGTTATTGCTACGATGCCTGGATGCTAGGGAGTGCCGAGTTTCGATACAATCCAACTCGCACCTCGGTCCCGCCCGGCATTGCCGAGTGCTAATTCCCTGTCAGGAGAGGTTAGCCCTGGCCCAGCTGCACTCCCGCCTTTTATTTGGCTTCCTAGGCTGAGCAGTTGGCTAATCGAGGTGGGCTTGTGAGTTAATGACTAAAGTACCATTGAAATCTAATATCGTTGCACTTAAAAACCTAAGCAGCTAGCTCTCAGGCAGTCAGAAAAGCTCTCTATGTTAATTTTATTTTATATTGACAGCAAATTATTATGGACG
>CATNEM010000395.1:390000-537500 GCA_950096795.1 Macrostomum cliftonense | reverse complement strand
CACACAGACACACAGACACAGACACACAGACACACAGACAGACAGACAGACACACAGACACACAGACACACAGACACACAGACACAGACACACAGACACACAGACACACAGACACACAGACACACAGACACAGACACACAGACACACAGACACACAGACACACAGACACACAGACAGAGAGATACAGTAAACGAAGACAGCCAAGTAAATATTCAGATCAGGAACCACTTTCACATCTTATTTCGCTGAATTTTTCCATTTCAAACCTGAAACTGCGATCCCAGGCTATGGGACGGCAGATTGGCATATTGGGAACAGTTTACATATGTTTGCGCTAAAGCAGAGCGGCCAAGACTTGTGGCAGCGGGCAAGTTAAACAGAATGCTCGGTGGCGAAAGACAGTCGAAGTTTTGCTAAAACTAAAAGCAGAAAGTATAGCGCATTGGGTCCAGCTAGAAAGCATAGCAACAATTAGAGTTTTTCTATAGAATTTAGAAGGCCTGAAGAGGTACAAAAAAGACTGGATAACTGAAAGCAATAGTGACAGTTGAATATGCGATCATGCAACGAAAATTTTCGAACAGAAAATTATTAAACAGAGTTCTCTTTGAATCGGAACAGCATTTTAACAGGATTCGCTTGAAAACTTGTGGCAGCTTCAAATTTTGTTTGAAATATCAACTGAGAAAAAGATTCAACGTGTCAAGTGAACGGGGCGGCAGTTGCCATAGAGACAGCATTTATAACAAATTTTAGCGGGCATCTCTCAAGCAAATAAAGCATTTATCTGACAGCCTTAGTAGCTGAGGTAAAATGTAAGGGCTAATTTTAAGTTTGACTGAGATTATTGGTGGACAAATATGACATTTAATCAATTGCATTTTTTACTGACGCATCCTATATATAAACGATGAATAAACTGACGACTTTTCGCTAAAAGAAAACTATGCAACAAATATTTAGATTTCTTTCAAGTTAAATTCAATTTAATTTCTGCCCTCATGCAGAGAGGCTGGTTCTTCTGGGCCCGAATGGGCCACTTGAGCTTACCAGTAAATTAAAAAAAAATGATTCTCCTAGTTTATAAATTAGACTTCAAGCGTACATTTGGATTAATAAACAAGTTGTTGTTAGGCACCGGATAGATGAGCAAATTGAAATCACAGTTGGCGCGTCTCTACTAAAGAAAGTGAGAGATTTTTTTTGAGACGAGACGGTTCAAAGTCGATGACTAACCTGTCAGTCAGACTGGATTTCCCGCTCCTCATCTCGGTAGAGGAACAGCTGGCCCAGTCTTGGTCACAGGCCACAGGTAAACCGCGTCCTTGGGGGGCAGCGGAATCGTGCAAGCCTTCTCGAATAGCTTCACATTGATGGGGATTGTGAAGCTGTGACTGCCGCCGCTGCCGCCACCAACCCCGCCAGGGCAGGCTTCGCCTCCTGATGAATCGTCGTTAACTTGCTGGCTAGGTGTCTTCGACACTGCCGCGGCGGCAGCGGCGGCGGCAGCAGCAGCGGCGGCGGCAGCTGCGGCAGCTGCGGCAGCGGCCGCTGCATTGCTCAACTTGTGGTGCTGGCGGGCGAGGATCTCGCAGGAGTCGCTGCACCGCATCCGCTGCCAGAGACGCTCGTAAAACAGGCGCGTGGCCTCCTCCCAACCGCAGACTCGTCGCTGCGGCTGCTGCGGCAAAGCCTCTTCGAATTGCTGCCGCTGACGCTGCTTTCCGTCGTGACATTCAGCCAGCTGATGCTGCCGCTCTCGCCTGGCACCCACGAATGAGGATGCGGCAGAAATTGGTAGGGCAGAAGTGGACCAAGCCTGGTGCTGATGATGCAGATGATGAAGTTGGTGAAGATGCTGCTGCTGCTGTTGATGTTCCGCAGCTTGTTGCGTGAGCTGCGCAGGCGAGTCTGCAGCTTTTTTCACCATCGCTCGCACGGCTTTATGAGGCGCAGCTGAAGAAGTTGACGAGCAAGACGAAGACGAGGAGGAGCACAACGACGATGATGACGAGGACAGGGATGAAGACGGCGGCGGAGTGGAGGTGGCCCGGATGACAGCCGCGGTTGCTTTGAACTGCTGCTGCTGACACTGTAAGTGATGATGCTGCAGCTGCTGCTGCTGATGGTGATGCTGATTTTGATGTACAATTTGTACACTGGCGCCGAATTGTTGCACTCGGTTAATTGGCGGTGGAATCACCTGGGGCTGGTGCGCCGCCGCTAGATGATGCCTGGCGGGCAAGCACTGCAGGTAGTACACTGGCTGCGCGCACACCAGCGGCTGCTGACGAATTGGATGAAGGATGTAGTGCTGCTGTTGCTGTTGCTGCTGCTGCTGCTGCTGGCGAACATGCTGCTGCTGGCGAACTTGATTCTGGTGCACAGCCGAGGCTAAAATTGTCTGCTGACTGACGAACTGGTGGCTGAGCAGGGCTCGAGCTTGCTGCTGCTGTTGGAACGCCTGACTACCAGCTGCGCTGACCAGCACCAGCTGCCCCGCTGACAGCATCAGCGCCTGGCCAAAGTTGACGCCGGCTCCCTGGCTCTGGGCAGCCGTTACTGACGCCGCGGGTGTCTGACCAGGTAACTCCGCTGCAGACTCCGCCGCTGTTGATGCTGACGACTGCAGGGTAGTCGGTGTCGCAGTTGCTGAAGATGCGACGCTGTCTGCCGGACGGTTTTCCATCTGATTCGCTTCAGGGAGACAGCCCTGTTGCTTAACTTTTAGCAAAACACTTTACGGCGATTTAAGCCTTTTATTAAGCTCAATTACTCAGCTGTTTCATCAGCTGTGTTCAGGTGCTGCTCTCTAGAAATTTCTGCGTGGATTATTAAATTAGTCAGCTGACTTAAGTTTTCTAGTTTGGCTAGATAAATTATGCCAATCTACGTGATCAGCGGCTCAGCAGCATTCTTACTAGGTTTAGACCAGAGACTTGGTGAGTCGCAGGGTAGCTACTGAGTAGTTTGTGGTGAGTAGCAAATTTTATTTATCAAACTGTATATCAACAATTATCGATTTATAGACTTACTACGCTCGTATTTTGTGCTCAGACACTGTACTTATTTGTGCAAAAATTCTGGTAACCTCAAAGTATATATTACAGTTTTTGGTTTTAACAATGCGTCTTTGGCCCCAACAATTGCATTTTTAATATAATTTAAGGTAATGTTTTTTCCTTAAGGCATTTGATGCAAAAATAATAGAAAATCTAAGCTGATGAAAGAGATTCTTACATTTACAGAAATATGAGCCGTTTTTTCCATACACTGAAAGCCCTCCAGGCATGCAAAAACGCAATTAATTAAGACGCAAGGCTATATTCGATCGCATCGTCATTGAGCGTCATTGCACCGTAAATTCACGGCGCGAAGGGTCGAATTTCCATTCTGGCCAGCCGAATTACCTTGAGCAGTTTTTTAGGAGAAATTCTATCCTGGTTGTCCCAAAGTCTACATAATGTCAGAAAATATTTTAAGAAAGATGCTGCTGGGTTTTTTATCTAGCTCACCATTGGTAAATGTTGGCTTGACTCTTGACAATGCGGGACAAGTGCAGCATTCATGCCCACAATTTTATTATGCGCTTCTACGTGCAAAAATAGTATAGATACTCAAATCATAGATAACGTGACGTAGCGAATGTTTTTATCATCCAAATAAGCTGGATTATCATGCTTCGAATCCAGGCACTTTTTATCAAAAATTCATATACAAAAAAATCCGGAAGATACTACGATTTGTCATACTATTGATACTAGTAAAAATGTCCGTAATCCGGAGTTCAAGACACATTTGCAGTCGACTACTAAAATAAGGCAATCTGGTTAAGAATGAAACTACATGGCCTCTGCAGTCTCCTACAAGAGACTAATATTGGGCAGAAAAAATGTACGCTCTGTATTTTGGCTTTATGGAGATCTTAATCTTCTGGCTCTTGTACTACTGCGAAACAAGCCAATAAATATTTAGCGCAGGTTAGTATAACTATTGTAGGTGATTTTTATACAGACTATTTTTATTCACATATATTATTACCTAATCAAGCAATAACCTATTTACTTATGCTTTAATACAACGTTATTTCTTGTGCGCTTTTTAGTGCAAAGCGTTTCCATGAATACTTAGGGGCATAAAGATCGTTCAACTATATTCAGCAAAATTTGTATTAGTACGGTAAAAAAAAGTTCATTAGCAAACAAAAGAAAAGAATTTTTCATAACAAGAAAATAATAAAGTAATATTCACGCACAATTAATGTTAATTTTTTCAATTCTGTCTCAATTTTTTATGTAGAAAAGTATTTTTTGTTTAAAGTTGTAAATATTTTATATCTATTTTTAAAATGGATCATATGTTTACTGCTTTAAGAAAATCCATCGTAATAAGAGCTTCCTGCACTTAGTTATTAATAAGCTTTAATGAGCTTCAATCTTTTGCTCTATTGACACAATCATACTGTTCCTAGTGTGGTGGGATCTAATTTTCGAAGTTCCTATTCAATTTTAGGCTGCGCCCTGGCCTGACCACAGAAACTATAATGACAATGATCAATTATAGTATATGTGGGCCTGACCAGTTCATAAGAGATAAGAGCACTAATAGTGTAATGTTGGTGTGGCTAAGTACTTGAAAATTATGCTTTTTGACAAAATTAATAAATATTCAGGTCTCAATTAATCCCTTACAAAAAATTCATTTGGCCGCGTTACTTTTAGTTTTAAGCCTAGGCCCTAGTTTTAATTTAAGTTCGAAAAAATTACTTCTAAGACTAAGGCATCTGAAAATTTTTCCTCATTCATAATCATGTGTTAGTACAGTTCTACAGCCCATGCTATTTTCAAAGATGTAGAACTTTGAAAGATAGTATAGGAGTCAAGATTCAGGAGTTTGGAGTCATGATTGTCCTAGCTCTTGGGTGATTTTCAAGTGCATGCTACTAAAACTGTTCATAGCTATTGATACAAGTGCAGCTTAAGACTGCTACCAAGAAGGACACAAATGTTGCGTAATATATTAATGTGGATAGGAATGAGCATTCTACTAAAGCTAACTCTTAACTAGGTCTATAGACTATATACAAGTTATTCCTAACTCCTAGAATTTATTTTTAATTCCTTAGTATATATAGCCCTAATAGTTATCCTCATATCTCTTCAAATGCCTTTTAGTTTTAACCTACTAAATACTTAAACTTGATAACACAAACTTTTGATTCAAGTGTTAAGAATTAGAAGACTATTCACACTTGATTCATAGTCCTAGTTTTATACCGGATGCCAGTCAGTTCAATGATAAACAAATTCAGTGATAACAAGTGTCCTGTGTGGCAAAATATAATAATATAATAAAGTCACAAAGTTAAAATAATGCTAAGAGAATACAATAAATAGTATTAAAATGCAACTTTTAATAAAAGTTAAAAAACAAAATATATCAGCTATCTTGATCCTCATCACCTATAGTAAGTTGCAATCAGTTTTATTGGCTGCCTATTCATATCTACCACCCAAGAGTTCATATAAAATTGCCAAGTAAACTACTAGTACAATTTTACTTTTATTCAGAGACCTTCTTAAACTTAAAGTAAAAAGAATTATTTATAGATATCTTTTACTACTTGCCTATGAAGGATAATAGTGCCTGCATAGCCATGAGATAAATTAGTCTTTAGTAATTTGTTATACTTTTCCTATGGATGAGTCTTAACATACATGTACAACCTCCTGAATCTTACCCAGCCAGTGCAACATTGTTTAGTCTAAGTGCGACATTGTTTCTGACAAAAAGTGCAACATTGTTCAGTGTAAGTGCGACATAGCTTGTCAGTGGAAAAATTTGTGACTTAGTTGGCCAAAAATTTTGAAGGACCAAAAAAGGTCCCGTGAACATTTTTTGCCTGAATTTTCCCTATTCTTCTCCATTTTGCAACTTACCCCCTCATTTTTCACTGATTTTGTGACTTACATCGGCGATTTTGCAACTTGCATTGGCAATTTTGCGACTTGCATTGGCAATTTTGCGACTTGCATCAGCAATTTTGCAACTTACATTGGCGATTTTGCAATGTCCCTTGCTTGGCAGTCGTCACCCGGCCAATTTGGCCAGGTCGGCCAGGTGTTGCGCATGTATGAGTCTTCACCTTGAAATTATTATATTTTACCAAACTGGATGCTTACTATTGCCAAATTTGAATTGCTTGTTACCAAATTTGCTTTTGCCAAATTTTTTTTATCCTAAAACGCAGTTTCCAAATTTGTTTGTTGCCAAACTGGTCAGCATCCCTTCATACCATGGGCCTCTATGATCTATCAATTATTAATCTATAAAGTATATTCTATCTTTTAAATCCAAAAGAAAGTATTGTAAAGTATCATCAACTAAACAAAGGATCTAAAAACCTTTTTAAGGGATATTTTAAAGTATATTATACTTTATTGTTTTTAAAGTATATTATAGGATGCATCTAGTACTTTGAAATTTATGTATTATACCTGTGAGTAAAGGCTATCAAATTTAGCTTAGTGTTTAGAATAGGTTACAGAAAGATTCATAATAAAAACAAATGTTATTTAACCAAAGTATGCTCTGTTAGGTTTTTTGATGCTAAAAAATCAAATGAAAATATTTTTGTATGCAGCAAATTAATTAATTAAGAAAACTGGGATTTCAAAGTAGGATATCATTCTATCAATCAATTTGCAACAACTTTAAATAAATAGTTATATATATATGGCTTTTTGTGCTGAGTAAATTAATAAAAAATGAAAAAAACATGATTTGCTTATTTGGTTGACAATTTTTTATGCTCCTTTTATTTTTAAGCCCAATAGACAAAGTATTATTATTAATTGGAGCATCTCTAAATAAAATGATTTTATTGAGAAAATCCCTATTAATTGTAATAAAAATAATTTTAAGTCTGATATCATTTTAGATACATACTACTATAATATATAAATCCATGGTTCCCATGGACATGAATATTATTTTGAAAAAGTTAGCTCTTTGCTTTATACCATTTACCATTATTTATTATATTATTAAGTGGGTAAAGGCCTGGGGTGTTTTCACTTCCTGGAATCTGGGATGCTGGGATTGTACCCTCATGGAAAGAATAAATTTTAGAAGTTGCAAAGCCATACTAAAAGTTAGGAAAAACACAGATAACAATGGCGCACAATCAGAATTAGGCAGATTACCACTTTTATACAATATAAAAAAGAAGCATACAGTACTGGGCTTCACTAACAAAATGCCCAGAGGCAATCATCACTAAATTAGTCAACAATCCAACATATGCCAATGTTGGGCTAGCAGCCAAATCTAACAGTGAAAAAGGCAGGACTTTAAAACGATAAGCATTGCAAAGGCTATTAAAATACACAAAGTTAGTTTTGAATCTTAGTTTTTGAGGCATTGGAGGCAGAAGGTGGAGAACTCAGTCAAGTTAAATCACTTTCTTTATCAATTTAAGAGAAGTAGCAACCTAGAAAAATACAAACAGGTCACAATAAACCCTGAGTATAGACAAATGCTGGCAACATTTAGACTAGGAAATCATGACCTAGCATGCAAGACACATCAAAAAGTAAAACCTTGAATAACCCTATGAAAAAGATTGTGTCCAAAATTTAAATTAGAGGTTGAAAATGAAGTTCACTTTCTATTTAAGTGTCCTAGAATGAATACAGAGTTCATAGGGAAAATTTTATCCAGGAGATATCCAAAGAAGTACCTAACTTTAACTTGCTGACAGAGGAGGATAAATGTCTTTTTCTTATGGTACAAAAAATGTTGAACTAATTAACAAATTAGCCAAATACATACAGGAGATTGGAAAAATCAGAATGAGCTGCTCTGAGGTTTTTAAAAAAATATATTTTGTCTTTTTTAATTTTCATGCAGTTGACAAAATTCAAAAAGTGTTGGAAATTCTTGTACAGCAAAATTTTGTAAAGTCAATATTTGTTCCGTTATGCTCATATTGTCTATGTTTCGTCTGTATGATATTTTAAATAGTCAACAAATCAGCACCCATATGGCGTGCGCAAATTATTTAAAAAAAAAGAAATTCTGTACCATCCAGATTTTTCATGTACTAACATGAAAATTTGTTTCACTGATATAAGGTGCTTGTGGCGCAATACTTAAATATTAATTTAGAGAATAAAAAACTAATTGTTTTTATATTTTCAGCACAAATTGGCCGCTCATAACTAGCCATGTCTGGCAATGAGAACCAAGAGTCAACTATTGCTGCCAATCTGTGCAAGACCGGTTGCGGCTTCTATGGCTTAACTCAGTTTGACGGCATGTGCAGCGTCTGCTACAAAGAGCACATGAAGAAGAGGCAGAAACAGGATGAAGAGCAAATACAGAAGCCTGTGACAGCTGCTGCTGCTGCAGCCGCCGCTGTGCTTGGCGTCTCTTCCTCTGGTAAGGCTTGAAAACTCAATAAAGCTGAGCATACTTTTTTAAATATCAAAGGCCCTGAACTAGTTCCTAAATTTGATATTAAGGACAATAAAACTTTCTGTAAAAATTCGGACATTATTTTAGCAAAATCAATTACATTATCGTCTAGATACAGAATTTTGAGTGACACCAGGATTGAATGGTTATAGAGCAGCATCAAAGTGGAGTGATTAGAGAGTGACATCAGGGTGCAGTGATTAGAGAGTGACATCAGGATGGAGTGATTAGAGAGTGACATCAGGATGGAGTGATTAGAGAGTGACATCAGGTTGGAGTAGTGATTAGAGAGTGACATCTGGGTGGAGTGATTAGAGAGTGACATCTGGGTGGAGTGATTAGAGAGTGACATCAGGATGGAGTGATTAGAGAGTGACATGAGAAATAGAATGGAGTGATTAGAGAGTGACATTAGAAATAGAATGGAGTGATTAGAGAGTGACATCAGGGTGGAGTGATTAGAGAGTGACAACAGGGCAGAAAATCCTGTTTAGTTACATAAAGAATCAAAATACCGAATCAATTTGCGGTCCCGAAGCAGAGCCGAATAGGGCGAGCGCCGCCCCGGACTTGTCCAATCCGGACAAGCCGTGCGGTTGCAACGCGTCGCTGCTAACCTCTGACAGAAAGCGCAACAGTTCTCAGTTACAAGACGGAGTCTCAATGCTAAGCGCCAAGCAGCTGAGATGCTGTAATCGCCTATTTCTCACTTATTATCGTTGCGTTATTAATTCAAATAGTTTCTATTTGCCCGATAGTTGGTCAGTTAGTTGATGTAATAATTTTTGTTTTTCTACATTTTTGGTAATTTTGCAAATTTTGTAGGCCTTCACTTTTAGTATTAATGAATTTAATTTCATGCGGCTTTTATCATTGCATGTTTCTCAGCTTCTTCACTATTGCGCGAGTCTGCTTCCGATGAAGCTAAGCCGGACTCAAATGGCGCTGCCACGCCGTTGGCTTCAACAGCTTCTGCTACGGCAAAAGACGCCGACAAAGTAGTTAACGAAGTCAAGTCTGAGGATGCCGAGAAGAAAATTTCTTTAGAGTCCGCGGCTAAACAGCAGGATGAGGCGGCCAAGTCTGAGGGCTGTTCTATTGCTGAAACTGGAGTGGCGTGCGCTGTTGGTGAGACTGCTTTATCAAATCGCATTGGCTTTCATAACGCATTCACTGCTTAGGTACCGGGGTCAGTGGACTGACAAGGGGTTAGAAGTGGCGGATTGTAGGTGAGGGGGAGAGCGGATTGTGGGTGAAGGGTAGAGCGGATTGTTGGTGAGGGGGAGAGCGGATTGCAGGTGAGGGGAAGAGCGGATTGCAGGTGAGGGGAGAACGGATTGTAGGTGAGGGGAGAACGGATTGTAGGTGAAGGGGAGAGCGGATTGCAGGTGAGGGGGAGAGCGGATTGTTGGTGAGGGGAAGAACGGATTGTGGGTGAGGGGATGAGCGGATTGCAGGTGAGGGGGAGAGCAGATTGTAGGTGAGGGGGAGATCGGATTGCAGGTGAGGGGAAGAGCGGATTGCAGGTGAGGGGAGAACGGATTGTAGGTGAGGGGAGAACGGATTGTAGGTGAAGGGGAGAGCGGATTGCAGGTGAGGGGGAGAGCGGATTGTTGGTGAGGGGAAGAACGGATTGTGGGTGAGGCGATGAGCGGATTGCAGGTGAGGGGATGAGCGGATTGCAGGTGAGGGGGAGAGCGGATTGTAGGTGAGGGGGAGAGCGGATTGCAGGTGAGGGGGAGAGCGGATTGTTGGTGAGGGGGAGATCGGATTGCAGGTGAGGGGAAGAGCGGATTGCAGGTGAGGGGAGAACGGATTGTAGGTGAGGGGAGAACGGATTGTAGGTGAAGGGGAGAGCGGATTGCAGGTGAGGGGGAGAGCGGATTGTTGGTGAGGGGAAGAACGGATTGTGGGTGAGGCGATGAGCGGATTGCAGGTGAGGGGATGAGCGGATTGCAGGTGAGGGGGAGAGCGGATTGTAGGTGAGGGGGAGAGCGGATTGCAGGTGAGGGGGAGAGCGGATTGTTGGTGAGGGGAAGAACGGATTGTGGGTGAGGGGATGAGCGGATTGCAGGTGAGGGGGAGAGCGGATTGTAGGTGAGGGGGAGAGCGGATTGCAGGTGAGGGGGAGAGCGGATTGTTGGTGAGGGGAAGAACGGATTGTGGGTGAGGGGATGAGCGGATTGCAGGTGAGGGGGAGAGCGGATTGTAGGTGAGGGGGAGAGCGGATTGCAGGTGAGGGGGAGAGCGGATTGTTGGTGAGGGGAAGAACGGATTGTGGGTGAGGGGATGAGCGGATTGCAGGTGAGGGGGAGAGCGGATTGTAGGTGAGGGGGAGAGCGGATTGTTGGTGAGGGGAAGAACGGATTGTGGGTGAGGGGATGAGCGGATTGCAGGTGAGGGGGAGAGCGGATTGTAGGTGAGGGGGAGAGCGGATTGCAGGTGAGGGGAAGAACGGATTGTAGGTGAGGGGGAGAGCGGATTGCAGGTGACGGGAAGAACGGATTGTAGGTGAGGGGATGAGCTGATTGTAAGAGAAGAAAGGCAGATTGCAGGTGCATGGATGATAGCAAAAGGGCATTGATGCTTCATTACGTATTAATTAAGTGTTAGTAAATAGCAGAAATGCATTTCGCGCATTTCTTCTAGTTGCAGAAGAAGCCTGCCAGTCGGACACAAAGCCAGAAAGCGCCAATGATGAAAAGCCGCGCCAGAAACAGCGCAATCGATGCGGCGTGTGTAAGAAGCGAATCGGCCTAACTGGTATGTTATGTGTTGAGTTTTTAATATTTAGATTATCTTTGTTTAATTTTTCTTATCGGGAGAAAAAGTCATGCTGTATACTAAAAGTACACCTTGTTGTTGGCTATAAAAGTACTTTTTACCGCTCTACCAATCCAGGCTTCGAATGTCGTTGCGGTGGCGTCTATTGCGCAATCCACCGCTACAGCGACAAGCACGAATGCGATTTCGATTACCAGAGCCTCGGCCAGGAGCAGATTCGCAAGGCCAATCCGCTGGTTGTCTCTGCCAAGATTGACAAGCTGTGAACGCCGCCGCCCCCCCCCCCCCCTAGGCCTGCTACTGTCGGATTCCAACTGTCAACCTGCCCGCCCCGCAAACCCGCCGCCTGCCGTCTCGCCCACAAATTAATTTTCCTATTTATCCTCAATTAATTAGGCTTAATTGAATCCCGCCAATCATTTGTTTTAAGTTGATTAACTAAGAAATGATCGATTAATTGCAAGCGAAAATATCACTAAGTTTCCCCAAACAGTTTTAATTCAGAAATTTTCTTTTATTTCGAAAACAACGCTGTCTAGGCCCATAAAAATGGATGGAGCGCTCTCTGTTAATTGTTACTTGCAGTAGTATGTCTCCTGTGTGCTTTTTTGTTTACTTAGTTTTTTATCAATCTGTAGACCCGTTTGGACCCCAGATGCACACTTAACCTCCTAGATCCTAAGCCCAGTCCCAGCCACACTAATTATGTTATGAAATGTTACGCAACACTATGCCTAAGTGTCGTTTTAGTTTTAACCCGCCTCGTATTATTGTTGCGTGCATTAATTTTTATTTGTGCTTATTTACTCCGTAAATATTGGCTAATCTATACTTAATTGATAAACGCCCGAGCACTCGCAGTATAACTGATTTAACAATTCGTTATTATTTGTATACAGTAGCAGGTCTTTGTCCGTTGTTTCTAACGAGAGCTGCTTTGTTTGTGAATTCTAGGTGTGCTAATAAACAATAGTTTTCCTAACCTCGCTGTATGCCCTATCACTTTCTCTGTCTGTTGAATCGCGCGTTGTCAGCGTGCGTTGGTGTTTTTTTTTTAGCTTTTCGGTTTTAACTTGCACTTTTGCTTTGAAAAACTTGATTAATACTGGGTAAAGGGACGTGGCAGGCGGGGTGGGTCATTTTTTGTTATAAACAAAGACTTACATTCTGCTATTTGACAGGGGTGTTAAAGATTTGAAGTCTGAAAGCGAACTGCAGGTGTTGATAGAAAAACTTGTACTTTTATTCAGTCGGAGTTGCCACATTTCTGAAAGTCATAAATCATCTTGAGAGGATGCGTGCCATCCAACGGGGTCTATTTATAGGTTCCCATTTCAGCTTCGTTTTACACGTTTCCGGGTGATTTTCTTACCCCCTTCCCTTCCTACCAACCTTGGCCTACCCTTGAACAATCACACGCAATTCCCCCTTTATGATAACTTGATAACTATGTGAAACAGAAACGTGGCAGACTTTTCAGTTCTGTGTAGATCATTTCTGCATAATTCCTCCATTATTGGCACCCGGTATTTGGTTGAGCGGTTGTGACGTTTTACTTCAGTGTATTTTTTGTGTTTTTAAAATAAGCTACCCTGGGAATTGTGGCAAAGTCCGAGACGATTGTAATAAATCTAATTAATAAATAAATAATAAATCGCGCACCTAATTATCTGTTGTTGCTTTCTTTTTCATGCGCTTTTCTGTCTAAAGACGTCACCTGTAGGATTTCATTTCACTAAATTATTTTCCGTGACAATGTGTTCTCACTTTGATTTCGTTTTTTTAATTTAGTTTACGATTATAACAAAAATCCGGCCGCAAGTTCACGGCTGAAATTTCATATGACAAAATATTGCAGCAAAGTAAAATGCCACTTTTTGATCTGTAAAATGCAAATCATTTTCAATTGCTAATGCCGGCCGGAAATAAGAGTGAAGCGATCTTTAAACTCGTTGGTGCCAGGCACGGGTAGCGCCACCTATCGAGACTTGTGTTTAAAATTGGCAGCCACTAAATTCTCTTTTATAGTATAATTCAATCTTTGAGCCTGTCGCAGACGCCTCTCTGATCGCGGCCTAGATGAGGTTTCAACTTTCAACCTTGACCTGTAGCTTTGGTAAGGTTGGTTTAAAAGTTGCATCTTCAAGTGTCAATTCTGTTTACAAAATTCTTATCTGTTAGTTTAAGTTAATTCACTGAAGTTTCTTGACACTGTCCTCTATTAGCAATTCAGATTGTTTGCCTTGTCACCTAAAATTGATGTCTCCTTCAGCAGTTCAGTTGACCTCTTTAAACTGTCAATTACGTTTTGCTGGATAGCTAAATCAAAAAAAGTGTACTGAAAGTGTGTGTGTCGGATCTAATCCTCCCAGTTATTAATTGCCTGATATGAATATTATCACACTGAAACGAGGAGAATATCTATGAAGAATCTCCGAGGCGAAGCCGAGGAGATTCTGCCATAGATGTTCTCTGAGTCTCAGTGTGATAATAAAATGTATCTCACGCAAACAGGGAGCGGAGAATATTTAGGCGCGCGGAGAATAAATTCCCACCCGATTTGCCGGGCAGAAATGTCATAGAAATCGTCAATCCTTTGCAAGCAGAAAATTGAACCATAGACAACAAGATCTATTTTTAGAATCCTTTAGAGTCACTTTCACATTGGATCCAATGTAATTTGGGCTCCCGGGCAGAGAAATGACGTTTCTGCCCGCCCTTGCAAATCGGGTGGGAATAGCTATACCATAGACCTTCTTCGTGCAGAAAGAGGGAAATCCTCGGGCCGCTTCGCGTCCCTCGGATTCTCCCCCTTTCTGCCCTCAGAAGGTCTATGGTATTGGTATATTCTCTCATATTCTCCGCACCCTGAAAGTTATAGAAACTTAAATAACTTGTCTATGGCCGCGGAGATTACTTACTGAGAATCTCCGCTTGCAAGGCATTAGCAAGATAGACAAGGGGTACGGGTTAAGTGAGATACATTGAATTATTCTCCTAGGCCAATATTTATTACTAGTACTTTAGTCGCAGCTCCCCAAGTGCTTTATCTATGGTTAATTCCTCGCTCTCGCGATACAGGACCCAGCCTTCTATCAGCCTCGCGGCTCTACGCTAAAATATTAAATACACGCTTCCACAACACTCGTTAATTATTGTCTCAAACGACAAATTGTTATTGTCTCAAACGACAAATTGGTAGCAGAGCGTGTGAATATGGTCAACACACGAACAACTTCTTCAGCTTCAACAGAACGTACACAGGAGGAGGAAGAGGAATCTACCGAACCCTCGAACCTGGAAAACTCAACTGCAGCTCAAGCCAATTCACGCAACGTCGCACAGTCCTCCCAGACCACTGCTTCGGCCGCCATGCCGACAGTCGGGTCCACAGACTCCGTAACTCAGCTATTTACCATGCTCGCTGGCATGATGCAGCAGCAACAACAGCAACACCAGCAAATGATGCTTCAGCTATGCCAACGAACACAAGAAACGCAAGAGCAGACCCAAAGACTGCGACAACTTATACAAGTTCAACCTCAACAAAGCACAACCAATCAAAACAACTCGTCATCAACAGCTCCGACGAACCAGTCTGCAAACCCCCGGCTGAATAACTTCCTCGGTGAGAGCGTCCTACGCAGTGCTCGACTTCCACAGTTTGCCAGTTTCCCCACATTCTGGAGTGCGTACAATCACCACGTGGACTCCGCTAACATCACCGATATCGAAAAGTTTGAGTCCTGCGCGGACTCCTCGTTGGCACAGCACGGCGCAAACTCGATGGCCTCGACGCATTTCAACAAGGGGCCTATGCAGAAGCACGCCGGATCCTCGAGTGTAACTATGGCAATCTCCAAGAGCAGAAAAGCGCCTGCTACAAGCGCCTGCTCAACATGCCTCATCTCAGCGAAATCGACCCCAACAGCCTGGAGAGCTTCAGTGACGATCTTCGGCTAACTACAGGTCAGCTTACTCGATTAAAAGAGCCAGCAACCGCAATCGATGCTTATATATTCGTTTTGTGGCCAAAACTCCCAAGTGCAATCCAGACAGAGATTCAGGATGCCCACATCAAGGCTTCCAAGGCTCCATTACCAACAATGGCAGAACTTCAGGATCACCTGGACACGAAACTACGAAGCTTACGCGCCACAGCCATGAACCGGGAGGCCGCCAAAATACCATTTGCCGGAGCTAGTCTCGTGAGCTCTACCTCATCCACTAAGCCTAAGAAGGCCCACCCAGCCGTGCACTACACTGCCGACCGTCGTGATTCTGACTCCCGCAAAGTAACATCTCGCCCCAACCATCGGAAAGAGCAATCGTGCGCCTACTGTGACCGAAGTGATCATAGCGCTCTTCAGTGTGACCGCATTTCTGGGTTAGAGGATCGCCTTAGAATTATCCGTCGCAAAAAACTGTGCTTCAATTGTCTACGCGATCACCACCTCAAGGACTGTCCCTCATCGTACCGATGTCGGGAATGCAAAGGCAAACATCACACATCTCTTCACGGTGCCCACTTCGACAATAGAGCTGAAAGCAAACTCAGCATCCCTCGGCACACAGCGAATTCGCATTTGAACGCCACTACATCAAGCATCAAGCACTACACCAGCACCGGAGCCACTACAACAGTTCCAACCAATCCATCAAACGATTCCGATCAGTCTGACCCGGTGAACGCCGTGTCCTGCGTCTCGTCTACACAGGAGGGACACCTCAACCCGACCATTATGGCCACATTCTCGGCGTCCGCCATCAACAACAAAACTGGATCGTCCGTACGCATCAACGCCCTCGTTGACGGAGGATGTAGCTACACCTACCTCCGGAGCGACATTGCTAGACAGCTCGGCTTGAAGCCAGCGCGAAAGCTGAGTCTTGAGAGTTCAGCCTGTCACGCAGAATCCCGCCGCCGCATAACAGCCGAAATCGTGCACCTCGAACTAGCTACTCCAGAGAATCGACGGATGCCACTCAATGTACTCTCAATCGAACAGATCGCCCCAGCAATACACATGAAGGCCATGCACCTCCCTAAGGATATTCAGGCTACACTCGCTCATTTGCCACTTGGCATTGCCAACACACCACCCATGGAGGATAAGGAGCTGGACATTGACCTCCTAATTGGCAACGACTACGCCCAACTACTTATTGGACCTAGCGTCAGCACCATTCCATTACGACCCACCTTCACAGCTCATCTCACGCCCTTCGGTGCTATTCTTACAGGCTCGCTCTCAGGCACTACTGAAAACCTCGATACCAATCGGATCATTGGCAACTCTCTCTTCTGTCAAGCTCGACCAAACGACCTCGAAAACCTGGTGGATAAGATGACGAGCCTCGACATTCTCGGCCTCCAGAAGGACGCTGAACCACCCAAATTAGAAGATGATCCTCTCACTAGACGCCTCCATGCTTCAGCCACTCGTGATAAGAACGGTCGATTCTCGGTCGCCCTACCTTTCAAAGAAGGAGCAGCTCAACTGCCAACCAACTTTGGGCAAGCATTTGGCCGTGCGAAAGTAACTCACAATCGTCTGACATTGTAGCAACGCGAGAAGTACTATGCTGAATTCGAAAAACGAAAGGCGGAAGGCGTTCTTGAGATGGTCGATGCCTCACAGCCCAGCGGGCCCATCGTTCATGTCCTACCCCACTTCCCAGTGATAAAAGAGTCATCCAACACTACGAAAATACGGCCCGTCGTAGATGCCTCCGCTCCTACCTCTCTCGGCGGTTGCAGCCTAAACGATCTGCTTGAACCTGGTCCTAACCTACTCACCAGCCTTCTTCAAGTTCAGGTGCGACTTCGGCTCTACGAGTATGCGTGCATTAGCGACATCCAGTCCGCATTTTACCAAATTTTTGTCCACCCAGAACACAGAGCCGCTTTACGCATCATTCTCCCCAAGAACATCGCTAAGCCACTTACCTACGAGAATCATCAGCTCTATCGCTTCACACGGATCGTTATGGGAGCCAGTCCCTCCCCCTGGATTCTTCTTGCTGTCATCCATCGACTTTGCTCTGAGGCCTCCGCCAGTATGGAATTTGGACTCACCAAACAGGAGATTGCCTCAATTCCGGGTGGCTTGTACATGGACAATCTCGTTCAAGGCTACGACTCAGTAGAAGATGGCCCACGTATAGTCGACGGTCTCCGTGCGCTATTTAAGTCTGCATGTTTCCACCTCCGGGAATTTGCTGCGAACGACGCAGGCGCCCTTCGCAGTCTACCACCGGAAGACCGGATCACGAATCCTATCGTGAAGAACCTCGGCATCGTATGGGACACTGGCCAGGACACCATCAGACTTTCGAAACCAACATTTTCAACCGAGCAACCTATGACACGGGCGGGTCTTCTCAGTGCAATCGCTAAGCCGTATGACCCGTTCGGCTATGCAGCACCACTTCTACTCGCCGGTCGGCTGCTCTACAATGCTGCATTTGCTTCTGGAGATGCTTGGGACAAGCCAGCTGATGACGCTACCATCCAAAAATGGGATCAGCTTCGCGAGGACTTCGAAAACATAGACCGTATAGTCACGCCGCGACAATGTCTTTCGGTCCGTTCGAAACCCTGCCGCCTTGTCGTGTTCAGTGACGGCTCCCTGCAGGCTTACGGATTTACAGTCTACGTTCATCAATTTATTGACGGTCAAGCAACCTCTGCACTCCTCTACGCTAAGACACGGCTTGTGCCAGCGCGAAAAAAAGGACTTCTCGTTACAATCCCTCGCATCGAACTCTGGGCAGCCCTCATCGCCACACGAGCCACTATTCTCTTGCGCAATATCCTCTCACCGATGGCCAATGTCGTTGGTGTGACACACTATATTGACAGTCAAATTGTCTTATTCTGGCTCTCTCGCAACACCGGGCTTCGTCAATATGAAAAACATCGCGTCCAGGAAATTCTGGATTCCGGTCTCACCGACGATCGCCGTTATATCCCCTCAGGGAAGAATCCGGCCGACCATTGCACTAAACCACTACGCCTCAATTCCACAAAGGTCCAGACTTCCTTCATCAAGACTTCGACTCTTGGCCTAACTGGAAACCGAATAAGCTCGACAACGAACCTACCGAGGCCACGACTCCTGAGGATTACCCGGATTACTCTATCACAGAAGTCACCTCGATGGTTGGCTCCGTCCACACTAGTACTGTCTCCCCTGGTGGCATCGACATCAATCGCTATAGCCGCCTTAAAACGCTCCTGGGCGTCACTGCATACGTTATTCGTTTCGCCACTCGCAGACGAGACACTAGGACTCCGGATGCGGCTGAACGGGATAAAGCCTTACTCCTCTGGGTTAAACACACCCAACAGTTGCACTACTCGAAGCCAATCGCAGCACTTCAAACCAACAAACCAGAAAGATGTCAGCTGATCCGCCAGCTAGCCTTGTTCCTCGACGAAGATGGCTTTCTCCGACTGGGTTCACGTATGGCAAACGCTGCCACAGGAACATCTACGCTGTATCCCCTCCTCTTGCCGTCGGATTGCCACTTCACTCGCCTTCTCATCCAGCATGTACATGAGCAAGGGGTCCATGCCAGTGCCAACACCGTTCTTAACCAGCTACGAGAGCGTTTCTGGATTGTTCGCGGACTTTTCAGCGTACGCAGAGTCCTTCGCGGATGCTTAGACTGCCGTCGCGCCAAGGCCCCAACGATGCCGCTGCCACCTCACGGACAGATTCCACCGGAACGGTTAGATTCAACACCGCGCTTCAGGACTGCGACTCCGGACTGAAGCCTCAAGACGATGGCGTGACGGGCCTTGAGCCAACATCCAATCTCACCTCACCTCAGCCCACAGAACCCATAGCCGAGGCGACCCCAATCTCGGCCCGCGCACTCCGAGTGCTGAGACGCCAGCGTATTCGCGATGCTCTTCCGTGACCAGTGATTATTCGTAACTGATTATAATACTAACAAATATGATTGCATAAACTAACACTTCAACAATACCATTCTTTAAATTCAAGTAGCAGTTTATCAAAAGGCTAACTAGCTGCGCTCGACTATTCGTGCGGCCCCCCCAATCTGTCGGATCTAATCCTCCCAGTTATTAATTGCCTGATATTGATTTATTCTCCTAGGCCAATATTTATTACTAGTACTTTAGTCGCAGCTCCCCAAGTGCTTTATCTATGGTTAATTCCTCGCTCTCGCGATACAGGACCCAGCCTTCTATCAGCCTCGCGGCTCTACGCTAAAATATTAAATACACGCTTCCACAACACTCGTTAATTATTGTCTCAAACGACAAATTGTTATTGTCTCAAACGACAGTGTGTAACCGGACTTCTTTGATCCTGAAATTGTCAGAAAATTTTCTGATTCTTTCATTAGAAAGGTGGCTACCAATACCGTTGATCTAATCTTATGGGAAGCTATACTTAATCCATATGTACTTTTGTATAATTAATAATGATTAGACATTCTACATTTGGTCTTCTACCATACTACACACGAGTAAATTAATAAGTACAAGCTAAAACTAATCAGGCCATAATATCACGCAACTGCGGTGCAGCAGATCAATGCACTAATCGGCTCAACCAGCTGCCACGTGTTGAAGGATTTTACGCGCACCACACTCGAAGTGTACGGTGTCGCTTTTTTACTCATAAAGATGTACAAATCGGTCTCTCCCTTTAACGGCCTTTTGTGTACATTTGTTCCCCCATGATTCAAGCCTTGGGCACGGAGGAAAGAGAGTGACGCAGGGGAGAGAGAATGAAATGTACAGATTGCAATAAAATCTAGTAAAGAACCGGCTGACTAAGCTGTACTTGCTGCAAGCTGTGCCGGTTTTACTAATAGCTGGAAGGGTTCCCTCTCTTTCCGCTGAAGGGGTATTTATAAAAGTTCACGCAGCCCGAAAATCAGCGGAGCCACTCAATCCGGTTTTCACCTGCACCCAAACAGCTGCCTGCACGCCAGCTAGCCATTTAACTCGTCCAATTTTTTAACTCAAATAATTAACAAATCATGAGCGACAAGCAGCAGAAGAAGAAGATTGTTCTGGCATACAGTGGCGGCTTAGACACGTCGTGCATTCTTGTTTGGCTCATTGAACAGGGCTACGAGGTGATCGCTTTCACCGCCAACGTCGGCCAAGACGACGACTTCGAGGCGGCCCGACAGAAGGCTCTGTCCTTGGGCGCCGTCAAGTACGTCTGCTTGGATTTGCGACGAGATTTCGTTGAGAATTACATCTTTCCGGCCGTGCAAGCTGATGCCATCTATGAGGACAGGTTGGTTTCTTTCAAGTCGTACAGAGTTGATTCAGAGCTAGAACTTCAGCTAGCTTCCATCCTCCCCTCTTCGCAGGTACCTGCTGGGCACTGCCCTGGCCCGGCCATGCATCGCCAGCGGCATTATCCGCGTAGCCCGCGAGGAGGGAGCCAGACATGTGAGCCACGGCGCCACAGGCAAAGGCAACGATCAGATTAGATTCGAATTGGCCAGCTACGCCCTGTGTCCCCAGGTTGAGGTTGTGTCGCCCTGGCGTTTGCCGGAATTCTACGAGAAATTCGCCGGCCGTCAGGCTCTGTTTGAGTACGCCAAGTCGCACAACATACCGCTGCCAGTGACGCCCAAGTCGCCATGGAGCATGGACGGCAACCTCATGCATATCAGGTGGGGGGGGGGGGCAGTGAATAGATGGATGAGTGAACTACTGGGTGACTGCTGGCATTGAATTGCACTGCCATATTGCACATTCAGCTACGAGTCCGGCATCCTGGAAGACCCGAAAGCCGAGGCGCCGCAGGATCTGTGCACGATGACCAAGAGTCCGGCCGAGGCGCCCGACCAGCCGGCCAAGATTGCCATCCGATTCGAGCAGGGCATCCCTGTTAAGGTGACCAACCTGGGCACCGGTGAAGAGGTCACCGGCAGTCTGGAGCTCTTCACCTACTTGAACAAGATTGGGTAGGTTTCTACTAATCATCTGGGGGAGCAGTCAAGGCTGAAACTGAAAAAAAGTAGCTTAAGTGCCGTTGGGGTTCTATCGACCAA
This sequence comes from Macrostomum cliftonense, assembly GCA_950096795.1. Lineage (NCBI taxonomy): Eukaryota > Metazoa > Platyhelminthes > Macrostomidae > Macrostomum > Macrostomum cliftonense. The sequence continues at coordinate 516,182 of CATNEM010000395.1, read as the reverse complement.
TCAGTAAGTCAATCAATCAATGAATCGATCGATCAATCAGTCAATCAACGAATAGATAAATCAATCAATCAATTAACCAATCAATTAATCAATCATTTAATCAGTTAGTCAATCAATCAATAAATCATTCAAACAATCCATCAATGAATCAAGCAATAAAGTAATCTGTCAATCAATCAATCCAATTAATGAATCAAGTAATCAGTCAGTCAATCAATTAAATAATCAATCAATCAACCTGTTAAAACTCTAATTATCAAGCGGCGAGCACGGCATCGGCCGCATCGACATAGTTGAGAACCGATTCATCGGTATGAAGAGTCGCGGCGTGTACGAGACCCCGGCCGGGACAATCCTCCGCCAGGCGCACATCGACATCGAGGTGCTAACAATGGACCGCGAGCTGCGCCGAATCAAACAGCGGCTGGCCTTGGATTTCGGCGAACAAGTCTACAGGGGCTTCTGGTTCTCGCCTGAGTGCAAATTCCTGCGCGACTGCATCAAGAGGTGGGTCCTAGCTGTCTTCATGCGTAGGCCTATGTCCGTTGTGGCTTGCGAGAATCCTAGTTTAACTTGTTTTGTTTGTTTTACTACCCGCAGATCTCAAGAGCGAGTCACGGGCACAGTGCAGCTCTCTCTGTACAAGGGCGGCGTTCACATTTGCGCCCGCGACTCCGAGTTCAGCCTGTACAATCAGGAGCTGGTCAGCATGGACGTGCAGGGCAATTATGAGCCCCGCGACGCCGAGGGTTTTATTCGTATAAATGCCTTGCGCCTGCGGGAGTATCACCGGCTGCAGGGCGACCTCGATCAGCTGTGATTAGCCAGCAGGATAATAATGCCAGCCTGAAATTACTAGATATCAATAGTTCAAACTCGTTAAATGCAAAGTTAGACCTTTTCAAAGCAGGTGTCGGTGCAATTTTTTGCCTGTTTGTTTCATTATCACAAAATGCGCAAGATTATACATCCTTAGAACACAAAATTTTGATTCATTATATTTAAGATATGGCACGGCACATGGTTCAAAAAAGATTCTTTCCGCTTGACTAATAAAAAGTAAAACATGACGCATTATCATTGTTGCGATTGCAGCTCGGATATTCCAATAAATACATTTATATTTAATCATAATTGCACCTAGGACTAGGATTATTCGCTACAAACTTACATCAAATAAAAATATTCGCTCATACACTTTCTTGTGCGCATGAATTTTCTTGAAATATTCTTGAAAATTCTTTTAATTTTTTACCGAAAGAGATCGTCTCTGGCAAACATAAATTCAGAAAAAATGGTGTGAGTAAGTAGGCCTAACTTGAAAAGAAAGTCACCTTGATGCTTCGAAACCTGTCATCAATTTTGCTGAAGCTTAAAAATGTTATCATGATTCTGGGATATACAAGTGTTTTAAGATTTTTTTCGTAAGCAAGAAAGCGTTTTTTAAGGTGTGGAATAAAAGAGTCCACAATTAATATTGATATTTGTTTTACCTCGCTTACAGTAATCCAATTCAAAATCCTTTTGCGTGAAAGCGAATTAAAAATATTTCAGAAACCAGTCTTTTGGCCAAGTTAACTAGCTTTCTTTCTTCTCGGAAACACGGGACGGGACTTACCATAAACAATAAAAACTAAAAAGATTATAAATTTGTTTGTGGTTAAACATAAGGGCTTAAACTTTGTAACTGAAGATTGAATAGCGTTTTATTTTCAATATAAATCGATGCGATTATTGTCTGATAAAATAGATAAACGTTTGTACTCAAGTCCACTTAACCTACAGGCCTGTGTATGTGTATAGTATTTATCAAAAAATGTTTATATTTCTCAATTTCTATTTCATTATCCCAAAATTTTCATTAAATTTTCATGTTACTGTTTGGACAGTGCTAATGTAGATATTAAAAAATTATTGCACAAAAATAATAAAGTTGCACCTAGTTTTGAGTCCAACATAACAAAATTTCAAAAACTTTACTGTCACTTCCATTGAGTGACTTCAAGTCTTGAAAATCATTATGCAATGGATATTTTTTATCCTAAGAATATCAAGCTTATATGTATATACAAAGTCTAGCTTATTTTAAATTCTAGTATTTTGAATTTGCTTTTGCTAATTCTATGGAGAAAAAATATTTAAGTCTACCCTTATAACAAATTATAACCTAAAATAATATAGATTCTCATAAGAATATATTGCAAATGTATTTTTATATCATCCTTGTAATATAGGTCATAAGTATGAAGTCATTATAATTAATGCAGAATAAACTTTCTTTTATAATAATATAAATATATTAAAATTATATATTAATGCCACATATGGTTGTATAATTTAATCTCTTAATCAGGAATATAATTTAAAATTGTATGCAATCATAGAGCAAGGGGACTTAGTAAGTTATAATATACTCTTTACATGGGAAAAGCTAAGCCATTCTTATTTTCACTTTTTAGCAAAAAGGTACAAAGGTCAAAATAGGCATTAGACACTAATTTTATTTAAAACAAAAAAGCTTCAAAAATTAAAAAAAATAGACTAATAGTAATAATAATTTTTTTAATTTTTTTAAGCTGACATTTAAGCTAAAATATATATTATAACTATAAATCATACTTACAGTGTCAAGAGCTAAATATATATTTTTTATTTTTTATTTTTTATTTAAATTAAAAAAAAGTTTATTAATTTATTTAAGTTTAATTTTAAAAAATGTAGGATAATATATTCCCTACGCTGCCAAAGTTCCAAATATGCTATTTTTTACCAATGGGCTGTTGCACAAAATATAAAAAGTGCTTTTGCTTCTAGTTACTTAAAATTACACCCTGAAATTCAATATAGGAGTACACATTGTTTTTGGTAAAAAGCCCCCAAGGACTGTTCTTAAATATAATAAATTTTCAGGCAAGGTTTTGAGCTTTTGACTTGGAATTTATATGCTTGGGTCCTAGCATACTAACTAGTACACTGGGAATAAAATTGTATATTTGCAACTGCATTAGACAACATTTGGAAAATATCTATTGGCTGCATTATAGATTTTTTCCAAGTTGCCAATTTTTTGTTATAATATAATATTTTAACTTTTTATTAAGTATTAGAAGTTAGTTTTCTAGTAGACAGTAATGCTTGGCATTGAAAAATTAAAAAATCTGTATTATAGAATTAGGCCTATATTTTGTTTGCTTATTTATCTATTTTCAATAGCCCCAGTTTTTCTGCTGCCTAGAAAGCAATTTGTATGTCTTTCAATATACGAGTATTTGTAAAAAGTTTCAATGTCATCATTCTTCCAGCCTAGTTTTTTAGCTCAAGTTGCTAATCTAGTACTACTTTCAGCCACATTATTATTATTATTATTATTTTACAGCAAAAAATACATGAGTTCAACAAAGCAGCCATCAAACAACGCTGGCAGCAGTGGTACCAGCGGCAAGCCCCTGCCCCCAGCTAACAAAGTATTCATCCCCCGCGACTACAGCCACGGCACTGAGTTGCGCTTCTCAACTGCGCTGCCGGAGAAACTGCGCGGCCGAATTCCCGAGGACGTGTTCACGGCTGTTATTAGCAACATTAACCAGCTGCTCACGGCCGCAGAGACTGCCACAACTAGCGTCTATTTGGAGAGCTGCTTCGCCTGTCTAACCGGCTATTTGGCCTATCTCTGCATGGAGACGCAGTACGAGAAGGTGCTAATTTAATAATTATTATTAATCGCCAGAGTTTATTAAATTATATAGATTGCATTCTATATGAATAAACTTGTAACCATTAAAATCTGCCTAATAAATCCAGTGCCTGCGCTCTGTCAGCCGACTTGTTGACGAATACAACCGCAGCGTGTTCGCGCCGCGCAACTTAACCATGATTGATCCCAGCGATAGGGGACTTCGCGTTATTGAAATTGTCCTGCATCGACCCTGATCTAAATGCCATTAAGCGTTGAATATAAAAATTATTAAGCTAAAAATGACTGTTAGCAACATGCTTAAAGGACGCTAATTATAGGTGGACTTCTAATGTCTAGGGAAAATTTTTTTCGCAAAAAAACTCTCTCTTTTAAAAGTACTAGCTGTAAATCTCTTCCTGTCTGTGTTTGTGCAGGGCTGGTTGAAATTCCTCTTCGAATCTATGTTAGATTCTCTACACATTACCTGAGTTCTGTCTTCTGTGCAATAAGCTTTATCTATTTTCTTAAGTCATATTCTTAGCAATGAAATTAAAGCATTTTCTTGATAACGTAAAGCTATGGAAATCATCAACAATATCCGCCAAAGAGGCTTATTAATGCTGGAATTTTTTAATGTTATTGCCATAATTATATATGTTGATTTGTTCTTTAGTTATTATGGAGATTTTTTGTGTAGTATACAGGAAAATTGTCCTATTTTTGACAATTTATTTATTATGGGATCCATTCAGTCGGGATTTTTTGTCAGATTGTAGACGGTTAAATCTCATTTCGCCGAAAGTAATTCTGTGTATCCTTTCTAACCATCAGCAGACAAAGACCACTGAACTATGTCCTAGCTGCCTTTTCGCAGCTTAGTTGGGCTATAATAATTTTATTTAAATGGATCAGTTATAACTCAGAAGTTAATTAAATAAAGTCACCGATTGCTTTTATGTATAAAATGGTTCGAATTAGTATTTTTTGCATATCATTTTTGCAAGCAATTTTTTGATTCATGCTTTTTCTGCTTTACTTCAGTGGTCCTTGTCTGTTGATATAAGTCTGCTTATGGTTAAAAGGGATACATGAAAATACTTTCGGCGAAATGCAAATCGGCGAAGGGAGAATCGGCGAAATGAGACGCACCCATTGTGGACAAATATTGTTTTGGTAGCTTTTAACTTTCTTTGTCAAATTCTACAAGCTAAATTTACTAATCAGTAAAAAAATTATGCATAGTATTTTTTGGGTAAGTCTCGTCATGCATTTTTATTTTGCAACTTCAAATTTTAGTATTTCTGCATTTTTTGTATTTATGACCAGCATATTTGCGATGAACGGAAAAGAATTATAAATTATTTTATTTATTTACCAAGTTTAAAATAAATTTAGCCTCAACGCTTCTGACCAGAGTAACGCAATCAGTTCAGTTTGTTGATCAGTCAGTCACTAAAAGTACTTTTGCTTAATTTTGTCCTTTCTATTTTAAATAAAGTAGTCTAGTAATTTATCTCAACAAGTTGTTTCTAACGGTTTAGCAAATCGAACTCGAAGTTTGCCGTGCTTTGCACTCTCCGAAGCGGCTGATAATTTTGGTTGAGTTAAAGTGGAAAGCTTTGTCGATTGTTGCTGCTGTTGCTCTAGCCATTGCTGGTTTGTTTGCTGCCTTGCCTGATCGTTGTTGTTTGGCCCATTTTCAGCCGCACTGATTGACGCTGGAGGACGGATTTTGTGCTCGCAGAAGTCCGCTCCTAGCAGCTCCTCTTCGGTTGACACTCGCAGGCCCATCAGTCGATTGATGAGCTGCGAGGTTTTTTTAAGGTGATGATGATTCCATTTTAGGTCAAAATTGATTTCGTTTGGATTTTAGTAGACAATTTACCAGCAGCTGAGCAAGGGTGACCAACACAGCCCATACGGCGATGCACAGGGCGGCAAGCCATTGCACACCTAGTAGGCTGAGGCCACAGCCTCGGAATAGGCCGCATCTGCCTTTGGTTAGGTTCTCCAGACTGTCCTATTGGGTTTCGGTATATAGAAGGGTTTATTTGGCTGATAGAGAGACCAAATTTGTATTTGGTTTGTGGAAAATCTAAGATTAACATTCAATCTGTCAGTGTCTAGTTCTGTATTATGCTAGCTAAAAAATGCAACTGTCCTTCTGCGACCGCCACAATGCAAAGGCTACGTCCTTATCGCCACGTATGATGCCAAACCTGTTGCACAAAGAGGCCCGTAGCCGTGAGTCCCCAGAAACCGCAGACCAGGTGCACCGGTATTACACCTACTGGATCGTCGATTCGAAGACGCTCGACCAATCGCGTTGTGCCAGTTGTGTACAGTCCGGCCAGTAGGCCAATCACAATTGCTTCCCAAGGTTGAGCGAGGGCGCACATTCCTTGAATATTTTGGGTTAGAAGGACGTGGTTTATATTTTCACATTTTCTATAATGTGACGCGAAATATCGCTTACCTGTGATTGACACCAGAGCGCCCAAAATACCATTAACAATGTCCGCGATGTTAAATTTACCTTTGGACAAAACGAAACTATAAGTTGACGGGTGGGTATTGCAGATAAACTCTCTTTATTACACATCTTAATACTATCTATGGCCATAACTTTTTCTAAACTCACGTTAAACAAAGACTCGAAAGGCCGCCACCCATGGACGACATGATGGTGGACACGGCGGACCTCGCCGCCAGCTTCCATTTGCCGCCCCTGATGCCGAAGGTGCTGCCGCAGTTGAAGCCCAACCAGCCCCACCTGGTTTAATGTGAGAAGCGGTCAGGGGTTTCCGCTGCGCTAAATTCGTTCGTTCAGATCGTGCTCTATCGCAGATTGTATGTCCTTCATTATGTATACATTGCTATCCACAGATTAAACAGACCCCACCAACTGATGTGCGTGTACATTCCTCACCAGAGATTAAACAATCCTTACCAACTGATGTGCGTGTACATTCCTCACCATAGATTAAACAAACGACACCAACTGATGAGCGTGTACATTCCTCGCCATAGATGAAACAATCCTTACCAACGTGTACATTCCTCACTACAGATTCTGTCCAACTACTTTCCACAGAGTTCATTAACGCAGATTGCTCTTTACTCACCACAGCATAAACATTCCCAGCATAACATTAGTTGGACAGCCCATTGGCGGGGGCGCAGAATCCTTGCAGAATCGTCCTGTCCTTGGCTTGAGTAACAGGGTAGCCACCAGGCCTGTGGTACCGCCCAGTAGGTGTACGGGCCCAACACCTGCTATGTCAACAACTCCAAGAACGTTTAGGAAGCCCTGTAGATGCGATAGATTACCAGAACAATGTTTGGACTTACATATGATGTCATTTCGGAACCTATAACTAATTTTTGCACAAGCACAGTAAAGTAGCTGTAATCTTAGACCCTAGATATACAGTAAGTGCACCAAATCCATCAGCCACCAAATCACTTCACAAGCTAAAAATCACGGCTACTAAATTAGTCAGCTACCTCTAACCTACCGAAAATCTCTCAGCTACCATCCAATGAGCTAAAAGGCCTCGCATTGTAATAAGCCTCCAAACTCACGTTTGCTCCCCAGAACCAATGCGCCGGAATGCAATATATAACCGTATTAAGCAGGGAAAACACAATATAGGATGTCAGTTTGGTCCGTTCGGCCATTGCCCCAGACACAATGGTTGTAGCCGTAGTGGCGAAGCTCATCTGAAAGATGAACGTGGTGAACTTCTGGCCCATCGTGTCCGGCCCGGCGTCGACAAAGAATTCGCCCCAGCCCACGAATGCGTTGCTGCCAACGGGATCCGAACCGAACGACAGGGCGTAGCCGAACATCCAGTAGGTCAGGCCGCCGAACACCACGTCGACAACATTTTTCACCATGATGTTGACCTCGTTGCGCGGATTGACGCTGCCGGATTCCAGCAGGCCGAAACCTGCCATGGTGGCAACGCATGTCTTTAGGGGGGTCGCGACTCGGGGGGTGGCTTCATAAGCACGACCCTTCACAACGTCGACAGGCAATAGCTTTCACAAGCTCGAAACTTAAAAACGTCGATACTGCCTAGCATCTGCTGCATCTAATGCATATGTCGATGTTGTGAAGTGTCGTGCTTGTAAAGTGTCGTGCTTTTGAAGTTTCGTGCTTGTGAAGTGTCGTGCTTGTGACGTTTCGTGCTTGTAAAGTGTCGTGCTTGTGAAGTGTCTTGCTTTTAAAGTGTCGTGCTTGTGAAGTGTCGTGCTTGTGAAGTGTCGTGCTTGTGAAGTGTCGTGCTTGTGACGTTTCGTGCTTGTGAAAGTAGGCAGTGTCGACGATATGAAGTGTCGTCTTTATGATAGCGCCCCTCTCGACTCACTTCTTTAATATGCAGTTCAATACTTTGGATTATGAGGGTCTAAACTTCTTTCACTGAAATGATTTCGAATGTCTGAACTGCCTGCTTTTTTGTGGAATGATTGCATTCTTGTGATTTCGAATATCTGATGATGTGTTTTTCACTTCTATGAGTTCGTGTCCTAATCCCACGACTTGTCAATATCCATCTCCGAGACGGAGACAGACAGCTCACCCGACTGCATAGTAAAGATGACGAAAGTCGATGTCAAAATCCAGGTTGCGTCATCCCAGGTGATGGTATTAAGGTCTGACGATGCAGTGTCGGCTGGGTACATTGCACTTGTCAAAGCTTCCTGCGCCGGTATGGCTGTAGTTGTGACTGACACGTTTGACATGCTCGATTGACAGCATGAGCGTTTAAGTCAATGCCGCGTCATGTTTTGCATGAAATTATCCTGAAATTTAACTATAACGGCAATGGGAAAATGGAAGCAGTGAAGATTGCAAAGCCACTCAGTTCCTATTATTACTGGGCAGATCATGGATCTGGATCTCACACGCCGGATCAGGTATCCAATTACGCGATTTATTGAGTAGCTCCAGTCACACGTGGAACGCACCATTCGACACCTGGGCTCACAAGATTGCATGCATCAAATATACTTTGATTGGGAAAATTTGGTACGTTTAGGCTTTAGAGCGCGAATTATAACGTACGAGCTACTTTTATATTTTTATCGCTCATCATTTTCTTGAAGCTTTTTGAAGGCAAAAATGAAATAGCAAATTTATTTTTAGTAGACCTTTATTTGAACAATTCTCGCTATGAATTTTATATGAAAAAAATGCCAGGAAAATTTGTTTCCTTGCCAACGCTGGAGGGAGCGAGGAGGGACACGTTTAGATGGGGAGGCGTTAGGCGGCGCAACAAGTTAGGGAAGCGTTTTTTAGTAAATTTACTGTGGAAGAAGCATAGCTGCAGGAGTTTTCAGTCGTGTAGCACAAAGGACCAGCAAATTTTTTCTGCTACCGCTGGGGATAGCCGGCAGTGACTCTCAAGCTCTGGGGAGAGCCGCACAGTAACTGCCTAAGTTGCATGGGCTCGGCCTGCAGCTGCTCAAACTGAATTGAGTAGCTGCAGTGTTAGGGATGCGAGGTTAGGGAAAGCTAATTCCACTGCCAATGGCAACGCTGAGTGGAAGAAAGCAGAGCGTGGAGCCGTTGGAGGTTGGAGATTTGCTTAGAAATTAACGATTGCGCTTGAGGTTAAGAGAATACTCGTAAGGCTATCGTGAAAATGGTGTGGACATTGCAAGGTGAATAAGCTTCTAGGGAAGCGTGTACATTGGCCTTTGTTTTCCCTCGCTCATTCCCGGGAGCCGCGCCAACAACCTCGCCGGTTGCTATCCAGGATGGGGTTGGGGGCTGCGTGGAAACCCACTCAGACTGAATTCCATAACGCTTAAATTTTCTTTCCCCTGACACTTCTCTTTCTATCCCTCTGCCCCTCTGTTCTTTTTTGGTCCTTCTGTACTGCTCAAAGACAACGGCTTGGCTGGTTGCCTGGCAGCAGTCTTCGGTTGCCATGCTTTTTCCAACCCCAAGTTAGACCGAAGAAGAAAGGACTCAGGGATGCCGGGGGCAGGAGCCGAAGTTAAAAGCTGAGAGAGAGGCCGGCGGGAGGAGCTAGCAGCGAATTTGTTTTAGCGGACCAACGGAATAAGAAAATCAGCTTACCCCATAGCAACCATGGGCTTCAAGATCGGCGACATCGAGATCGATACGGACTATTCATCCTCGGAGACTTCGCTAGCTTCGTCAAGCTCTGACGAGGAGAAGAAGATGGCAAAGAAGGCCTCCAAGGGCAAGGATCACAAGTACAGGCCGGACAAAGTGGAAACCTACGAGAGCATCATCGGTCAGCCGACATATCGGAAGAAAGGCGACGAGCGGAAGAAGACTCGGTTCCTGCCGCCGCCGGATGTGCCAGTCGATGCCGAGTACAAGCCGCTGCCCAAAGACATTCCGAAGGATGTTGGCCGGCTGGACGGCAAGTCTATCCGGGACGCGCTGTTGAAATATGTCCAGTCGCAGAGCTGCTGGCGAACTGGCGCCGCCGAGTCCATGGAACTGTCGGACCTGAAGTTGAACAGCGCGATTGTCTACCGGTGCGAGATGTTCGTCGAGGAGCGCAAGGCCAAGTGGAAGACCACCGGCTACAAGAAGGGCGACAGCGTCGACCCGCCCAAAGCCGGCAGCGCCCCGCTCCCGTGGGATATGGAGATAAAGCCGGCTGGCAACTGGAAGAAGGACAAATGCAAGAAGGAGGTGCCACACACCTGTTCAGTGCGCAAGTGCTGGTACTGCAAAGGCAAAGGCCAGGTGCGCTGTCGCGACTGCAAAGGCAAAGAATTCTTCGCTTGCGAGCACTGCAGCGGCAGCGGCCAGCGTGAAACCCCCGAAGGTCCTCAAGCCTGCGGCGTCTGCGGTGGCAGCGGCCAGCGCGCCTGCGGCCGGTGCCACGGACACGGCAAGTACAAGTGCAAGACCTGCGACGGGCACAAGAAGCTCAAATGGTACGTGCAGAATCTCACCAAATGGGAGGCGCATAGCGAGGACAAGATCCACGAGGAGACGGCCCTGCCGGACCATCTAGTGTCCGAAGTGAAGGGCCAGGAGGTCTACTGCGACGAGAATCCGGTACTTGTGCCGCTTGCCGACTTCCCTGAGGAGCACATCCAGAAGTTCTCCAAGGATTTGCTGCCGGCTATGATTGATAAGTACAGGAAACAGGGCCGGATTTTGGCCATGCGGCACAGGGTGCTGGTGACGCCCGTCACCGAGGTCAGCTGGCAGTTCGACGGTCAAGGTGGCAAGTTTTTCGTCTACGGCCTTGACAGGAAGGTGTACTTTCCAGATTATCCACAGCAGTGTTGCTGCTCGCTGCTTTAAGTACAACAGCTTCATGGGCGTTGTCCTCGTAGATGGATTGCCTATTTTTTATGCCAAACGGCATCAAAACATTGGCTGTTATTTTCGTTTTTATTTCAAAATATTTAATTTTTGGCTTCAGCAACAGAAAACTCAATTTTGAGTTTCTTTGATAGGTTTAAAATAACGGAAAATACTTTTCTTGCTACTCACCAATGTAACAAACGTTTGAACATTAATACTGCTAAACAAATGGACAATGCTGACTGCTGACTTGTTGTCTGTTCAAACGCATGGTACATTTTAAATCGCTATTTCTCTTTTTGTTTAAAACAATCTCTATTGAAAATGGCATGTGCGAGAAAAATCTTATTATGCATGCGTATTGCGTATGACTCTGCATACTTTTGCTTTTCTGCTTGCTAATTAAGTGAGGATTGGTCAGCTAATATTTTCACATGTTTAACGCACAATTATTAGATTCTTGATAATTTATATTTTCTTATGTATCAAATTATAATAAGCGCATCGTACTACTCGTACTGAATAATAACTACATAGTAATTTGTCAATGATATTCCGTCTATTTGACCTCAAATAAAATTCCTACTTCTATTTTCGAGCTTAAATCCTAGAAGAAAAAAATTAATTTTTCAATATCGTGTTCTGAAAGCTAAAATTTGCGAACATTATAGAATGGGTATTTTTATAGCATAATGCTGTTTTCGATACATATCGGCTGTCTAGCCTATAAAGGAAAGACCACTTCGGTGTAGTAATTTGAGTTGGCTTAAGCACCATGGATTCTGAAAATGCTTACCAATAATATAGCCAAGATTAGAGTTTAGTGACGTCGTGAGTCTGGCTACAATTGAATCGTACCTGGGAACACAAAATTTTATTTGATCAGTAGGCTCTTAGGTCTTGTGTGCATATCTTTTGCGTAATAGAACGCGTCTCTCTGTAACAGACCTTTGCTTAGAAAATTAAAATTTTGAATTAAGCTGTTGCTTAAACTTAATAATGAAGAATCATTGATTGGTCACAATTGCTGCCGGTGCAAAAGTATATTCCCTGACCGGGAGTCGAACCCGGGCCGCCTGGGTGAGAGCCAGGAATCCTAACCGCTAGACCATCAGGGACCTGTTAGAAAGGGTCTACAAATAGTATTTTATAGCTGGTGTTACGGCGGTAAGTTCTGGCGGTAAGTAGTCAACTTCAGGGAAGGCATTGCTGGATTGTAGCTCTGTGGGATTTCTGTTGGCTTGAGTAGCTTTTTAAGTTGCCCTGGGTAGCACCATTTAACAAGGCCAATACTTACGTCATTTTTAGAAGTCCTTGAACAAGAGCAATGCTCTACAACAACCGATACTCTACAACGGCTATCGGAGTTGTTTGGATGTACCGATGTAAGCCTGTTGGTGCAAGACGAGTCTTTATTGCGGTTGCTGAGCTGGAAACTAACTATTTAGTATCTGAGAAGAAAGAAAACATTTTTTGGCTAAGTAGATTATGCACAGCGTAAAAACATAAATAAATAATGATTTATGGAAGAAAACAGGCTTTTACTTTTTGTTTTATTGAAGCTGAACTGCTAGACTGCATTTGTTTTGTTTATTTATCTAATTACTTTATGAACCATAAGACTATGATGCAAATTAGAAGATATTAATTAATTGTAACGGTAGCGGGCAATACTAAACTCATTTGCCTGTCCATACCATACTTATATTATAAGTAAATGTAATTCTGTTATAGCGACTATAGATTTAAAATAGATAAGCTGTTAGCTGAGCGGGCGGCTCTTAGCAATTAAAGCACGCTCGCAATCTTATAAAGTTGATTCATACAAAACAGGCCGACCCGAGTTCGAGGCCGAACGCTTGACCAGGCTGGCCAACTTCTTTCAGTTGGATGTCGCGCACGGGAAGCAGGTGCGGCTGACCGGCAACCTCCAGCTGGGTCATTGTTGACTCGCTCGATGAGCTCGACTGCTCAATATGAAATTGGATCGAGAAAAAATTAAATTGAGTAGCTAGAAGGCTCTAAGATAGAAGCAAACTGGAGGTGACTGTACGCGGAGGGATAGGAATGCAAAACGATTCGATTGATGATGGGCAAGGGTTGAAAATGTGGTGGGATGGGTCAACGGCGGCGTGAGTTGGGTGTCCTGGAGGGGTAGGAATCAAGCGATAAGAGCTCGATGGTAAGAAGCATGGAGTGAGGTGGTTGTATCCATGTGGCCTTTTCAGCCCTCTAAATATCTGACGTTCAAGCATAGATGGAGTGACTTGTGGAATTCAAACCTACGCCACCATCTAAGATACACTGCCCAGATTTCGGGGTCACCTTGCAGCGGTCGCTGATCACTCGGTAGCGGTGCTTCGAGTGTCGGTACAGCAGGATCTCGTCGTTGTCGGCCAGTAGTCCAACTGCCCGGCTAAAATCGCCGCTAGCCTCGCTGAATACGACGCTGAAGTTGGCGCAGCTGACGTTGATGAGCTGACGGCCGCGGCCGCTGAGCCGCTTCAGGTGGTTCAGCTGGCTACCCTCAACTTCGTACAGCAGCTACAACATACGTGAAAGAATCGAGGATGTGAAATACCGGCGCACTAGCTATTCTGTACTACAGATCGTAAACGAGAAGAGTTCATTAAAGTCTCACGTCGCCTTGGTTGAGCGCCTCCTCAACGAACCAGGCCGGGCCAGTTAGCGGTCGTTTGAACCAGTTAGTCAGACGGAATCCGGCTCTCTTGGCCGGGACGCAGGTCTCTCCAGTATCGCGTCGGCATAGGAATTCGACAGCATCGTCGGATCGTCCTCCGTTGGGATCGATCCAGTATCGCCCGCTGGTCAGGCTTGGTTGGTCGCGGAACAACTGAGCGCAGGTGCGTCCCGGATGCGAACGACTGCCGTCGCGAACAGTTTGAGGAGCAGCTTGCGGCGCAAAGTCCGCCTGGAAGCCTCCGGTGCTTGCCATCGGTCCTGGCGGACCGCGATGACCTTCGGGCCCCTTCGGACCGCGATAGCCCTGCAATTTGATGAACGGACAGAAGTGAAAAGTGGTGTCTTGGTTCCAGATAAAACTGTGGTTTTAGCACCCAGTTTCGGCTGGCTTATTGGACTTTTTTTCAGTGCACCGTTATGAAAGCCAACCAACGACTACTACGAGCTACATAGAAATCAGTCCAGTGCTACGCAAAAAGATGACTGACAAGGAAGACAGTTTTAAAGGCTGGACACGCATCCAATTCTTCGGAGTGATAGTCTCAATAGTTTGTCTGAGAGAGGTAATCATGAAAATTTGTCAGGCAGATTGATCGGAGTAGCTTGATGGTGTACTTTGGTGATGAGAGGGCTTTCTGGAATTGAAAAAAGCCACAGATGATTCTGTGGCTGCTCAAATTTCTCAGTAAAAAAAGTGATGAACCTACCTTCGGACCCTTTTCTCCTTTTGGACCGTCACTTCCGTGTGGGCCTCTCGGACCAGGATTGCCCCGGTGTCCCGGATGTCCGCGCTGTCCCCTGTGGCCGACATCGCCCGTAGTTCCATTCGGACCAATGTCGCCAGTCGATCCCGGAGGTCCCAGCACACCAGGCATCCCGGTGATGCCGTAGGCCCCCGGCCAGCCCGGCAGTCCCGTGTCGCCCGGCTTGCCCGCGGCGCCAATTGGACCGCGATCTCCCGGATCGCCCGGCTGGCCGACTGTGCCGTTCGGTCCGGCATTGCCGGCCGGTCCGGCTGGCCCGGGCTCGCCCGCGTCGCCCGGCTGACCTTTCGCGCCCTTCGGACCGGCGGTGCCGTTCAATCCGGCGGCCCCGACAGGTCCGCTTTGGCCCTGTTTGCCGGGGTCGCCGCGTCGGCCAGACTGGCCTTTTGGGCCGGGCAGACCGAGGCTTCCCTTGGGACCCGGAGCTCCCTGTTGCGGACACAAAGTGACACATAGCTCGCTTGAAGTAAAGGGCGCAAGTTCAAACATCGGAGACCCTATTTAAACAAGCGATTAAGCGTCAAGCTAGGGAAACCACGGCCCGCTGAAGCTTCCCTTCGCTACCTTCAAGGCTAAGTTAACCTAGAAATAAAAATTGGTTCGATAGGACATAGCGTAAGGCGAGTGTGGGCATTAGTTTTCAATTAGCAAACCTGAGGTCCTCGAACGCCGCTCTCTCCAACGACACCTGGTAGGCCCGCTTCGCCAGCCAGACCTTTTCCTCCTTTGTCGCCTTGGTGCCCGGGATCGCCGACTGGTCCGCGCGCTCCTTGCTGTCCGATGGCGCCCTTGGCGCCGGTTCTGCCTGTGACGCCAGGAGCTCCGGGAGGGCCTGCAGCGCCAATGGCGCCAGACTCGCCGAGCTCGCCTTTCATACCTTTGAGGCCGACGGAGCCGCTTGTCCCGTTGGCGCCGGTTTCACCTTTTTCTCCGGCTGGTCCGGCTTCGCCGCGTTTACCGGGAAAACCGGGCGCTCCGCGCAGTCCGTCCGGTCCGGCCGGCCCCGGGTAGCCTTTCTCGCCGGGCTCGCCTGCTGGGCCTACTGGCACCGACGTGACGCCCGGCAAGCCTGGTTTGCCAGGCTCGCCAGGCGCCCCGTTGGGCCCAGGAAATCCTTTAGCACCCTTCGCGCCAGCGCTTCCCCGAGCTCCGTCTTTACCTGCAGAGCCGCGGTCGCCTTTCTGACCCTTTTCACCTGTCGCACCGGTTGGGCCAGGCTTGCCAGGACTGCCTGCTGGGCCCTGGAAATTGATGCACCATTGGGGTCGATCAGAACACAGGCAGACAGACAGACAGAAAGACAGACAGACAGACAGACAGACAGACAGACAGACAGACAGACAGACAGACAGACAGACAGACAGAAAGACAGAAAGACAGAAAGACAGACAGGCAGGCAGGCAGGCAGGCAGGCAGGAAGGCAGACAGACAGACAGGCAGGCAGACAGACAGACAGACAGACAGACAGGCAGGCAGGCAGGCAGGCAGGCAGGCAGGCAGGCAGGCAGGCAGGCAGGCAGGCAGGCAGACAGACAGACAGACAGACAGACAGACAGATAGACACACAGACAGACAGACAGACTCACCGCCGGTCCGATGGGCCCATGGATGCCCCGATCACCTGGCTCTCCATCAGTACCATTGTGACCAGCTCGCCCCTTCTCTCCTGGCTTTCCTTTGACTCCAGGGAATAAGATTTGACCAAGAGAGCGACTCTGGGCGACATAGCGGATGATCTTTCCTGGTTCACCAAAATCGCCCTAAAGTTATCCACGAAATGGCGGAGCTGTAATAGCGAGAAGAGGCAAATAATTCGTAAAATCAGCACAAACAGCCAAAGATCTTACAGACGGGCCTTTCTTGCCGGAGTCGCCTCTTTCGCCTTTTTCTCCTCGCTCGCCTCTTTCGCCTTTGCTACCCACGGTGCCGTTCGGTCCAGCGGAGCCTTGTAAACCCTGGAAATGTTTGAACAGTTAGGGATTGTGCACTGCACCATTGGAGGAGAGGTAATGTAAAGAGTAAACTGGGGTGAGGTGGGTGGGCGTCACAGTCCTCCTGCAGGACATAATTGTTAGGAAGGGGTAACTGAGCTTGGTAGGTGCTATTAGAGGGTTGGGAAATAAGAGAGGAAGGCATCGTAAAGAATAGAGTGAGGTGGGTATTAGAGGGAAGGCAACGCGAAGGAGATATGGTAAGATGTGCATGGAGTGAGGTGGGTGCTATTTGAAGGAAGGGAATGCACAGACAGAAGCATGGTATGGAGTGAGCTGGTTGCCCTTTAGGGGCTAGCAATCAAAAGATAAGAGCTTGGGTTTGAGGCGGCAGCCATTTTACGCTCGTAGCTCGTATCATGTGCATTTTCTTTAAACGAAAAAATGATGATCGTTGCAGAATTGCTCAATCAGGCTGAATAAGATTTCAGACTTTGGTCATGCAACAATTGCTCGGATGCTATCGCAAATCACCTGGCTGCCAATCGGGCCTCTGGGGCCTTGCGCTCCTTCGAGTCCTTTAGTTCCGTTGGCGCCCTGTTCGCCCTTCTGACCGGCATTTCCAGCGGCGCCGACCTCCCCAGGGTTGCCAGGATCGCCTCGCGGACCGTCAGGGCCTTGACTGCCATTGACGCCAGCGGCGCCGTCAGGCCCCGAGATGCCAACTTCTCCCGGCGCCCCGGGAGGTCCTACAGGCCCGGCCAGTCCCTTGGCGCCAGCGGCGCCTTTCTGACCGGCTGGGCCGGTTGGGCCGCGCGGGCCGGCTGCGCCATCGATTCCGGCAGTTCCATTGAGGCCCGGCGCGCCTGGTGGACCGGCGGCACCGGTGGCGCCTTTGGCTCCGGTGCTCCCCGGGATGCCGGACCGGCCCATGGCGCCTAGGTGACCCTGGGGATAGAGGGAATGGATTTGACTTTACGAGCGTACCTGGCCCAGATTTACTCCTTCTAGAAGCTGCTCACCTTAGCTCCAGGGAATCCAGTCACTCCGATTTCGCCACGCATTCCTGGACTGCCCGGCGCCCCCGCCAAACCTTTCTCGCCGTCCATTCCGGGAAGGCCGGGCAACCCGTTCTCGCCTTTCTGACCGAGTTTTCCCGGTCTGCCAGGCTCGCCCTGCGGTTAGAGTGTCGATTGTAGCTTTCAGTAGGAGGATCGCTTAGCTGACTACACTGGCCATAGACACTGACTACACTGGCCATAGACACTGACTACACTGGCTATAGACACTGACTACACTGGCCATAAACACTGACTACACTGGCCATAGACACTCACTGACTACACTGGCCATAGACACTGACTACAATGGCCATAGACACTCACTGACTACACTGGCCATAGACACTCACTGACTACACTGGGCCATAGACACTGACTACACTGGCCATAGACACTGACTACACTGGCCATAGACACTGACTACACTGGCCATAGACACTCACTGACTACACTGGCCATAGACACTGACTACACTGGCCATAGACACTGACTACACTGGCCATAGACACTTACTACACTGCCCATAGACACTGACTACACTGGCCATAGACACTGACTACACTGGCCATAGACACTGACTAGACTGTAAGTCTCACCTTCAAACCGGGCTGGCCCATGGCACCCATTGGCCCTGCCTCTCCGTCAGCGCCGTCGATTCCCGCCTCGCCGCGCTCTCCTTTTTTACCCGATTCGCCCTTTTCGCCTTTCTGCCCGTTCGATCCGCTGACGCCGGCGGCTCCAACTTGGCCAGGGGGTCCGGGTGGCCCCTGGGACGCCTCGCATTCCGGCGGCGCCGGGTTTACCAGAATCGCCGGGATCGCCCGGGTCGCCTTTGTCTCCTGGGCCGCCGTCGGATCCAGCCGGGCCAGGCGTGCCCGGCTGCGCCGCCAGCCCCGGTTTGCCCAGCGAACCCTCCGTGCCTGTGTTTTAGAGTTTTTGGCGCGGATTTAAAATGAATGATTGATCACGTTAAACTGAGGGATTTGAACAGGACTTAAACAGACACTTAGGAGTGGAATAAAAACTGAAAGCGGAATAAAATGTTAATAATATAATATAGAAAATGTACCAGGAGCGCCGCGCTCTCCTGGCGCGCCTTTGGATCCTTTGGCGCCTACGTCACCCGGCTGGCCTGTAGCGCCGGGCGCCCCGCTCTCGCCAGTTTCTCCCTTGAGACCCGCGACGCCGGTGGGACCGTCCGGACCTGCCGCACCGGGGTCACCCTTGGGACCGGCCTTGCCCGTTGGACCCTTCGGTCCTGGGCCTCCGTTCGCGCCTGGTTTTCCTCGCCGACCCTTGGCGCCTCTCAAGCCTTTCAAGCCTTCGTTGCCGGCCTGTCCGACTGGCCCCGGCGGACCGGCCGGTCCCGGCGCCCCGGCTGCGCCAGGCGGACCCTGCGGGCCGCGCCGTCCATCTTCGCCTAGCTGGCCAGCCTGGCCAACCAGCCCCTGTTCGCCAGGCTGCCCTGGAGATCCAGGCCGGCCGTTCGTTCCGGCACTGCCCGGGGCACCCTTGTCGCCATCCGCTCCGGCACTGCCTGGCGCACCGTTGGCGCCTTTGTCGCCCGCGCCGCCTGGCGCACCGATGGCGCCGGCGTAGCCCGGTTCGCCTGGATAGCCAACCGGTCCAGGAGGTCCCACCGGTCCACGATCGCCGATTGGGCCCGGCGGACCCCGGTCGCCTTGCAGCCCGATTACCCCGTTGATGCCGTGCAGGCCGGGGTAGCCGTGAATGCCGGGCTCGCCTCGCGGCCCGGCCGGTCCCTGCGGCCCCAATTCTCCTTTGGGCCCGGCTTCGCCTGGCGGACCTCGCAGAGGCTGCAGAGAGCGGACGAAGCGAAGGCGGACCCGCTCAGTGGGGCGTTTAGCATCACTGAGCGGCAGCTGCGCCTGCGACAGTGAAACACTCCAGCTTTTATTAAGTATCTTCAGCTGAGAGAAGATTGAAAATACTTGAATGACAAAGAGGTATTAGGTTAAGAGTGAGAATAAATTTAGAGTGAAAATGGTAAATAACTTAAGCCTGTGTACGTTTTTGGGATAGAAAATAAATCTAGAATGCACATTAGTGGGATAGAAAATAAATCTAGAATGTACATTAGTGGGATAGAAAATAAATCTAGAATGTACATTACTTTGTGGGATAGAAAATAAATCGAGAATGTACACTAGTGGGATAGAAAATAAATCTAGCATGTACATTACTTTGTGGGATAGAAAAGAAAAACTAGAATGTATTTTTTTGGATAGAAAAAAAACCTGACGTGTTCAATAGAAGGGTACAGAGGAGATCTAGTGTACAAATTATTGGAATGAATATGAAGGCAAGAAAATGCACTGTACATTCAAAGATTTCATTATATCCTATGTTATAAATTCGATACAAGGAATAGAAGTCAGTGAATAATCCGAATAATCTTGTTGCAGCTGATAAACTGAACGGTTCAGAATTATCGATCGCATACCATTCCTGTTGGTTCAAGCGTCATAGTAGTTGTTTTAGTTGTCGGATTCGTTTTTTTATTAGGTGTGGGAGTAGTTCGTATACTCGTAGTAGTCGGAGCGCCTGTTGTAGCAGCAGTAGTTGTTGCTGTTTTTGTAGTTGTTTTCGTCGTGGTTGTCGGCGTTGTGGTCTAGATTTGACATGTTTCGGTATAGTTTTTTTAGATTTTCGAAATTCAGAATTTGGTAAGTAGTTTATTATAGAAAAAGGGCCAATTTAAAGGCACTCACAACGGGCTTGGGAGTGGTGAACTCCACTGGCGCACTCGGCCGATCTAAAGTGTACGAAATTGATTTCTATTGCAGCTTGAAAAATCTTATCTCCCAAGAATGCATTCTATTGACTGAGTTTATTTTACAATTCACCACATACAGTAGTTACATCTTGCAAAAAGTTAACATTTTAATCCCATTTAAATCCCGATTTGGTAACATCTGCCCTCACCAACGCAGACGGGGCAGCACTGTCCCGGCCGGGATTCAATTCTGTTGCAGTCCCTAACTGGGCTGCATCTGCGATTGCTGCAGGCCACTGTACCGTCTCTACAGACGCACTCCCGACACGGATTGTCATTCTCAATAGCTTCGCCTTCTTTGTACTGTATGCCGTTGATAGAGCACTGAGCATTAGCTGCATTGAGAAAGTAAATTAGAAATATAGAATATTTTTATAAATACGGCGATCAGGATATTTAAAGAATTTCAAGGACAGGGGCAGCAAATTAAAATTCGTGGGTTGAGGCGTAACTGGATTAGAAAAGATAGGGAAGAAAGAACTACGAGCTAAATTGTGAGGTGTGAGGAGCGGGCTGGGCTAGAGAATATAAGGATTGAGATAATTAGGAATTAAATTTTAAGGTGTGAGGAGCGGGCTGGGTTTTTGAAGATACGAAATGAGGTAAGAAAGAACTAAATTGTGAGGTGTGAGGAGCGGGCTGGGTTAGAGAAGATACGAAATGAGGTAAGAAAGAACTAAATTGTGAGGTGTGAGGAGCGGGCTGGGCTAGAGAATATAAGGAATGAGATAATTAGGAATTAAATTTTAAGGTGTGAGGAGCGGGCTGGGTTTTTGAAGATACGAAATGAGGTAAGAAAGAAGTAAATTGTGAGGTGTGAGGAGCGGGCTGGGTTAGAGAAGATAAGAAATGAGGTAAAAAGGAACTAAATTGTGGGGTTTGAGAAGCGGTTAAGGTTAGAAAAGATAAAGAAGCAAGATACAATGTTTGTTAGGTGCAAAAAGTGGCTGGGTTACAGAAGATAATCAATCGCGTAAGAGAGCTTGTATTGTGATGTGGGGAATGTCGAAGCTTAAGATGTTCCGCGGATAAGATAAGCTACAGATAGCTCGTCAAAAAGACCTTTAGACCTTAGTTTCTCACCTGTGCAGCAGCAGTACCCGAACAAAAGCAGCAGCACCAACAAAGGCCATGACTGCTGCATTGTTCCGGTAGAGAAAACTTCTTACTAACCCGCTGCCGCCGATGCGCAGACACAACTGGCTGCGCTTTTGTTGCTGTTCGGTAATGGGGATTAGAATCCCAGGCCGCGAGGCTAGTGCGGTAGCTACGTAAAAAGTTTAACAGCCGCTGCTCTGTATTAAGGCGGCAATGCTTAGACGATCGACAGTTCGGAGGGGAGGACGACGAGGGGAACAGGAAGAAGCCTGCTGCTTCGTCCGTCCATGAAGGCTGCAGGTAGACAGGCGTACACACTGCGCTGCCTCCCCCTTCGTCCTCATTGGAATCGGCCCCCAGACAGCTGCGATGTGCGCCGCGGTTTCTAACCAAAAACCCCGAACGAACTCTCTAGAAAGCCTGTCCTTCCAGTCCCAAGGCTAGCAGATTTTTACCTTTAACTTCTTCACAGCAAAAAAGTGCAGCCTGCAACTTCAGAATCTAGCAGAAGCCCAGCTGATGCAACCCCAGACTGGTCCCTGCTGGTATGGCATTCAAACAGTGCACACACTAATTCACTTTATCTAATGTAAAATTGTTGGTCTATCGAGCCAAGGGCAGAATCGGGAAGTTACGGAAGTTAGAAATGCCCAGCTATCTTTTGCGTAGTCCGACAGCCTGCGCTATCACTATCCGATTAATAGAAAATTTCTAACTACTAGCGAGCGCTAAATGTAAGTAGTATCTAATGCAGATAGAAAGAAATTCACTGTTGAAAAATCCCTGGCACAATTTTTTTATTGCTCGATCGGCAAGTTTTAAGCCTTGATTTTTCTGCTTTCAACAAACAGCTCACCCCCTGCCGGTCAACCTCTTATATCACCCGTTCTCTTAGCAATTACTCCCTGTCTGCTTTTCGAATGACGGCTACTGCCCATTCTCCTCACACTTTGTTACTCTTCCCACACTCTCCCTACTCTCCCCACACTCTCCCCTACTCTCCCCACACTCTCCCCACACTCTCCCCTACTCTCCTCGCACTCTCACCTACTCTCCCCTACTCTTCCCACACTCTCACCTACTCCCGCACACTCTCCACACATTCGCCCTTTCTCTCATTACACTCTCCCATACTCTCCATACAGTCTCTCGTACTACTCGTATTCTCACACCCTTCTCTACAATCCTTCAACCGTCTCCACGATCTCCAGCACTTTCCTCGCCCCTAACCCCAATGCTACTGCACTTCCGTGTGCAGGTTTAACAGATTAGTAAATAAAAAATCAAACACGACGAAACAGATTCATAAAATTAACTTTGGTTTTTTGCCACAAAATTCTTAATTATAAAATTTCTTAATTATAAAATTTACTTTTTAAGCCAAGAATATGAATTCCACAAAGAACTCTTTCATATAGCTAGTTACCAAGACATCATTGTCGAACAGTCTAAGATTGCGCATAATACAGCACGAGGTCGCACGATAATAAGCAAAATATTATTGCGCAATATTAGGAAGAAACATAAGGGCAGTTTTAACTTAGAAAGTTTATTTATCTAACGTAGGATTTAATACAGAAATTATCGAATGCTAATTAGATGTAGGATCAAATCGTACCAATTTAGTAGTTGATAACTATTTGAAAGTAGAAAATTCGACAAAAATATGTATCAAAAGTGGGATTTGAAGTTTTTGTTTATTAATAGTATTTTAAGGATTTTAAAGGATTTTTAGGGATTTTGAGGGATTTAAGGTCGAGGACTGTTCAATCCCAAAGTGGGATTTATTGTTTTTTTCTGAAGTGAAAAAGTAAGACAGAAAGATGTACAGCCGCAGCTAGAGTTGCGCAGCGCATCCGAGTGTTGTGTACAGCTGCTCAGTCCTGACGGGCTGGAGGGGCCGCAACACTCACCATAAATTTTCCCAGCCCAAACTGGTACCCGATCTCAGCTGGGCGGACTGAACTTGCAATGCAGGATTAAAGTGCCATCTGCTCAAAGATATAAATTTTGTCCTAGAACTGGGACTCGAACCCCGGACCTTTCGGTCTTTAGACAGATGGCCTAGCCACTAAGCTACAGAACTATTCTGACAGCGAGTAAGAGTACTCTTTTACAATGACAATAGAAGGCAACTTAAACTGTTAAAAAAATATATAAAACAACTAAGAGGGCAGTCCGATTCACAGGCAGGACTGCGGTGCCGCATTGGCCAGCCGCTCCTCTAGCAGCCTCCGCCAGGCCAGCTCCACCTGAGCCTGCGTTGCCTCCGGCTCCCACAGTGTGCACAGGGCCACGTTCGCCCAGGCCAGCCGCTGCGAGTCCGTCAGCTGAGCCGCCAGTCTGGCCTGTGCCGCCTCCTCGGTCAGGCCGTCTCGCTCCGTCAGCCGTCTGACAGCCTCACGACGGGGTACGAGGCAGAGCCACACCTCGTGACAGAGGCACTGCCACTCGGCTTCTAGGAGTACGGCCGCGTCTAGCACCACCACGTCCGGTTGCTGTTGCTGCTTCTGCTGAATGCTGGCATTCTGGTGGCCAGCTGACACAGCCTGAGGGCGATTTAAGTGGGGATGTGAAGGCGATTAGCTGGGGATGTCAAGGCAATTAGTTGGGGATGTCAAGGCAATTAGTTGGGGATGTCAAGGCAATTAGTTGGGGATGTCAAGGCAATTAGTTGGGATGTCAAGGCAATTAGTTGGGGATGTCAAGGCAATTAGTTGGGGATGTCAAGGCAATTAGTTGGGGATGTCAAGGCAATTAGTTGGGGATGTCAAGGCAATTAGTTGGGGATGTCAAGGCAATTTATTGGGGATGTGAAAGCGAATAATTTGAGGATGTGAAGGTGACTAATTTGGGATCTGAAGGCGAATAATTTGAGGATGTGAAGGTGACTAATTTGAGGATGTGAAGGCGAATAATTTGAGGATGTGAAGGCGATTAGTTTGAGGATGTGAAGGTGATTAATTTGAGGATGTGAAGTAGATTAATTAAGGATGTGAGGCGATTCATTGAGCATGTGAAGGCGATAATTTGGGATGTGAATGAGATTCATTTAAGGATGTGAAGTAGATTAATTAAGGATGTGAAGGCGATTCATTTGGGGATGTGAAGGCGATTCATTTGGGGATTTGAAGGCGATTCATTTGGGGATGTGAAGGAGATTAATTTGAGGATGTGAAGGAAATTAATTTGAGGATGTGAAAGCGATTAATTTGAGGATGTGAAAGCGATTAATTTGAGGATGTGAAGGCGATAATTTGAGGATGTGAAGGACACTAATTTGGGATCTGAAGGCGATTAATTTGAGGATGTGAAGGCGATTAGTTTGAGGATGTGAAGGTGATTAATTTGAGGATGTGAAGTAGATTAATTAAGGATGTGAGGCGATTCATTTGAGCATGTGAAGGCGATAATTTGGGATGTGAATGAGATTCATTTAAGGATGTGAAGTAGATTAATTTGAGGATGTGAAGGAAATTAATTTGAGGATGTGAAAGCGATTAATTTGAGGATGTGAAAGCGATAATTTGGGATGTGAAGGAGATTAATTTGAGGATTTGAAAAGGCGATTAATGGGGAATGTGAAGGAAAGCAACTGGGATTTATGAAGTTATAAATTGATTTGAAGAAAATTTAATCGTAATGTGCTGGTGAGGGAATTAGTCAAGGATTTTAAGGTGAAAAATTGGGATTTCAATGCTAATAATGAGGATTTTTAGGCGATTACTGTTGAAGGCCATCAACTCACTTCCAGGGCCAGCCGACGAATCTCTGGCCAGACGATGTCGTTGAGCCGCTGGCGGGCCGTCGGGTCCGCGAAACACGCGACGGCCGAGAGCCTTCCTATCAATCGGCTGCTCCGGCCCGCCCGGCGCGATGTCGTCGGCGCCGAACTCGGCCAGCAGGCGCCGGTGGCAGTCGGTGCCGGGCGCGTAGGCCGCGTGTCCGAGCCGGTCGCAGTCGACGACGCGGGCGCCGAGGCCGGCCAGGCGGCGGGCGACGCTGCTCTTGCCGGAGCCGGAGCCGCCAGTGAGGCCGAGCACGTAGGGGCGGCCGGGCACCGGCGGGCGGAGGGGAGGGCGGAGGAGCGAGCCGAGCAGCCGGTAGCGGCCCGTTGAGGAGCTGAGCTTCGTCTCTGGGTGAGTGAGCGGGTTGGGGTGAAGTGGGTTGTGGTGAACGGGTTGGGGTGAATGGGTTGGGGTGAGTGGGTTGGGGCGAATGGGTTGGGGTGAATGGGTTGGGGTGAGTGGGTTGGGGTGAATGGATTGGGGTGAATGGGTTGGGTGAGTGGGTTGGGGTGAATAGGTTGGGGTGAATGGATTGGGGTGAATGGGTTGGGGTGAGTGGGTTGGGGTGAACGGGTTGGGGTGAGTGGGTTGGGGTGAATGGGTTGGGGTGAATGGGTTGGGTGAATGGGTTGGGGTGAATGGGTTGGGGTGAATGGGTTGGGGTGAATGGGTTGGGGTGAGTGGGTTGGGGTGAATGGGTTGGGGTGAATGGGTTGGGGTGAGCGGGTTGGATGAGTGGATTGGGGTGAATGTATTGTTATCGGTGTTGACTAAGTAGGGGGATCAAGGATGCTACGAACACCATCTGTCTCCGCCTACTCACCGTTAATAGGCGTCTCACTGGGTCCCTCCTCCTCCTCCTGGGCGAACGGCACGCAGTGAACCGGCAGCTCCGGCCAGCCGGCGGCCCTCCGAGCCGAGTTAATCCGCTCGCAGCCGGGCCGAGTCTCCGGGCTGGCCAACGAGGGCCTGATAGTCCGCCTGACGGGCTGGCGGACCGAGCGGCTCGGTCAGCTCGGTCACGTGATACACCGGCCCGTCCGGCCTCGTATCGGATAGAAATTCTAAAACAGCGGAGGCTCGCTCGCGATAGGGTTGAATCAGATCGGCTAGAATCTTGTTGCTAAGCAACGAGGGCCCGGTGACGCCGATGGTAAGAACCCGGCTAGCAAGCAGGGCGCCGGTTGCTAGGAGGATTTTGTGACCAGAATGCAGCCGATCGAAGGTGCCGCCAAGGGCAACGTTGGCAAACTGGTCGGGCAGCCAGTCTGGTTCAGCCAGATTCTCTTCGGGATCCTCGGGATCCGGTTCCGCCTGCAGCGTAGGACGATGGGAGCAATGGGACTCACTTGACGCTAATCTGTGATTTCTAACAATCGGGAATCTAAGCCGATCCTTACCATGAGCGCCACAGCCTGGCTTGGCCGGCCAGCTAAATACCTGGCCGCAAGGTCAACAGCCTGGCCAGGCGGCATACCCGGGCAGTCGTGCATCAACAGGTCGCACACTCGGCCGGCGTGCTTTGGCCAGTCGGAATGCAGGTAGCGGAACGTCCAGTCCCGGCCGTACTGGCTGGCTGTAGCACAGGCCGATGGTGCGCGGGCTTAGTGGCGCCCGCTCCAAGCAGAGGTAGAGGCGGCTGCGGACTCGTTCGCCAGCTAGACGGAGTAGGCGCTGAAGATGACGTCTGGTGACTGTCTGAGTCACTAGTAGCAGACCGGTGTCATGCATGGTTATTCTGCAATATTAAATAATTGGAAGATAGGCAACTAGGCCAAAGTAAGCCTTTTAGCATTTACTATATAGATCCTGTACATTACTCATCTATAGAAAGATAGAAAGATATTAACATAATATTAAAATCTGAAAAAATAAAATGGACAATTATATATATTTAAAGCGAAGTTTATTTAAGCACAATTATATATTCTAAAAGTTGGATAATTGTCTTATAAATTGTTTTCTTAATAGTATGTAGACATTTAGTATTAGAATATTACTATTAATATTTATAAGTAAAAAATACTGAGTCGGAAAAAATTTTCAAGAAAAATATATTATACAAATATGTTATGGCAGGTATACTTCTGGTTGTATATGACATTTAATGTTAAATACAGATTTAAGTCAGCACTTAAAAAAACAGCAAGGCACAGGTCATTAGCTTGTAATTCATCCGCAATTTTTACTACAAAATAGTTTAAGCTTAATTTATATAAAGATAGATAAACAAGGGTCTTTTGCCATCAAAGCAAAGCGAAGAAATAATTTTTAATACGTTAATTCCACCAACAAAGTGTGCAAACATCCCTTTTAATTTACGGTTTACAGAGCAGATGTAAAGAAGCTTGTAAGCTTCTGACAAAGAAGCGTTCTTTACAAGAAAAAAACTTCTCATGGAATTTCTCTTTTACCGTCACTGAACAATCAAAACCGTAATTCTACCAATTAAGTTTGAGTGTAATGCTTCTTGCAACTTAGTTCATGCATCCTTTCTTAGAAAACTACGAGTTTGTATTAACCTTCTTTTTGAACAGCTAAAACAACACACTGTAAATTTTCTAAAAATTGTTATGAATTCATTTTGTAAAACATAATAATATTAGCTAAATAAAGCAATTTGTTACATAAAAATAAACTTTTGCATAAAAGCTTACCCTCATGTTGAGTGGTTGCTACTTTCAACACAAACATAACAGAATATTTTCGCCACAAGTTATGTACTATGCTTAATTAAAAGCGTAACTAAAGTGGTCTTATTTCTTCATCCAGATAACAATAGGATACAAAAAAGCCAGCAGCTACTCAACGTGGAATTGGAACGACATTTGATCATCCTGAAGCATTTTCGTACTTTTCAGTTAAAAAGAAATAAACATTTCGCCCCAAAGAGAAAGAGAGAGGGGGTAAGTAATTAAACTCAACTTTTATAACAGGGCAAACAAAAAATAAAAAAAGGATTCACAATGGAAAATATACCATTCAGTACCACAAAAGTGACAGTGTTTTTCCAAAGTATTAATAACTGATTCAATAAAATTTTGATTGGAATAATAATGATTAGAAGTTAAAATATGCTGAAAAATTGGCAAAAACTTAAGGCATTATGTGTTCACTATATTTTTCCAAATATTTTCTGGTTCGAGCGAAGTTTTTATCCATATAATTTTAAACAAAAAGCATGGCAATGATTTTCTTTTCAGTAATTTTCATCAAGGTTGATTTTTCGAAAAGAAAAGGTAATAGGAAAAATGATTGCATTAGATGCACTAGGAGTGTGAGTCATCAACTTATTTAGCTCCAATTTTATCTAATTTTACTAAATATTGTGAAAAACCGATAAAATATTTCTGAGCAGTTTTAAACAAGCACAAAAAATTATTCTACAAAGAAATTGTTCAAAATCTGTGACCATATACGAAGTATGATTATTTTTGCATGCTAGACGTTTTTTTAGTAATTTTTTATGGTCTGTTCCATGCTAGTTAAAAAAATATGATGGTAAACTGCTCTCTAGAATTACATTTGATTTTTGTAATTACAGTGAAACCTTTTTCCATAGATATTTTTCCTTTATTAAATTTGTTTGCTTTTTGGTAAAGCGACGCATACTATTAATGTAACGTGGTATTAATAGGGAAATGATATGATGATGTTTGGTTTTTGCGAGCAATCTTAGCCAAGGAGCAAGCAAACTCATCCATCCCATAGATTTCAATACGACGAAGGAGGTGGTTTGAACCATAGACTATCACCTTTTTTCAACCAAACTCATCCAACGGGCGAGCAATCTCAGCCATAGCTTGTTTATTAAGCGAAAAAAATTAATTGGTTCGTACATGTATATAAGAGACTTTATGTAGAGCAGCACAGCAGAACACAGGAAATTGACTAACGGAACAAACAAATGACTCACTAAATAAGCACTGGTTGCATATGATGCACGGTGTCAATTTGTCAGCTAGTCTCATTAGACAAAGGGCTGCTGCTGGATGCACTGAGCATAATTTCTGCCGCAATGAATTTCCCAGCGAGCCACCTTCAGTGGTGTCACCGTGTCCAAGGCAATGCGGCCAAGTCGCTCCAACAGAATACAGCGCCACTCGGTACGATTCATTCCATCCGGAATTCCACCAGCTTCCTCTTCCACCAGGGCAGGATTGACCAGCTGCCGTCTGATGTCAGCCTTCACCGCGCTATGCGCCATTTCGCATGGGTTTAGGAACGGCGAATAGGCAGGAAGCAGCTGCAGTGAAATCCTCGGCTGATGATTCTGTGGCACGATGACTCCACGGTGAAATGTCGGCCCGTCACAGACAATGACAATTCTCTCATTGTTAACCTGGCCTTGGACTTGCTCCACTAGCTCGTTTACAAACTGTTGAAACCGCGGCCGCGTTTGGCCTCCTCGGAAGATCTCACTCTTGACCAAACCCAGCGCAGAGGAGACAGCAAGGCAAATGGTCAAATTCGGTCCTCTCTGAGTGGTGCAGATGCGACGCACAGGCTGACCTCTGATTGCTCGGCCTTGTGACCTTCGGCTCCACAAGTTATATCCAGTCTCATCGATGTACACCACCACGGCATCGTGTGGCAGCGTCGTCATCATCTGGGCATAGTCGCGTCGTCGGGCAAGCACTTCATCCGAGTTGGCTTGCATGCGAATGTCCGCGTCCTTAGTCGCAATTTTGAATGTGTACAGAGAGCCCTGCAGTGCTCTGTGCACAGTCGTGGTCGACACCACGGGTTTGTTTGGCAGTCTTTCGTGCAGCTGCTGGCACATAGTCTCGAGTGTTGCAAACGGATTGGCATCCACAATGCGAGTCAACTCTTGGCGCATTTCTGCGTCCATCTTGCTTGATTCCTCCCTTATTCCGCCACGTTGGAGAGCAGCAATTCTTCCAGTAGCTACGTAAGTCTGGATTATATGTCTGGACGTCTTCAGCTTTATCCCGAGAATGCGTGAAGCAGTGCTCAAATTTTGTCCGTCATTCCATGCGTTGATTAGCTTCTCTCTGTCGGAGTTGGATGTTTGTCGCAACTGAGCCATCGGAGGAGGAGGAAAGAAAGAAGGGAAGAGGGAATGAATGGGCAGACAAGCTATGGCTGAGATTGCTCGCCCGTTGGATGAGTTTGGTTGAAAAAAGTGATAGTCTATGGTTCAAACCACCTCCTTCGTCGTATTGAAATCTATGGGATGGATGAGTTTGCTTGCTCCTTGGCTGAGATTGCTCGCAAAAACCAATACTTTAAATTGACACTTTCCGCTCTTGGTCAACATAACATGGAAATTTTGTCAATAGGAGTATCTTGGCTGTCTTGTACCTTTTAATTGCAGGGTGGGTACAAAATCTGACCCACTTACCAGGCATCCCCAAGACGTCACCAGTCTCTATCTACAGCAATAGCTCTCTTATTCTTTAATTTAATAGAAGTGCGAAAGCTCGTAACCAACCTTCACCAGGTAGGTTTTTCTCTAGCTGCTAAGGAAATCTTCTTCGAGGCTCGCAGAGACAAGATCCCGGGGTCATGCAATCGTCACATTCCCTACTCCTTGAATTTCCAAAGAGATTCTCGTTTTACTCGCATCGTGGATCCCGTTATAAATTTTAAAACGCGGTCGCATACTGATGACAGTAGCATAATCAAAGACGGAAACTAAAAATCGATCTCATCTTTCAACAGCCTATTGGACAAAAAATAAATTCATTTTTTCCGAGTTTGGTCCAAATCTGATGATCTACCACATGAAGACCATAATAGCAAAGAGTTTTTTACATTATAAACGAAATTTCTTTAACAACATTAAAGATAAAAAGTTGAAATGGTAAATTTCCCTTTCTCAAGGCTTTTAGATTGCTAGTGTCGGCAAGATAAAACAGAGAAAAAAACATTAGCGCCGTTTTATTGGCCGCAAGAAATTCTGTCATAAATACGAGAGAACTCTGAGCTGAAAATATTAGCCGCCACTTATCAATACGAATAAGAGAAATCAAAACAAGAAGACCCGCTGCTGTTTGTGCGAGTGGGCGAATGAATAAGCCAATGTTGACACTAGCAATGTAAAAGCGCCAGTAAAAGCAGAATTTTTTTATAGCTGCCTGAAACGATAAGCCTGCCAAGCGCAGAAATTTCTTGGTTGGCATGGCAACTGTGCAGAAAAAAAACTGGCCAAGAAATTTCTTTTGCACTTCCTGTCTGTCATACGCTGCAGTGGCAGGCAGGTAGCCTCATTTTCCATTTTTTTGAAAGGCCTCTCCTATTAACCTCTGCAGCCCCGTAGCAAGGCAGGAACTCATGCAGGTTCCCACCGTAAAGCAGGAGTCTCAAGGCTTGCTTGCTTTTGCAGAATTGAAGAAGAAAAAGACAGCTGAGAACCGGTAAATGGTGCGGCCATGGCAAGCTCTCTCCCTTTCTCTCTCCTCTAAAATTCTCTGCCCCCTCTTTTCACTGGCAGCTTTTGGGCGAAAGTGAGTTATGCCCCAAAAAAATTTGCGGCATTGAACCAGCTGCTCCATTCAAACCCAGTGCAGGCTTTGTTTGACCAGGGGGGTTGCCGGGACTGCATGGAGACCTCATGGAGACCTCATGGAGACCTCATGGAGACCTCATGTGTTGAGCCTCATATGATTCAGACTCGCTTCCGCTCCAGCGGATTTTTCCTCTTCTAGAGTCTTCCAACCCCGTGACCCCTGACTGCACCCCGCTCTCTCTCCGAGGCAGCGCAGGTGGGTGGCCCCGGCAACTGGCGACCCACTCGCGCGCAGAGAAATCTCTCTTTTTCCTGCCATAGAAAAATAAATCCAGAAACGGAAGCAAACGCGAGCGAGAGTAGCCAAGGCGGGCCAGGCAGGCGGGCAGGCAGGCACGCACAGCCTTGCTGCGACAATTGGCTCGGACCTGCGTCAGGTCTAATTGGTTGCCACCCGCCACCCCCCCCCCCTAGCCTTCCTCTCGCCCGGCACCCCCCGCAAGCTGGAGCGAGGACAAAATTAGGAGAAAAAACTCACCGTGTGCTGCTGCTGCTGCTGCTGCTTCTTCTTCTTCTTCTAGTCCTTCAGTTATTGCTTTTCATTCCAAGCCCCCACTCTCAAACCTTTCCCTCGCTGTGTGGTCCAACGGGAGCCGTAAAAAAATTGAATACTAAAAAATACGAATAGAGGAGACAGGCAGGCGAGAGAGAAACAAGCAGAGGCAGAGCAAGCAAGAGGCTCAAAGACAGAGGAGAGCCAGCACAATAGCTGCTGATTGACAACTCGAAACGGAGAAAGTGACACTAATTTGGACTGCAATTTCGAGCAAAAACCGGCATCGCCATGGGACCTCCGTGAGGAGGCTTGGCGCGACTTTTATTTAATCCCATCGAAGTAATCGCAGCCTGCTATACGGAGCATCAGCTAGCAACAAAGTCTCTCCGCTGTATCTGAGGCGACCAATGTGGCTCTCTGGTCAGGGCAATTCGCAATTGCCGACCACCGCAGCCGCGAATGGCGGCGGCCTAGGCGGTGGCGGCGGATTTTCGCGACACCACAGACCTGGGTAAACGGTCCGGGTTAACTTGTTGCGTATAGGAAGAATCTAACGAGTATGCAGCTCATGAGTGGTTCTATTGCAGGGGAAAACATCTTCTGCTTCAAAACAAAGTCATTTTGGAGTTGCGCTTCGATGGTTCATTAAGTCGAAAACCAACTTTGACCAATGTGTACTTAATAGCTTCCATACAGTGCACCAAACGAACCAAATTAAATATACCAATTCTGCGCATAGCAACTGCATTTGCTATGCAGTAACCGCTGTCTATCTTCGAGAAGGGCTCCGGGTAACTGCAGTGTCGCCAGAATCTCTAGGCCAGCAAGCTGGGCTCCTCATCACCCACCCACTCCTGATCCCGCTGTCAGCTATTCCTCAACTACAGGCCATCCTCTTCCGCTCTTCTCTCTCTCTCTGCCTGAAAAAATCCC
Organism: Macrostomum cliftonense; assembly: GCA_950096795.1. NCBI lineage: Eukaryota > Metazoa > Platyhelminthes > Macrostomidae > Macrostomum > Macrostomum cliftonense. The sequence continues at coordinate 483,094 of CATNEM010000395.1, read as the reverse complement.
TAATGAACTTTAGCACTTAGGATCACGAGATTGCCGGACAGGTCATCTCCTGGTCTTAATTAAATCCCTAATCCTCACAATTATTTTTTTTTCAGTTACCATGCAATAAAAAGCGGGCTACTCAATCTAAGCCACCCGAAATCCTGGACACGTTTAGCAATTGAAATCTTCCAACCCTTTAATAAAGCGTTGCCGAGAAGGCCAGGGCAGGGATCCAATTACCCCAATTAGGGTTGATTGGCAGGTAATTGAGAGGCCAAGATCTGCCATGGCCGCCGGTGAACAAGATCCCATATTGAAAAGAAATTGCATAGCCAAGGATCTGTTCTATTCTCGTCTCAATGTGACCCCGTTTTTGCATTGGGAAATTTGCACTTTTTAACATTGCCACGTTACAAAAAACTGTTTTTTAAGGGTACGTTTCCATGGCAACGAATTTAATTGTGTTATTAAAATTTGCGCCATGCCCTTCATGAGAAATGAAATTAGAGAGCAACCAGGGGTAGGTCAAATTGCTCATTTAGTCTGTGTCGAGGTGATCACGCAGAGCCCGCCTACTCCCGCCCCGCCAGGCGGCAGTCCCTCCTGATGAACAAGTACGAGAAGCTCGGCAAGATCGGCGAGGGCGCCTACGGCGTGGTGTTCAAATGCCGGAACCGCGACTCCGGCGAACTCGTGGCCATCAAGAAGTTCACCGAGTCGGAGGAGGATCCGCTAATTCACAAGATCGCCATGCGCGAGATCCGGATGCTCAAGGTGAGACGTGGGGAGCTTGCCGCATTCTCTTTCCAGTTCTGCCCTTCACTCTTCGTCTCTCACTTCACCCTTCGTCTCTCCCTTCACCCTTCGTCTCTCCCTTCACCCTTCGTCTCTCCCTTCACCCTTCGTCTCTCCCTTCACCCTTCGTCTCTCCCTTCACCCTTCGTCTCTCCCTTCACTCTTCGTCTCTCCCTTCACCCTTCGTCTCTCCCTTCACCCTTCGTCTCTCCCTTCACCCTTCGTCTCTCCCTTCACCCTTCGTCTCTCCCTTCACCCTTCGTCTCTCCCTTCACCCTTCGTCTCTCCCTTCACCCCTTTGTCTCTCTCTCTCTCTTTACCCTTCGTCTCCCCCTTCACTCTCCGCCAATTCTTTCACTCTCCATCCCTTCCTTCAATCTCCGTATCTCCCTTCACTCTTCGTCTCTCCCTTCACCCTTCGTCTCTCCCTTCACCCTTCGTCTCTCCCTTCACCCTTCGTCTCTCCCTTCACCCTTCGTCTCTCCCTTCACCCTTCGTCTCTCCCTTTACCCTTCATCTCTCCCTTTAACCTTCGTCCCATCTTTTACCCTTCCTCTCTCCCTTCACCCTTTGTCTCTCCCTTCATTTTCTGACTCTACCCTTAACTGACTGCTACCCCTTAATTTCCTGTGGCTAATGACCTGTTCAGTTTCTGTTCATTATCTTCTCTTGTATTACTAAGCCCTAGCATGTCCCATCTATCACGGCTTAATCCCAAACCCTGTAGCAAGCAACCGAAATCTGGCAGAATTTCCTCTTCCCCGGGCAAAAGCAAACCAAAGCTCTTGTTTCCATGAGTGAAATAAAAACAGAATCCCTCGGCCCTCGGCCCGCGGCAACATCTCTGCCCGTTGACTATAGGATGAAAAGCAAATATTGCTATCATCGTTGCCATTGGCAACCACACTAATCAAGTATTTTGAAACGGTTGGCAGCGGAGCTTTAGGGAGAAGAGTAAAATAGAAACAGAACACGCACGTGTGACCAGCCGCGGAGTTGCCGAATCAAAATGTTTGTTAAAGCGCTCCCCCCAGCTCCAGGGTTAACACGAGCTGTGCAAGAGATTCAGCTTAAAGTCACGTGCCACTCTGGACGGCGGCACTGGTGGACTTTTACCTTGATAATTAGTTTTTTGTAGGTTTCCATGAAAACCGTCGGAACAATTGCCAAATATTTCTTCTTAATTATTAATTTCTTTTTTAGACAATAAGATTTTTAATATTTCAGCGTAAAATAGGTTTTTTGCCCAGTCTGAATAGAAAAATCATAAAATTTTGCCTTATTAAATGTTATCTTTTACGAAACTCGCAGCAACTTCGGCACAACAACTTGGTCAGCTTGTTGGAAGTATTTCGACGCAAAAAACGTCTTCACCTGGTGTTTGAATACATTGATCACACCTTGCTTAACGAGATGGAGGCCCGGCCTAACGGGTGAGTCATCACCCCTTGCAGTTCTGAGTCCGTGATGATGTGATGATGTGATGATGTGATGATGTGATGATATGATGATATGATTATGTGATGATGTGATGATGTGATGATGTGATGATGTGATGATGTGATGATGTGATGATGTGATGATGTGATTATGTGATGATGTGATGATGTGATGATATGATGATGTGATGATGTGATGATGTGATGATGTGATGATGTGATGATGTGATGATGTGATGATGTGATGATGTGATGATGTGATGATGTGATTATGTGATGATGTGATGATGTGATGATGTGATGATATGATGATGTGATGATGTGATGATGTGATGATGTGATGATGTGATTATGTGATTATGTGATTATGTGATTATGTGATGATGTGATGATATGATGATGTGATGATGTGATGATGTGATGATGTGATGATGTGATGATGTGATGATGTGATGATGTGATGATGTGATGATGTGATGATGTGATGATGTGATGATGTGATGATGTGATGATGTGATGATGTGATGATGTGATGATGTGATGATGTGTGAATATGGCCAGTGGGTTTGAGTACATAAAAAACATGACAAAAATGTCTAAAATAATATCGACATTGCAGAATGGACCGCCATCACATTCGAAAGATCACACAGCAGCTACTGGAGGCTGTGAGCTTCTGCCACCTGCGCAATGTGAGTAACAAAAGACTGGTGCACTAAAGTTAAAAACCTGACCAAAACTTTGCATTAGCAACCCCTCGAATCGTTTTAGTGCATCCACCGAGACGTCAAACCCGAGAATATTCTGATCTCGAGAAATATGACGGTGAAGCTGTGCGATTTCGGATTCGCCAGGCTATTGAGTAAGTTGGCAGTTCATCAGAGACTGTCATTTTTAACTAAAAATTTGTTTTCACCTACCAGATGCGTATTCAGTGTCATTAGAAATCCTTGTGTCACTCTGCAAAATGACAGATAAAAATGATAACTGACAAACGGCACAAAAACTGACGCCTGACAGACACAAAACTGACGCCTGACAGACACAAAACTGACGCCTGACAGACACAAAACTGACGCCTGACAGACACAAAACTGACGCCTGACAGACACAAAAACTGACGCCTGACAGACACAAAAAACTGACGTCTGACAGACACAAAAACTGACGCCTGACAGACACAAAAACTGACGCCTGACAGACACAAAAAACTGACGCCTGACAGACACAAAAACTGACGCCTGACAGACACAAAAAACTGACGCCTGACAGACACAAAACTGACGCCTGACAGCTACAAAAACTGACGCCTGACAGACACAAAAACTGACGCCTGACAGACACAAAAACTGACGCCTGACAGACACAAAAAATTGACGCCTGACAGACACAAAAACTGACGCCTGACAGACACAAAAACTGACGCCTGACAGACACAAAAACTGACGCCTGACAGACACAAAATCTGACGCCTGACAGACACAAAAACTGACGCCTGACAGACACAAAAACTGACGTCTGACAGACACAAAAACTGACGCCTGACAGCTACAAAAACTGACGCCTGACAGACACAAAAACTGACGCCTGACAGACACAAAAACTGACGCCTGACAGACACAAAAAACTGATGCCTGACAGACTACAAAACTGACGCCTGACAGACACAAAAACTGACGCCTGACAGACACAAAAACTGACGCCTGACAGACACAAAAAACTGATGCCTGACAGACACAAAACTGACGCCTGACAGACACAAAAACTGACGCCTGACAGACACAAAAACTGACGCCTGACAGACACAAAAACTGACGCCTGACAGCTACAAAAACTGACGCCTGACAGACACAAAGCTGACGCCTGACAGACACAAAAACTGACGCCTGACAGACACAAAAACTGACGCCTGACAGACACAAAAACTGACGCCTGACAGACACAAAAATGCATATGAAAGACCGACAAGATAAAGATACAAAAAATTCCGAAAGATACGAGCGCAAAATAGGCCCCTTTAGCAGTACATCCAGAACCGAAGTGAAATTGCAAATCGAAAATATTTTCGTCACGAAATGGAGCCGTAACCTTGGCAGCAAAAATGAGCTTTTCAAAATAAAAAAATACTATTCAGTTGAGTGAGTCACTGAGTATAGCTGTGTATATTATTGATGCCATAGCAACTGCTTGCAGTTGGGGATTTACAGTGCAATAGCCCGCATCCTATGCAAGCCGTCATGTCGCAGATCATTTGGTTACTCACAACCAATGGTAAAACCACGGCAAGCTTTATTACAGCCTAAGCCCTGGCGATTAGCTGATTAGCAATTCCAGACAGTTATTAATAAACGCAGCTAAGCCGCATCATTTATGGATCAGCATCCATCGGAGTCATTTATTGTCTCCAAGTGCTTGGTCTGGCGCAATAAACCTCAGACCTCTCAATTATTGCTAAGAGGTCTGCAATTCATATTGATAGATTAGCTGAGCACTAAACCGCCGACAGTTTGAGGGATTGGCCACGATAGAAAGATAATTTTGACATCGAGACAGCTCAAGAGCACTGGAAAATACCTTTATGTTTTTTGTTGACTGTTAAGCATGCTATTATTCTTTGGAAGGTATTTTCTAGTGCTCGGACGGGATCCCATTTGTCAAGAATTGATAATCCCGTCCCGACTTATCCCGAGATCCCGTCCCGACTTATCCCGAGATCCCGTCCCGACTTATTCCGAGATCCCGTCCCGACTTATCCCGAGATCCCGTCCCGACTTATTCCGAGATCCCGTCCCGACTTATCCTGAGATCCCGTCCCGACTTATCCTGAGATCCCGTCCCGACTTATCTCGAGACCCCGTCCCGACTTATCTCGAGATCCCGTCCCGACTTATCCCGAGATCCCGTCCCGACTTATCTCGAGATCCCGTCCCGACTTATCCCGAGATCCCGTCCCGACTTATCCCGAGATCTCGTCCCGACTTATCGCGAGATCCTGTCCCGACTTATCTCGAGATCCCGTCCCGACTTATCTCGAGATCCCGTCCCGACTTATCCCGAGATCCCGTCCCGACTTATCCCGAGATCCCGTCCCGACTTATCCTGAGATCCCGTCCCGACTTATCCTGAGATCCCGTCCCGACTTATCCTGAGATCCCGTCCCGACTTATCTCGAGACCCCGTCCCGACTTATCTCGAGATCCCGTCCCGACTTATCTCGAGATCCCGTCCCGACTTATCTCGAGATCCCGTCCCGACTTATCCCGAGATCCCGTCCCGACTTATCCCGAGATCCCGTCCCGACTTATCCCGAGATCTCGTCCCGACTTATCCTGAGATCCCGTCCCGACTTATCCTGAGATCCCGTCCCGACTTATCGCGAGATCCTGTCCCGACTTATCTCGAGATCCCGTCCCGACTTATCTCGAGATCCCGTCCCGACTTATCTCGAGATCCCGTCCCGACAAACCTTATCCCGTCCCATCGCGTCCCGACCAAAGAAATTGTCCCGTTTAAGCACAAGACTATTTTCTAATGGAATTTTATGCCTACAGCTGCATACTCTCCAATAGTGCATTGCCTAACATACCAAGGCGCATTACTCACGTACTGTACCGCCTATTGTATGCCATTGAAAGTTATTTGGTTTAAAGCGGCAAGCTCTAAAATCTAGTTTGAGTTTAGCTTAGTAGTTTGTACTACTAAGCTAATAATAATCATCTTCTTGCTTTAATAAATAATAATCATCTTCTTGCTTTATTGTTGCTTAGAGAAGTAGAGAAAGACCAGAAAAGGAGAAAGATAGCTAGGGTTCACTCAGTGTTGCATCTTCGTTACTTCAATCCAGTCAGTCTATCTTGATTGTTCGAAAAGAAAAATTATTTAGCTTAAAGCAAACCGCCCGCTCCCTCCGCCTCATTTCTGCTATAGTGGGAAGCCCTGCTAGCAACAATAAACTCGCAACTGTCCCGCGCATTGCTCAATATTTTTACCTCTAAAGCCCTCGAGCCAGCTAATCTAAGTTTGCTTGAGGCCGGCCACTTTGACACGAAACCCTTTCGCTCGTTGCCTTATCAACTCTTGTATCTTCTATAGAGAAAAAACTATGTCCATATAATTTCAATTTTTGTCAGCAAATTATGTTTTAGCCTCCGGAGATTATGTCGACCTTTAAATGAACCCAAAAAGGCTATTTTTAAAGGCCTAATGATTATTTTTTGGCGCAAACTTGATTTTCGGTTCAAAATTTTCTTCTAGGGCCCATTTTTAGCCCAGAATTTTGGCACCCATAATTTTTAGTTTAAGAGGCCTGTTTATCAGCAGCAGCGAATCCACTCAGCAGCAAGAGAACCAAGGCAATAACCAATGTAAACAGCGCAAATAACGTGCAGTCTGATACAATAGGATATCAAAAAACGTACTGACCGCGTATAATAAACGGAACAGTGGAAAAAGGGCTGTCAAAAATGTTTGCGGTGTATGCGGATAAAATTCAAAAAGGGCGTTCACTACTGTTAGTAGCACACTGCGAAACTGCATTTCTACGTGGATAGAATCTACATAGACGTCGCAGAGACTCGAATCTCAAACTAGCGAATGCAAGTTGAATAAAAGCAAGGCTAATCGGATGCAAAGAGAGTAAAAAGTATTCAGACATTAAAAATTTAACGGGTTTTAAACAGTAAAAATGCTGCAAAAAAGAAAAAGAAAACTGCAGGCGTAAAAAAACACGTTAAAGAGAGCCAGAGTGGACAGTACATTAGAAAAATGACTACATTAGGAGGAACGTTGGTGGGTGGTATTTTCTGTATATCAACGCTGAAAAAAACTACACAAGCAACTTATTAAATCTCGCCCGCAATTTGATTCCACCGGGGCTAAATTTTTACTTTATCCCGCGATTTGATTCCACCGGGGCTAAATTTTGACTTTATCCCGCAATTTGATTCCACCGGGGCTAAATTTTGACTTTATCCCGCGATTTGAGTCCACCGGAGCTAAATTTTGACTTTATCCCGCGATTTGAGTCCACCGGAGCTAAATTTTGACTTTATCCCGCGATTTGAGTCCACCGGAGCTAAATTTTGACTTTATCCCGCGATTTGAGTCCACCGGAGCTAAATTTTGACTTTATCCCGCGATTTGAGTCCACCGGAGCTAAATTTTGACTTTATCCCGCGATTTGAGTCCACCGGAGCTAAATTTTGACTTTATCCCGCGATTTGAGTCCACCGGAGCTAAATTTTGACTTTATCCCGCAATTTGAGTCCACCTGGGCTAAATTTTGACTTTATCCCGCAATTTGATTTCACCGGGGCTAAATTTTGACTTTATCCCGCGATTTGAATCCACCTGGGCTAAATTTTGACTTTATCCCGCAATTTGATTTCACCGGGGCTAAATTTTGACTTTATCCCGCGATTTGAATCCACATGGGCTAAATTTTGACTTTATCCCGCAATTTGATTTCACCGGGGCTAAATTTTGACTTTATCCCGCGATTTGAATCCACCGGGGCTAAATTTTGACTACTACGTGATGATCAATCACGGGAAAGACAAACGGTATGCCAGACATGCCACATAGAGTGAGATTTTGCATGTGAATGTGAAAGCAGGGAGTCAGTCGGCCAGTGACGCATCGACGCGGTCCATCGAAATATCTATCGGCTCGATCGGACGATCGCGCGCCCATTCTGCGGCAGCCATTGGACAAATACGATGGGATGCATGTTCAGTGTGTAGCAGATGGCGTCCAGTACCGCCAGCTATCGCCTTTGCTACTCGAACAGACAGCAGTGTGTTGAAGCAACAGCCGAAGAAACCAGGGTCTAAGTTTATCCGTCCAGGATATCTCCTGAACAAAGTGTGTGATTAGAAATATTTTAATTAGTATTTAAATCAAACACGTCAGCCAAGTTTAATCAGCATGCACTCTGATGGTTTGATAATAGGTACAGATAAATGCGAATAAGCAAACGCTGCATGAATTACACTATTTGCATGACGAGGGAACGTAGGTGCACAAATCTCGAACGGGACAGATTGCTCTATGCACGGAAGCAGGCGCGCATTGTAATTAACACCGATTGGGAAATATGTCATTAATGGACAGGAAATTCTTCATACTTTAAATAAAAAAGGCTGTGCAAAAGAATTCCTCACCTGCAAAGCAATACGTCCTCTCCGACTTCGATACCGATGTACCCGTGTATAGGCAGCGGGATGGAGGCGGCAGGACAGCGGGCGGCGAGATGAACTAGCGCCAACGGGTCGGCGGCTGCTGTATCAAATCAAATGGTCAGGAGGTGAAGACTCTAGGTTAGTTGCGAGATAGTTTAACTAGCGACTTTAACGTCTACTTATCTCGTATTTATTATTAATTTCCTTTCCATTTATAACGGTGATCGGTAATTTATTATTACAAAAGCAATGCAATTTAGAGCTTAGACAAAACTCGGCTAAGACAAGACAATTCATACTTTCAATAAAAGACATGCCGTGCAAAAAGAATTCCTCACCTGCGGAATGTTCCAGGCGACGTGTCCGGCGACAAGGATTGGCCCTGGGCGGGCTGTTTTTCGCGTGTTTCTGCCGTCTGTTAAAAAGGACAGCGCCGAGTCATGGAACTGTTGACCGCATCTGGGCAGGTGGGAACGCGAGTGGGCGGCGGGCAGGCCGTCTGGCAGTATTGGCTGTTGTTGTGAATTACGGTGAGTGAGTGAGTGACTAGGACACTACTAAGTAATAAATAAAATAAAGCAAAGCGTCACCGATTATGTAGGTATTAAAACAGAGCATATAGACTCGCAGACTATCAACTGACTGACTGACAGGCTTTTTATCTATCATTAATCAATCAAATATTAGCAACAATTAATAAAAATCAACTTACAAGTCGGCTGATTTTGGACTGCAGGAATAGAGCGAGAGCGAGCGAGAGAGGACAGAGGCAGAATCTCGCTCCCCGGCTGCGCTTCTAGTTTACAGACGAGTCGCGCGGAGGGGAAAGGGAGTGGGAAAAAAATAGTCTGGCTTGGGACTGTATCACGATTTTATTAGCTTGTTGTTTTTTATGGCTGCGTTTGCCCTGGCTAGCTAGTATACAGCTATTTTGTCTATGGTTGAACTTGGATGGTTAGCAAGATGGGACAGGTCCGATTGGGCAAATATAATTCCAAAGAGCTAGAACTCTATGGTGTGGAATCCAAAAAGTTTTTTAATGACTCTTTTCGCTGTCTGTGGCCAAACTAACGCGAACATTCGATGCAAGATAGAGGGGGAACATCCAATTGGGTACAGTCTTATTGGTCGGTCAATCTGTAAACAATATAGTCTGAAATTCGTACTCGAAAACTAATCGATAGAGTGGCTTTGAACTTCTATTAAGAGACCAGAGATTGCCCTGTATTTATCGAAGACAATGATGCCCGCCATTCAAGCTGGAAATTGGCTGCGACATCGGTTGTATTTTTCACTGAAAGTTGGTTGCAAAAAAAACAACTGAAACTTTTAAAACTTTATTTGCTAATACAACAGTTTGTCTGCAGTGTGTGGGTGTGTGTGTTAGTGTAGCGCGTGGACTGGCTAATCAATCAAACTTACTGAATCCAATGCTGAAAAGCTTTTAGGCCAAAAAATTTACATGTTACAGCTTTTTGTTTAAATTTTTCTCCAATATTTAGCAATTGCTATTCGAGTAATAAGAGGACAAGAAAACTATCGCCCCTATTAATTGAAAACTTTGGTTTACAAAAGGGATTTTTTGCAATTGCAAACATATAGCTAGCACAAAAAGTAAGCTAAAGTTTTGCTCGATTTAATAGACTGTCAGTGGACAGTACTTTTGCTTTCCATAATATCTTTATCGAACCAATTACAAGACTGCGGCAGCAAATAGTGTGAGGCAAGATAGGTGTGGAATTAGTCGTGTCTATTTTTAGATGCGACCCTAGACATACTTCTTCCCGGTTTAATTGCCGCGAGTATAAAGGTGGGCTGCCTGTTCGTGCATAGCGCTCGTAGATTTTCTGCTAATTTCTTTGGACAAGCATCCAGATCCTCAACTGCTTAAAACCACAATTTTTAAAAATCTTACTGCAGTCTCATTATACATTTTACTCACCATGGAGTCGAAAACCACGGATCGAAGAAGCAAACGGGCCGGCTGTCCCGAGTGCGGCCTAGTTGTTGCCGTTCCTGTTATCAAGCGGCATTATATACGATTGCATGCCTCAGCAAAACTCGCTGCCGGCTGGAGTCCCGACAGAGACATGCCATCTGGCCTCCGACCAACAGAGGCCGACTGGCTGGCGGCCAAAGAGCCTGCTCGCTTGGATCTCGTCTGGATGACGGCCCGCCTGACTTCTGGCACCAGCAGCGAGCCAGGGCAGCGGCAGCCGCCCGGCGCGTTCCACCACTGCGATCGATTTTGGCTGTGCGGCGACTGCGACAGTTTTCTGCGAGTATCCCGAACGAAGCATCGCAGGGTGTGTGCAGGCGGTCACAGCAGCACCGACGACAACGGGGCAGTTGTTGACCAGCAGCAGAAGCAGCAGCAGCAGCAGCAGCAGCAGCAGCAGCAGCAGCAGCAGCAGCAGCAGCAGCAGCAGCAGCAGCAGCAGCAGCAGCAGCAGCAGCAGCAGCAGCAGCAGCAGCAGCAGCAGCAGCAGCAGCAGCAGCAGCAGCAGCAGCAGCAAATCACTGTTGCACCCGCCGGCGCTGGCACAGATGACGACAGTCGCGAGGACGGAGTTTCTGGCGTAAACACCGTCAATGTAAAAGAGGCAGCGACTCAAACCGACGGCTCGTGCATTGTGCTGCCTGATACGACTGATGACCCTCTGGGTCGTGTGGCGTCCGCGGTGCGCGCGCTTCAGGCTGCGATTGCTGGGCTATCCGAAGCCCAATTGCGTGTCCTGCCGGTAAGCGCGGTGCGAGCGCATATAGAATAGTCACAAGGATCCACTTAAGATGTTTAATTGCTGTCTGCTTGGAAATTAATATAACTAAAGTATAACAACCACCTACCATTTATCAGGCGAGTCGCCGCGATGTGAGCGCCGAAGAACAGGGCAACGGCCTGCCACAGACGACCGACAATCCCAGTGGCCGAGGTAGCGACGGCAGCACCGGCATAGAAGAGGCCGACCTTCAGCAGGTGATACGTCAATCCGTGAATAGCGGACAAATTTTATGCGCGTGAATCTAAGCACATCGATCTAGAATGTAAAAAAGGAAATAAAAATTTATAGTAGCAAAAGTATACATATGATAACAGGGTAACAGTCACATAAGCGAGGTGCGAGCGCATATAAAATAGTCACAAGGATCCACTTAAGATGTTTAATTGCTGTCTGCTTGGAAATTAATATAACTAAAGTATAACAACCACCTACCATTTATCAGGCGAGTCGCCGCGATGTGAGCGCCGAAGAACAGGGCAACGGCCTGCCACAGACGACCGACAATCCCAGTGGCCGAGGTAGCGACGGCAGCACCGGCATAGAAGAGGCCGACCTTCAGCAGGTGATACGTCAATCCGTGAATAGCGGACAAATTTTATGCGCGTGAATCTAAGCACATCGATCTAGAATGTAAAAAAGGAAATAAAAATTTATAGTAGCAAAAGTATACATATGATAACAGGGTAACAGTCACATAAGCGAGGTGCGAGCGCATATAAAATAGTCACAAGGATCCACTTAAGATGTTTAATTGCTGTCTGCTTGGAAATTAATATAACTAAAGTATAACAACCACCTACCATTTATCAGGCGAGTCGCCGCGATGTGAGCGCCGAAGAACAGGGCAACGGCCTGCCACAGACGACCGACAATCCCAGTGGCCGAGGTAGCGACGGCAGCACCGGCATAGAAGAGGCCGACCTTCAGCAGGTGATACGTCAATCCGTGAATAGCGGACAAATTTTATGCGCGTGAATCTAAGCACATCGATCTAGAATGTAAAAAAGGAAATAAAAATTTATAGTAGCAAAAGTATACATATGATAACAGGGTAACAGTCACATAAGCGAGGTGCGAGCGCATATAAATAGTCACAAGGATCCACTTAAGATGTTTAATTGCTGTCTGCTTGGAAATTAATATAACTAAAGTATAACAACCACCTACCATTTATCAGGCGAGTCGCCGCGATGTGAGCGCCGAAGAACAGGGCAACGGCCTGCCACAGACGACCGACAATCCCAGTGGCCGAGGTAGCGACGGCAGCACCGGCATAGAAGAGGCCGACCTTCAGCAGGTGATACGTCAATCCGTGAATAGCGGACAAATTTTATGCGCGTGAATCTAAGCACATCGATCTAGAATGTAAAAAAGAGAATAAAAATTTTATGGTAGCAAAAGTATACATATGATAACAGGGTAACATTCACATAAGCGCGGTAATAATTTTAAACTTCATTATTAACCGGTGCAAAGCAGGCTTGCAGGCAGGTGAGCGACGACAGAGATGGCGAGCTGACAGCTGCTGAGACTCGGCCGACCATCGCTGACTCGCTGGCGCGGCTAGACAGCATTTGGCGGCGGTCGCCGAAATTCTGCGCCAGCAATAGCTCGCATGTAAGCCGGTGGAACGCGCTGAGTCGGTCACTGCGGCTTACACTCACCGGACTGCTCAATTCGACCGGCAAGACCTGGGCCGATTTGCTGCTGTCGCCTGGTCAGGTGGCAACGTGTCTGGCAGCAGTCAGGAGCGGCAGTGGCGAGAAACCCTGGGCGGCGTCAACACGCAGTGTTCGGGCCCAGGAAATGCTGACTATAGTCGATCGCCTCCGCCAGCACATGCAGTTAGACGTGGACGAAGGTCCAGTCGCGGTGGCCCAGGTTTTTGGCGTCACCGAGCACGAGCTGCTTGACATCGCCGCCCATCTGCCGAATTGTCCGGTGGACCAGGCCGCTGTACTTGCGTTGGCGGACAAGTGCAATAGTGACATGACAATGACGACTGGCCAGCGACAGCAGAAGGTCCGCCTGATGGAATGCGCGCTTCAACATCAGTTGTCGCGACTGCACTCGCAGCTGAGCGCGATACGCTGCAGCTTTCAGGTGGAATATACGTTGGACCACTGTGAGAGGCAGCGGGGGTTTGAGGAAACTCACCTCACAAGCGCTGAGCTGGCATTAGTCAACTCGCGTCGGGCCGCCTTGGTCGCCATGCTGCTAGATCGGCGCTGGTGTTGGGGTCAGAATGGTTCTGGCCTGCCGAGACCGGGTAGCGGGTGCGCAGGCGCTGACGCCGCATTGTACATCGAACTCGACGCTGATTCTGTCGCCACCAGTGGATCATCGAAGCGGACTGCGCAGGTTAGTAGCGTAGCCAGCGGTTAATTTAAATAAATGATTTAAATAGCCCAGTTTTTCAGTTTTAACAAATAAATTATTTTAATAGGGTATGAATGCGTTTGGTAAGCTGGAATATGCAAACATGTCTGCATGAAAACGAAAACCAATACCCTCAAATAAAAATTCTGGCTGTGCCCCTGGCGCAGGTCACGGCTACGGCAGCGCGCAACTGGCTGACTCAGCTAACAGCAGAGTTGGCCTTTTGTGCGTGTGTGGAACAGCCTGTGCGCATTTTGCCATGGGTCGGCCTTCGGCGCTCGCACTTCGACAACAAGATAGTACGGCGCCGGCACCCAGAGGACAGAGTGTCCCATTTCGCATTGCCACCGCGAGATGTCAGCCACAAAAAGGGCGGCACTGGGGAGCACGCGCAGCTGGTTCTGCCAGACGAGTTTTGCGACGCGCTCGTTGAATACCACGACAGATTTTTAGTGCCATCCCTCATCGAGCGAGGGCTGATGGGCAGCGGCAACGGCGGCGGCGGCAGCAGGGCGGCAGAACTCGCAGAGAAGTACGGGCCGCGGCTGTTCCTGACGCCTATGCAGGGCAAGGAGTTCGACCCGTCGCGGTTCTGCCGGCTTGTTTCGATCGGCGGCGAACGCATACTCGGGCGAAAATATGTCGCGACAGACGGCCGGCGGGCAATGTGCAGCAAGTTCGCCAGCGCCCACCCGTCAGAGGTACCTCTGCTCGCGAGATCGATCGGCACTTCGGCTAGCGTTATCCACCGTTATTATGGCCAGCCAGGCGTCCAGTTGGCCAACATGGCCGTAACCGGGAAGGCAAAAAATTGCCTTTTGCAGACGCAGTCGACCTCGCAGCTCGAGTCAAGGTCTGCTCTGCTGCTGTTTGTGCTGTCGTTGTCAACCCACCCTAATCTCTCTATCTCCATTCATCATCTTGCTGCTTGCCGACCATCTTCTTGTAGCTTGCCAGCTCAAGCGAATGCCCCGTCCTCATCCCCCTGAAACTCACCTTCTCCATTCTGCAATTAAATTACAGGTCTCTATTCATGTGAACCGTACTACTATGCACCTTTTTCATTGTCTCATGGTTCAAACTCACAATTCGCTCGCATTCCCTCCGCGCCGCTGCCTAGGACGGCCAACCCGACCGATTCTCATCCTGCTGTTGTTGCCTCCGCCGCTGCAACTGCGCCGCCTACTGGCGTTGAAGAACGAAGCCACCGGGAGCCGGACAGCCAGCCGCCGAGTTCTAGTTGCTCGCAGCCGTTGACTGGCATGCGCGGTTGTGCTGGCCGGAAACGAAAGGCCGCCACAGCTGCGTCTGAAATATTGTTCGGCGCAATGTCTTCAAGTCAGCCGGCCGCTAGAAAGCCGAAGACGGCGAGCAGCAAGAACCGGCGTTGTTAAGTGCGGCTGCATTGCGATTTGATAGCTGTCGGTGTCGCTTGGATCGTGCGTCTGAAGTGATATGGTGAAGGTGTGAGTCAATTGACTAGCCAATTAATCAATCAAGTAATCAATCAATGAATCAACCAACTATTTAATCAACAAATCAACTAATAAAATAGCAACCCAATCAACGAACGAAACATATGACAATATAGACAATAGCAACCAATAGTATAAGCAATTAACGTGCCTGTCGAATGTACGTATGCATGAGTAAAAAGCGCGTGGACATAGTACATAAAAACTTACCCCGTGTTGTTTGATACTGCCTGACTATTTAGCTTTTGCATACAATGTGGTTACTATTCACAAATGCTCTTATATACAATTTAAAGAAGCATGCAGTACAGATAGGTGGATAGATAATAGATGGACAGATAGCAGGTTATTAAGTGAGCAAGGGACACAAGATACCCAAATTGTATGGCTACTGGCATAGAATAATTCATGTAGTAGTCAAAGTGTTAACTAAAACGTAAATAATTATGCAGTATATTTTGACAATAATAATTATTTTTATTTGGTAATTGAATGCAATTGTTTACTGCAAGCTACCATTGATTTGAGCTGCATATATTGTTATTGTTTAATATAAAATTGATTGTAAATTGTTAATTAACACCCATTGTAATGCATATTCCATAATGCAACTAATCTGATACATCAATTATATGCATACTCTAGCTGCACATACCAACTCAAAAAGTACAACACTTAATTAACAAAAGTATAAAAAAACTAGCCTGAAAAAAATTGTAGTAGGGATTCTGTTGACAAATAGGTATGATATTATTGACCTCTGTTTTTAACTTAATAAATGCCAACCGTAAACTAAGCAGCAAATAACTTGTCTTCTTGATTTTTTAAAGCATTTTTATAACAATAAAGCAACTGGTATATGCTCAACTTAGAGCTAACTTGCATAAATTAATCAATGCAGTCTTGACTATTAAAAACAGGAATACAGCTGTTGAACAAAGGAATTTGATAAACTATTACACTGAGTTTAAATAAAAAATATATAACGTAGGTACATATGTCTATAAATAGACATATGATGCAGTACTTAACCAATTAAGGAACTATTTATGAAAATGACAAGTCAATCAACCAGTGTCTATGGTAAATGTCAATAATTAAACCACATGCATACATTTATAAATAGATACATGCAATAAGTAATTCAATAGGGGAGCTATAATGAAATATATATACAACATGACAAGTGTTTAAATTAAACTGTAGTCTATGGCAAAAAGGATAACAAGGAACTGACAGGCTTAAGTTCAAATCACTTATTGAATTAACTAGCTACAACATCTTTATAATCATAAGAAAATCTTTGCCTACTCAATTCTACGCTTTATAATTTATTAGACACGCTGAAGCACTCCATATATTTTGTACTACACTCTCATTACAATGGATATCTAATAACTAAGGTAAGGGATATGAGCTTCTTGATATTTAACTTAAAAAGCCATACAGTCATTTCTGTCTTTATATTCTGTACTGTAGAATAACTACTGACTTACATAACAGGGACAATGGGGACTGCATAACTAATATATAGTAATGATATAATATTAATAGCTAGATATAGCAAAGCATCACTTGTCATAATTACATATGTATACATGTATAAACCATATGTATATCTTAAAAATAGATGTACTGTCGCATGCATATATACAACCTACTATACTAAAGCCTTGTATAGCTACAATATCAATATTCAATATTAGACCAACTAGTTAAAAGCTGTGCAGTGTATGCCTATGTATGTATGTGATCAATAAAAAGCAAGTAGCCTACAGCTATGCATGAATGAATTACATTAGACAGCTATAGAACAGGAATTGGCAATGACCTGGAGTGTTTTTATGCAGTGGTTTGTTGTACATGATACACAATGCCTGTCAAAAATTGGTATGTATACAGTATACATTCAAATTCAATCAGGTGTAGCTATATGTAAAAATCTATCTATTCTGACTATTGATGCGTTGTCACAAATGAATTTACGAATCTGAAAGATTGAATTTTAAAAATTAGTCGTCACTTCCTAAACTCTATTTGAATATGATAACTGAGCGAGTGTCTCTCCTAGAAAATTTTACTGAAAAGTTATCCTGTACTAACAAAAATTCGAAAGTTAAATTAGACTGTCACCCTTTTAAACAAAGTAGTGCATATAAATGTGTCCCTTTATCTTGTCAGTGTCTTCATTGATGCAACTACGTTGAGTTTAATTTTTTATTTTATAATTTTACTAAAGAATATATGGACATGGTTATGATGTGTAAATGTGGCTGGCAACCTGCATTATACAAAATACAGTTATTCTACGAATATACCATATGCGCTATAAATTATGCCTGGATGATCCCCTATGCTACTAAAGGGTTTTTTGCAATGATACCAGTGATTGGTGTATGTAGTAAAAGATCAAACACGATCAGCTTATTTGATATATAAAATGGATCTGGGCTGTTGCACGATGAATTCACGTTGTGAACCTGCTATGCTTGTGTGATGTTTCAACTTTAAAATAAAAATATAAAGCCCTATGGTATTTGATTAAAAATATTACTATAAGCAAAAATTTATGTTGGAAAATATTAGTAGTTTCGTCCCTTTCCGAGCACTTCTATGTATAAATCAAATATTTCAGTAATTGTATGCATATAAAGTTAAATATTATGCATACAAAGTATATACATATATATCATTTTATTCACACCTTATCGTTATCACTTGTCCTGCTGTTTAATTTTATTATTTATCTATCTACTATCCTTGGAAGTTTAGACAAAGTACACGGTGAATGAATGAAAGAACGAAGGGACGAATTGAATTAATTAATTAATTAGTGGACGTCCGAGACTGAATGAGTTTGCGAATAAATAAATAGTTAAGAGCCCAGATAGGTGATTGACAGAAAGTTAAAGAACGAAGGAGACAGTGAACGGACGAAAGAATATGCTGCCAATAGATGTGAGGTCGACTACATGGACGCGAAACACTGCAATAGACCTTTTTGTGGGCGACTGATTGAACTACTGTAGCGGCGGCTGTCAGAACAGATACGAGACGACGGAGAGCTATAGCTATTAGACGAGTGGTTACCACCTAATTTGGGTGTGATCAGGGGACCATATTGTGACGGGCGCTTTTCTGGACCTCCACACCCCGCACACACACCCACACAGGCAGCTTGGCTAACAGTCGTCGGCCCCATGGCGGCACTGGCCATCACAAGTCAAAAAATAATGGTCGCAATGGACTACTCGCCCGTTCGCAAGCCGACGCTGGACATCCGCGGTGAACATCTGCGGGTCGCTGTGGCCAGCCATCACAACCAGTTTGTCGCGCCAGGTGGCCGAACTGTGTGCCGTGTGCTTGGCGTTGATTTCGAACCTGTCACCATTCAGAAGGCGCAGGAGTGCATTGCTGCCTGTCTCGAACAGAGCCGGTCGAACTTCGTCCAAAAAGATAACATCATGGACGCTACGGCGAAGCCCGTCAAAAAGGAATTCCGGCTTGAGCAGGTCTGGCGCGAAGACGCGGTGCTCGCCCTTGTGCAGTGTGACTGCCTTGGTCTTTCCGACACCAGGGGGACCGTACAAATACACTACGCCCGATGTCATGCGCAGTGCCTGGCAGACCTCTTGTCGGATGGGGCAGCGGTCAATCCGCGGGTCGCGCGCCGCCACCGCTGCTGCTGGTCGACAGTCGATGCAGCCCAGAATGCGCTCTGCCATCGCCCGCCGGGTGAGTTGATACTCGCTGTGAAAACTTGCGAGCAACACGCGGCGTTTGTGGTGTTCGAGCATAAAGCCGTCACCATGCCGAAGTTCAAGTTCTGGATTGGCATATTCGCGACGCACCCACCCGGCCGCCTGCACAACAAATGCGCACTCACTTGGCTCTATGCCCTTCAGGCACGGGCAATAGTCCTGCTGCGTGACCAGTTTTATCACGGCGTCTGATGATTTGACGCCGTGGATTGAAAGCAGCGTCACTATGCCGCCGCCAGCGCGATTCGCGTCCGACGATGCTGCTGCCGCATCTGCACAACCAGAGGCCATACCGCTGCCTCGACGGTCAACGAGATGGTCGCGGACGGGCTGGTGCGACACCAGAAGCTGATGCGTCACGCGCAGCACCTCGAAGGGCAGCTTGGCCTCGTCCAATCGCGCATAAATGTGGACGCTGCTGAGCCGACTGTCGATATCTGTTGCGGTCGCTTCGCTGGCGTCGGGAACGGCGAACGGATCGACGCAGTAAAGCCGGGAATAGGCGTCGACGGTGTATCCGGTGTTCCTGTCGACAGCCGGGCCTACAGCGGTGGCCACTGCTAGTTGTTGGCATGCGCCCTCCATAGCGTCAAACAGAGAGACCTTCAGACGGCCAGCCTGCGTTATATTGTTAATAGTTATCTGGTAAAGCTGCCGCGGTCGGTCGAATTTACTCTCCAGATCTTGGAGCTCCGCGGGCGTCACCATTTCGTTTAATGCATCGTCATACAGCTCGCCGACGCAGACTCGCAGCGGTCCGAGCACGTCCCGACGGCCACCAAACAAATACGCAGACTCAACCCGTGCTGGTCTGTCGGCTGGGGCTCGGTCTGCCAGCTTTTTGCTCTGTCTGCTTTTTGGCACCGTTGACGGTTCATTCAACCGGGCATCCGGGCCTGTTGATGGGGGATTTGTGAGTCTGATAATTAATCAATCAATAAATCAGTAAATCAAACAATCAATCAATCAGCCAGTCAGTAAGTCAACGAAACTTTTAAACTAACAATTAAGCAATGAATTAAGCAACCAATTAATCAGAAAGCCGATAATTAAATCAATAATTCAGTCAGTTAGTAAATCGACTCCTCACCTTGCAGCAGCGTTTCAATCGTGGTACTATCCTCTAGCCGAGCGAGTCTCGCTGGCGGTGTTGGCGGCTGGCAATGCGGCACTGCTGGCTTACGCCTGCTGACAGAAATCGCGTCTGGAATGAACAGTAGGTGACAGTTTAATGTAACCATTTGCCACATTAAAAAGTACTCGATAATCTGTTACATCTGTTCAGTTAGTCAGTCAGCCACTCAGTCATCATAATTGATTCCCACTCACCGTGCAGACTGTCTTCGTCTGTGGCATGTCTCTGCTGCTCTGTCCTGGCCGGGGAGGTTTGCGTTCTGTCTCTGCTGTTGCTCGCTGTTGCTCGCTCTGCTGTTGACTGCTGTTGCTCTCTCGCGCAACCAAATATGACCTCTGGAACCCCATACAAGGTGACAACGAAGTTGACGATGGGCTCAGTGTGACAATAACATATAATAGCGGAGTCAGACAGTCGATATTTACCAGACTGGGATGCTAACAAAAGGCAACGCAGAATTGATTTCTGCTCCAACTGACTGCCCTCTTGTGACGGAGCTGCGGGAGTTGTCGGCGTCTGACTCGATTGCCTGGACTGCCTTCGCCGATCGCTTGCGACGACATCTGAAAAAAACAAGATTGACGGTGAGATCGTGCTACCAGTTAACTTGTGTTACTTATTTGCGTCAGTCAGTCAGTCAGTCAGTCAGTCAGTCAGTCAGTCAGTCAGTCAGTCAGTCAGTCAGTCAGTCAGTCAGTCAGTCAGTCAGTCGGTCAGTCAGTCAGTCAGTCAGTCAGTCAGTCAGTCAGTCAGTCAGTCACTCACCCTGTCAGTCAGTCAGTCAGTCAGTCAGTCAGTCAGTCAGTCAGTCAGTCGGTCAGTCAGTCAGTCAGTTCAGTCAGTCAGTTCAGTCAGTCAGTCAGTCAGTTCAGTCAGTCAGTCAGTCAGTTCAGTCAGTCAGTTCAGTCAGTCAGTTCAGTCAGTCAGTCAGTCAGTTCAGTCAGTCAGTTCAGTCAGTCAGTTCAGTCAGTCAGTCAGTCAGTTCAGTCAGTCAGTTCAGTCAGTCAGTCAGTCAGTCAGTCAGTTCAGTCAGTCAGTTCAGTCAGTCAGTTCAGTCAGTCAGTCAGTCAGTCAGTTCAGTCAGTCAGTCAGTCAGTCAGTCAGTCAGTCAGTTCAGTCAGTCAGTTCAGTCAGTCAGTTCAGTCAGTCAGTCAGTCAGGTCAGTCAGTCAGTCAGTCAGTTCAGTCAGTCAGTTCAGTCAGTCAGTCAGTCAGTCAGTCAGTCAGTCAGTCAGATGGTATAACTGATCCCGCTCACCATGCAGATTGTCTTCGCCTGTGGCTAACTTCGGCCGTTTCTGTGCGGCGTTTCCGAGCGGTGAGGCTGGCACCTTATCCGTTGTCGACTGAAGCGGCTCCGAATCGCTACTGTTGACAAAAAGAACGTCACCTAGAAGCATGGAAGGCGATGACATAGTTGGCCAGAGGTTCTACGTGATAGAGTAAGGTGAATGAGATCTGCATCAGACACGCACAATAAGTCAATATTTACCGGATTGGCCGGTCGACAGGGGGCTTTGCACCATTGGCTGCTCCGGCCGCGACTGGCTGCTCGCTGGCGTCGCTGTTGGCGTCTCTTCGACCACGATCGGGGCGTTGTTCGGCGGCTGCAGAGGTCGCCACGGATGGTGGCCGCTCTGTGGCGACATCAACGGGGGTGAGTCCGGCACCAGAATGATTGGCTGCGGCGCGGACGTGGCTCTCCTTGCATTGAATCCGTCATTGTCGTCGTCGAGTGCGAACAGCCGGTTCCGCTTAAAACGCGGCGTTGACCGCGGGCCACTAGGTGAGCTTGACGACAGAGGTTCGTCTGACGACAGACGGTGGTCGACATGCCGCTGGCTTGGGTGCCGAACTGTGCATGCACAATCGGCGTCGTAACAATCAGGACTATTAAGGTCAGCGGGCTTGCACTGAAAGGGTCTTATCTCTGGCTGGCGCACAGCCACGTCACCCGCCGAGTTGTCGGTCTTCTGGCTACTGTTGGTCTGACGCGCGTCGGGCGCAGCAGCTGCATGAGCTGAAGTAGCCGATGGCGTGCCAGACGAGTCGAGGTCTACAGACGGCAATCGCGAAGCAGCGAAGGTAGCTGGTACAACGCGGCGCAGCCAACCCGCCAGCGTGTCCTGGTGCCAATTATACTCGACAACGCGCAGGCGTCGGAGGTGCTCTGCTGTAGGCATCGGCTCGGCGGTGGCCACGGCCCGATTGCCCTGCCTGGTGGAGCGGTTGTCTTCCTCGTCGTCGCTGCTGATGACGATGACGTCATGCGGCTGCTGCTGCTGCTGATCTTTGGCTGCTGCGGCGACACCGGCGGCGACAATGGAGGCAACAGCTGCAGCGGTGACAGAGGCGGGCGCAGCACCTGACGACGAGCGGTCTGCCTCGCGACTGGCTGGCGATTCTGACACACTCGCCGACATTGCAGACATGCCGCAGCTTGTGCTCGGAGCTTCACCGCACAGCCGGTCAGCTTTAAATATCAGAGACACGTGAGTGATACTGTTTAATCAGCGAAATTTGCAAAACGAATGTACTTTCTGACTTAAAAAAATCACACGTGTGCGCATGAACGTGCGCACACTTGTGTGCCCCCCGAAAATTTTTAATATACCGTATCAAATAGTTTGGTTATTAGTAGTAGTGGTAGTGGTAGTAGCCCGCATCCAGCAATGGCTACTATATTGTGTGTGTGTGTGTGTGTGTGTGTGTGTGTGTGTGTGTGTGTGTGTGTGTGTGTGTGTGGGATATATATATAGATAGTGTATGTATGCATGCAGCCATGTATACCAATGTATTCTACATCTATATATGAATGAATGAATGCATGCATGCGTGCGCCAGACATATTACTACAAGTAGGTAGGCGTGCATCGATTATTATGAATATGTATGAGGCAAAGTAGACAATGTACTAAATAATAATATAAAAGTACATTGGTGTAATAGTACGCGTGTACTTTAGCTGCGCACATCGGTGTTAGAAAGATATAGTGTCTGATTGAATTGATTGCTTGTTGTACATATATGCAAGCATGCAAATAGATAGACACACATTCATACACATATATATATATTCTTTTATGATTGATGTGCGCAGCAAAAGTACATCGCTAAAAGTACAAATTTAAAAGTACATTTGCAAAAGTACATTCTGCCATTTTACGCTATACATACGCATATATATATATATAATAGGCACGGATTGGATGTGGCTCGAGCTGATGCTATTCAGACCTATTATTATTATTATTATTATTAAACTGCCTTTGATTCCACTCCGACAATACTACTACTCCTACTAGCATCCATTTCCTACTCCACCGTTAGAAGAAGCGGTAGTTTGAAATTTTAAGGGGGCAAACGCATGCGCATATTCATGCGCACGCGCTTGATTTTTTCTAAGTCCAAAAGTACACTCCATGGATTTATTAGACGTTTGCACAGTTGAATAGTTAGTCATTCTCTTACATTTTTCGCGCTGATGTTGCTGTTGTGGCAGCCCCATGTGTGCCTCGACCTCAGCACACGCCCTCCATAGCCAGTCGTCCTCTTCGTCGAGGTCGTCGTTCTGCTGCTGCTGCTGCTGCTGCTGCTGCTGCTGCTGCTGCCCTTGCTGCTTGGGCACCGTCGATGGCTCAGCTGCAGCAGCTTCTGCCTCGTCGCACGCTGCCAGCAGCCAGGCTGCTTCCTCGTCGAGATCGTCATTCTGCTGCTGCTGCTGCTGCTGCTGCTGCTGCTGCCCTTGCTGCTTGGGCACTGTCGAGGCCTCAAGCCGCATTTTTTTCCGCCACCTTTACTGCCGCCACCGAATCATCCGGCCCGATGGAAACTGTGGGCACACTTGATTCAAAGTAGGGCTCCTGCGAACGTGCATCGCCGTCGCTGGCTGCCATTGACGCAGGCGAGCCGTTCAGCGGGTCGACATGATGCAGGTGCCGGATCTGAGGCAACGACAACTGCGTGCTATTTGTCGTCAGCATCAGTGTCGTCCTCCTCGCCCCGCCATCCGGACGGCGCAGCTCAACGGCCTTTGAAAAACGCCGCTGGCTGTCGGAAAGGGGCGGGCATTCGCCAACGATGCCGTCGTCACTCTTCTGTGTGTCGGGTAAGCGTCAGATTGTTAGTATGCGGACAGGCTTAGTGTGTACGAGCGCTTTCTTGCGTGCGAATTAAACACTAGGGCTCACCTTCATCGCCGCCTCGGCTTCTACACATGCCGCCAGCAGCCATTCGTCTTCGTCGGGGTCAGATGGTATGACAACCGACACTGGTGCAGGCGGCGCGACCGTGTTGATTGAGGCTGCCCGAACAGCAGTCGCAGGCTGATGTGGCGTCGGGCCGGCCATTTCTGCTTCAATGCCAGCAGCAGCAGCAGCGCCAGGTGCCATGGCAGGCGGCCGGTTATGACTGGCGGATGCCTTGAAGGCCAACACCGAAAACTCGGCCGACTCCTCGTCGCTCTCCCTTTTCAGTCTCGAGCTGGTGACGCAGTCGCCGGCGCCACCCGGCGCGTGGCGCGCAGCAGCCGGTTGGTCCCTGTAATCATAGCGCCGGAACTGGCCGCTACCCTTGTTGCCGCTGCTACCATTGGCGCCGCTCTTGTTCGACATATTGCCTGCGTCAGATTGCACGGTTGCACGCGCCCACAGTCAGTACTCGAACAGGTGAATCTAATTAGCAGTCTAAATACCGGCATTCTAAAACCCCATCCCTACACGAAAACGCTAACACACATGCAAACACAGATTTATTCATATTTCGTTTGACATTAAGGTACACCATTAAATAATACGTGCGTACAACTCACAATTTTGTTAAATTAGGACTCCTGAGGTGATTGATTGACTGATTGACACAGAGTGAGACTGTCCGTTGGTTGAAATAGCTGAAATGCCTGTTGGCTGAAATAGTTTTTGTTATTGTTTTTGCGTCATTAGATACGGAAAGTTAGGAGCATAGAGGCAAGCGCATCTATAGTCTTTAGAAAAAAAAATAAAAATAATTAGGAAAACTGTTAATTTTCAGAGTTTAGGAATTTAATTCTACAAAAAAAGCTTATTACAGAGGAACCGGATTTTCAGAAGTCGAATGAGCAATCAGAACAAGAACCAAACAATTAACTTTAGTTATTTAATTAACCTTTTTGCCTATACAAATTAAACGATAAATCTAATCAACCCGTTTAAAATTTAACTGGTATATACAGCCGATAACAGTCATCAGTTAATTAATTCCCTTAGTTAAGTGCCCTTAACGTTGCGACGGGCTTTCCATAAGCGGCAGAACTGGGCCCAGCCCCAAGTTCGCACAAATACGTAGCCACCGAATCTGGCCTTCACCTTCACTCTGCGTCCCCGTCGCCGACGCAACTGCCGCCTCCATTGTCTCGGCACACTCTTTCTCCAATCGTGTCTAACTAAAACATCCTCTATAAACAATTCATGTGTCTGGCAGCCTACGTCCTTATACTGTGGCTCGTTTAAATTATTAACAATATCCGCATCCCCATCCTCGTATTCGTCATCACCAGGCTCCTCAAACAGTTCCCAGTCCCCTTCGTCTTCCCATTCATCTTCCTGCTGCTCGTGCTGCTCACGCTGCCGCCGCACCGGACTTCGCGACCTATCCCGCTGCTGTTCCTCTTGCTCCATTCTCGATTCGACCTCGTCGCACATCTCGGTCAGTTCAGCATCGCTGATCCCCATGTCCCAATCCCCGTAAATATTAGCCGGTTCCATAGTTAGTAGTTAGTTTGCGTCTAAAATTTAGTTCATTTGAAGAAGGCAATGTGCAAAGTATCGAACGCACACGCTGACACAAAATGTAAACCGTTCCTAAATAATCTCATTTCTACAATAGGCACATTCACACACTAGCTATTGTATATCGAAAATATCCAATATTAATTTGGGATTTTATCATTAGCACCATAATCAATCAGTCCCGTCATAGTTTGTCATCCATTTGGATATTTAGAAGGAGAGCGGAAAAGTTTTAGAGTTTTAGAGTGAATCGAAAACGTATGATTGTATCAGAGGACGCTAAACCCGACTAGTTATTTTAGGGAGCGGTCGTTAATATACGATGTAAGTAGTACAACTCACAATGTTAGAGAATGCCGAGTGTGCGCTAGATTGATTAACTGAATGGCTTGTTGGCTGGTTGGCTTGCTGGCTGGTTGGCTGGCTGGCTGGATGGCTGTATGGCTGGCTGATTTATAATCGATTAGTTTATATAATATTTGATTAGTTGCAGCAGACTGCCCAATGGCTGAAATATGTTTGTTGTTTTAATGAATGCGTTTTTTAGTACGGAATGTGTACGGCGAATTACAAGCGCATCTGATTTTGAGTAAATCGTCAAAAAATAATTATAAAAAAGCCACGCGATTATGTTTTGACTGTTAGATTTTAGCATTGAAGGATTTTTTACTAAGGCGGACGAGGGCGTGTGAGACAATGGGTAAAACAGCAAGCGAAAAGACTCAGAGGTTGAAAAGTCAGTTAAAAAGTCTGACGGTTGAAGAGTCGGTTTCAAAGTGGGTTGAAAAGTCTTGGATGGTTGAAAAGTCGGTTTCAAAGTCGGTTGAAAAGTCCGAGGCCGGTTGAAAAGTCTTGAAAGTGTTGAAAAGTCGGTAGAAAAGACGGTTGAAAAGTCTTTGATATTTTTAGAATAGTCTATGGCTCGCTTGCCGTAATGTATTCGCTGCGGTTGAAAAGTCGGTATAAAAGTCTGCGACAAAAAGTGAAATTATGTTTTATTTCTATCTAGCTATTCATCGCTCTCTATAACTCGTTGGTTTTTTTAGATCCTAGCGACCCTTAGGCTAAGCTGTCACGCCATTTTTTGGGGTTGTTAGGCTAAGGAGCATTGAAATCTGTGAGTCTCTGTACAGAATTGTTTACAGCACTTTTTCCAGTTATAGTAAACTGAGCTATTTTACGAAGCTATCTGTAATAAAACAGCAGAGGCGCATTTTGAAAATTAGCATATTCAAATTAGAAAATCTTATATTTCTTGTCCAAGCAGCCTTATTACTAAGCAGTAAAATATCAGCATGAATAGTAAAAAGCTTTATATTCCAGCTATATGGGCTATTAATTAAACCATATCCAACCAATTCATTTGACAAGCAAGTCAAAGACAAAGACTGTAATCATACTCGAATTCGCATGAATTGATGGCGGGTAGCGTTCAGATTCAACCTTACGTATGCAGTTCCATTCGAAAGTATCAGTGTAATTTAGATAATCAAGGCCAATATGCGAAACAATGTACGCGCAAAAAAATGAATAAATTTAGACACCCGACCTTTCGACCAGATGTACAGCCCACGGCACAGCCGCAGCTAGGCTACAACTCCTCCTGTACACGCAAACTAAAGTAAAAACAAAAAATAGCCGAATGTACACTGCTAAAGAGTTGTGTCAATGTACATTTAAGCACGTGTAGCTCGTACTTTATCCCCAGCATCATTTTATGATGATTACTTTAAGAACTTTGCGCAGACAATCTTAGTACAGTTTGAAAGAGCTTTATAACTTTGAATTTTGGCTGACACAAGACATTGAATGTACAAAATCGACGGGTATTTTTAAACCAAGAATAAACGGGCAGTTAATTTATTAACAATTTTCACACCACAGCCGGACCAGGCGACGAGTACACGGACTACGTGGCCACCAGGTGGTACCGGGCCCCGGAGCTCCTAGTTGGCGATACTCAATACGGCCCGCCAGTGGATGTCTGGGCCATCGGCTGCGTATTCGCCGAGATGCTGAAAGGCATTCCGCTGTGGCCAGGCCGGTCGGATCTTGACCAGCTCTACCTTATTATTAGAACGCTGGGTACGTGGAATTGGATTGTACTGGAAATTTGTACAGGCCAATCGCATTATTCGACGCATTCAAGGCCCGAGTACAGCTTGTACAGTGTCGAGACTGTGGGGGTTTCAACTTCTTACCCCACTTTGTATTTCTATCCTAGCTCAAAACTGCTATCCAATCACAGTGTCAGAGTTAACTTTTTTAACACCTTTATCGCTCAAGGTTTAGAGGGTGACTTTTTGAAGCTGGCGAGCGACCCCCCTTATTATAAAGTGATAAACGAATCACCCAGTGTTCGTCTGTTGGTGTTTATTTTTTCAGGCCAGCTCCTGCCGCGGCACAGGGAGATATTCCAACAGAATTCCTTCTTCAAAGGACTGAAAATTCCCGAGCCGGAGGTTCAGGTAAAGTGGCCACTGTTTATTAAGGTTTATACGAGCAGTTCGAGACAAAGACCTTGAAAATTTTCAGGAAACGCTGGAAGACAAGTTTGCCTACATGCGGCAGGCACTGACGTCAAAAGAGTTGCAATTCATGCAGGTGAGGAAAATAGAATCCAGAGTATCTTAGGAAGTCACTTAGTCTTAGCCTTCCTCCGACTTCGCCAACCCCAGGCCTGTTTCAAGATGGACCCGGTGCAGCGGGCAACCTGCGACGATCTGAAAAAGTTTGACTATTTCGACAGGTCCGGCTACGAGGACGGAACTGGCGGAGCCGGCAGCGGAAGCGGCGGCGGCGGCGGCGGAGGCGGCCGGGTAGGGAAACCGCTGCCCCCAGGAAGACAGAGAGTTCAGGTGAGATCAAGAGTACAAAACAAATGAAACACTCAGACAGACAAGCCAACCAAATCTCGTTACTATCCGCAGTGGCCGTTGCTGAATGCCAATAACCCGGTGGGAAACGCCGGTCTGGGTGGCAACCACAAGATGGGCAAGAATAGCCACCTGCCAAACATTCAGCACTGAATGAAAAATCGAACTCTCACCATTTTGGATTGGTTATCTCAAGCCGATTGACAAGTCAATGATGGCAACGTTAAATAACAGGAAAAATAAACAGCAGCTTTCAGTCTGCATTTGTACAAACTGACTTACTTATTGTTTGCCTAACCAGTAAAATTAAATTTGCTAATGATGTGTTTCATGGATTGCTAAGCAATGGTATATTCTTCTGCAGTCGGGATGCATGATATTGGTATAACACGCGAGCGCGACTGCAGATGAGTGCATTGACTAGTGTTTCCTTGTAGTCTATGGTCTGGAAAGACAATAACACGCAGTCTCGGTAGAAGTTATCGGGGTGGACAATAACACGCATCCCACGTGCGCGTTATTGGGTAGCGGAATGCTTGTCAATGGCTAACATAGAGATTTTTTTTAGTCACAGTGAGATCCTTACTCCAAATCGATGGCTACTAAACCATCCCCCGCGACACAACCCACCCCATACGCCTGCCTCTCGATTGGCTGGTAAAAACCCTATCCTGGACGCCAACCCCACGCCCGGACCTTTGCCTAACAACGATTGGCTAAGGAACCAAGTTTAGTTGGTAAACAAAGCTGTAAAAATAATTATGACAAAAAAGAATTTCTGTATCTGCCAGTACTTTTAATTTTCACTAACTTATTCAATAATTGCGATGTAAATATCTTTAATTTCTCTCATATTTCCCCCCTACTAAATCGAATTATTTGATATCTAAACAAGTAAAAAATCACTGATTTAAAATTATCTTTGTTGTTTTAATTTTCACTTTACCGTCTATTTATTTCAGCGTTTATCAGATAAATGTTCGCTCTTTTAATCATTCCCTTTAGAGAGAGACCGACTATACAAATTTAATTTTTGGTTTTGTTGAAATCTTTGGGACAATCAAAAAGTGTTCTGTGGAAAGGGGACTCGGTTTGCTCGAGGATGTTGAACTTAAAAATCCGGTTTATTATTCCTAATCTCGAGGACACCTAATCACATGATTTGTTAATCAAGTGTTAGCGACTTTTTTGTTATCTTGCTGTCCCAATAAGACCATGTAATATTTGAACTATCCAAGTTAATTAGCTATTAGAATATCCATACATGCATGCTTCAATTGTTTGTGTCCAAGCCCCGTTTCATGTAACTAATTGTTCATGGGCACCATTAGGATAACTAAACCCAATGCCTCCATTTCTCAGGGAGTGACTCTTATTGTGTTGATTATTTTATTGAAACTGCGTACTCACTAAAGTCGAATTAAACCTTTTGTTCTCGTTTTATTATAATTAAAAAAAAGTTTCTATTTCAGTAAGCCTTTCTTCACCCAAAAAATATATAATTCACTGCTATACGATACAAATTTATCAGGAAAAGCTAAAAAAACTGACAATTTGGCCTACCCTGTCTTGAGTTTCTTTTGCGCAGAGAAATTTTTGCAGAGCACTTTGCGTCCGACTTTCTTCTTAGCTATAGCAAAACGAGGAAGAGTGCCATGATATTCTACTGGACTGAGGGCCTCAAGGGGCCTGAGACTGGCCTCTCATCAGACAGGCATTTCCTCCTCATAGCCGCTGAGCAGGACAAGCAGGCCAGCCAGTCAGTCATTCGCTGGCACTCAACTATGAAGCATTAATAGCTTATGCTTGTAACGCAGACTCTAGGCTTCATCTGGCAAGCACTAATATTGCGACCTCTTCAACAGCAGAAAGCAGTCTATCCTAGTTCTTGACAGCAATTTTCTTTTCACTCAAACATAGTCTGCAAAACTAAATTGCACTATAATTATACTCTGCCTGTACTTTTAATGTTTAAATAAGATGAAAAAATGAAAATATATATGAAATACGGATCATACTACTTAACACAAGAAAGTAGCAAGTTTCGTCAGTAGAATTTAAATTGCCATATTTAATTCAAGATATTTTAAATGCGAAAATACAACAAAATACAAGAAATCATACAAGAAAAATCAAGCTTAAAATCAGAGCCCTTAACCATTCTTATAATCTCATCCACAATGGAAACAAAATCTAGAATTCGGACAAATCTTACCCTCAGATTCTAATATCTAAGCAAGTCTCACTGTAAGAGTCTAGAAACTATTTAAATCTCACCCTAAGAGTCCAGCGGGTATAAAAATCTCACCCTAAGAGTCCAGCAGCTATAAAAATCTCACCCTAAGAGTCCAGCAGCTATAAAAATCTCACCCTAAGAGTCCAGCAGCTATAAAAATCTCACCTTAAGAGTCTAGAAGCTATAAAAATCTCACCCTAGAAGTCTAAAGGCTATAAAAATCTCACCCTAAGATTCTAGCAGATATAAAAATCTCACCCTAAGAGTCTAGCAGCTATAAAAATCTCACCCTAAGAGTCTAGCAGCTATAAAAATCTCACCCTAAGAGTCTAGCAGCTATAAAAATCTTACCCTAAGAGTCCAGCAGCTATAAAAATCTCACCCTAAGAGTCCAGCAGCTATAAAAATCTTACCCTAGAACTCTAGGACCCTTAAAATGCATCTCCCACAGACAGGCAAATCTCCCAAAAACAGCAGCGCAGCGAACAAGCCAAGTTAAAGAGCAGCTGCCAGCGTCAATCCTCAGCGGATGACGAAGCCGAAGACCGCGCCTCTCCGACCCGCTGGCGAGCCTCGGCCAGCTGCAGCACCCTGGCCAGATCGCCGTTGTCCCAACTGTCGACGCTGTGCCCGCCGTGGCCGAGCAGACGGTGAAAGTCCAACGGCAAGGCGGCTACTGGTCGAAGCTCGGCCTGCGAGTCGTCAGTTAGGCGACGAAACAGCGGCTTAGCAACTGTCGGCATCGATGAATCGGCCAAATGGTCAGCGTTGCTGGCGGCCAGCAGCTCGGCCCAGTCGAACAGCAGAGAATCAGTCGGCGGGCCCCAGGGCGCCAAGTCCAGCAGGCGGCAGCAGCTGTTCGACTCCGAGGTCAAATAGAGGTCAAACACGCAGCCGGACTGGACGAGAACCGGCGGCAGACAGGCGGGCGCCAGCTGCGACAGGAAGTCGGAGATGCTGGGGAAGGGGATCAGAAATCTTGCATACTAAGCGGTTTAGGCGCATAATCGCCCATCATACTGTAATGAGAATCGCCTAAAAAAGCAATGAGAATCGCCTACAAAAGCAATGAGAATCGCCTACAAAAGCAATGAGAATCGCCTACAAAAGCAATGAGAATCGCCTACAAAAGCAATGAGAATCGCCTAAAAAAGCAATGAGAATCGCCTAAAAAAGCAATGAGAATCGCCTAAAAAAGCAATGAGAATCGCCTAAAAAAGCAATGAGAATCGCCTAAAAAAGCAATGAGAATCGCCTAAAAAAGCAATGAGAATCGCCTACAAAAGCAATGAGAATCGCCTACAAAAACAATGAGAATCGCCTACAAAAGCAATGAGAATCGCCTAAAAAAGCAATGAGAATCGCCTACAAAAGCAATGAGAATCGCCTACAAAAGCAATGAGAATCGAAGATAAAAGCATTGAGAATCGCCGATAAAAGCCTTAAGAATCGCCGATAAATTCAATGAGAATCGCCGATAAAAGCCTTAAGAATCGCCGATAAATTCAATGAGAATCGCCGATAGAAGCCTTGAGAATCGCCGATAAAGACAATGAGAATCGCTGATAAAAGCTTTGAAAAATCGCCGATAAAGGCATTGAAAATCGCCGATAAAAGCTTTGAGAATCGCCTAAAAAAGCCTTGAGAATCGCCGATAAAAGCAGTGAGAATCGCCGTTAAAGGCCTTGAGAACCGCCGATAAAAGCCTTGAGAATCGTCGCCAGCTGCCATAAGAGTCGCCGAAGCAGTCATATCAGTCCCTCTTTAGCCACAAGAGAAGAAAATCAGACAGAGTCCCATATGCTGCCCTAAGACTTGTCACTAAGCTGCATGCGAATCCTACAAAAATCGCACACCCCAACCCTACCGGTCAACCAGGCGGTCAACAGCGCCGGCATCCTCCATGTAGGGATAGCAGGCGCCTAGCCGACGCTGACAGATGCCAACCAGTCGGCCGCGCCGCCAGAAGCAGCGGAACTCGCCGGACTCGGGCACGTCAGTCCAGCGCCTCAGCAGCAGGCAGTGGCTGTAGGGCCGCCTGGCGCAGCCGTCAGCGCCGACAACGCAGTCGCACTGGCAGGCTGGCAGCGCGCGGAGCAAATCGTGCGCGCAATCGTCGGACGATTTCAACAATAGGCAGACGTCTAAGAAGGTCTCGCAGCGCAGGCTGTTGTCGAAGCTGACCCAGCGAGCGTCTATTGGCGCAGTCCAGGTTAGCTTTGGGAAGGCGCTGCCGCCTAGCGAGGCGATGGCCGACTCAACCTATTGGGATTAGGATTAGGATTAGGAAGACTAATTTTGGGATCTTGGCTGGGGGATTAAGAACAAAGACTCGTGAATTTGGGATTTGGTCTAAGGGGACTAAGAACAAAGACTGATTAATTTGGGATTTAGGTCTAAGGGATTAGAAATAGACCCTGCGAGTATGGGATTTAGACTATAGGATTACGTAACTTTGTGCTCTGGGGATTAATGACAAAGACTGGCGACTTGGAATTAAGACCTAAGGATTTGAGACAGATTTGCGTCAAGTAGTAATTTGGATTGCCTGATCAGCGAGCAGACATGAGTTGCAAATGTCAACGAAAATCAATCTCAGTATCGGATCGGAAATCAAGGATCTGAGGGGTTAAGTAATGAGTGACTCGAACCTCGGCCTTCAACTCGGGAAACAAGCTGTGCGGATCGTTGCCCTCTTCCTGTCCATCCTGACCATCGTCACTCAGCAAGCTTGATTGGTCGCTACTGTCGCTATCGTTGCCATTGGCAACGCCATTGACGCCGACTGCCCGAGCGTTGCCAGGCAGTTGCATGCCATCCGCAAGCAGATAATTGACGAAGGCTTCGCTGAGAGGCAAATGGCGCGTTTCTGGCGCCACGGCGCGGAGGTGCGCATGCCAAGCGCGATAGTCGCAGGCGGCCAGGGCGGAGCAGCTGGCGGGGACGACTGCAGCAGCTGCTTGGCCGCTGTTCATCTCTTGGGGAGCTGTGACTCCAGACTGGAAAATATGGGAATTAAGTTTCTGTGCTTCCTTATTTATTCTAATGTTAATTAAATAGATAGTTGATTGCCTTTATCTGTACTTATTAGACTGTGATTATTCTATTTTTAACTGCAAAAAACAACTACTCCATTCCATCTTGGCCTTAGAAATTAAGCTTGAAACAAATAAATAGAGGACATTCATAGTCCACTCTACTCTATGCCATTTGATTTGACCATTAGATTTAGTACTTATTTTCTTATAGTATTTATTTAGTAGGGTAGGCCTAATTATAGTAAAAAAATGATGCCATAAATACTGCATCATAATTTTTTTAGATAACATTGTTATTTAAACTTATGCACAGGCCTAGCTAGTACAGTGCAACCTTAAAATCACCTAGCTATTTATTATAAATATCTAAAAAAAACTATATGAATATCTAAAAAATCTATATTGCCATACATAGGTTGAAAGCTGCCATGTGATG
Organism: Macrostomum cliftonense; assembly: GCA_950096795.1. Lineage (NCBI taxonomy): Eukaryota > Metazoa > Platyhelminthes > Macrostomidae > Macrostomum > Macrostomum cliftonense. The sequence goes on along the minus strand of CATNEM010000395.1, from coordinate 448,816 downwards.
GCATGCTTTTATTTGCAATTAAGGATTTAATTAAGATAAGGTTTAAGATATATTTTAAATATCTAAATTACTAAAAAATTAAATTAATATTAAGTTAATTAATATGTAGCTAATTATATAAAGTATAGGACATATAACAGTTTATTTCAAAATATATAAAAGTTTGATTTTATTTACCAGAAAATAGAATATCATATCATATAATGATAGAATTTGCTTAGGCTCAAAATAAATAATAATTATAATAAATAAAAATGACAAAGTCAAACGAATGATTCAAAAAGAATGCCAAGATAACTTGACAATCACAAGTAACTTTATTGTGAGATTCTGTAAGATGCAAAAATAAAGGTGATTGTGAAAGCCTGCAAGAACTTAATAATCATTATTAAAAAGTAAAAGTAATAATCAGTATTAAAAAGTAAAATATTAGCTAATTGCTTCAATCAAAATAAAAATCTTATTCAAAGCAAGACATAATTAGATAAAGCTCTACTTTCAGCTGAAAATGCACATCAAAGCTGAAGTTATTAATCATTATCATTGCATCTAGGAATCGTTTTTGAGTTTTCAGATTAGCTAAGTTTAATAGGCCTTAAGCTTTATTAGTACCAGAAATGTGCACTTCAATGAATGAATTAAAAAAATTGCATCTTTAACTGGAGGTCTGTTGTAATCGAACAAGCTCGGTGAACGATCTAATCTGAAAATGTAACAAATAAGGAAAAATTAGATTTTCGTTACAACTACAAATTGATTTTTGACAATTTGACTTTATAGACCAGGCAACTAGGTATAATCGATGACCTAAATTTTCTGCCAAATCAATCGAGTTGAAATGCTGCGTCCTCAAGTAAATGTTCCAGTTATAAACTGATATTTATAAGCAAATATTTCCACCATATAAGTTAGTCTGCATAAACAGTAGCTAAAATGCATCGTCAATAAACGATTAGAACGTAAATCTTGTACTAAAAATGTATATTTTGTTTATACGAGCTTAATTTAGTAGATTTGCGGTGTTAACACAACTACACAGCAAAACTATCAACTCAATTTTAGACTAAAACGTACGAATGCGACGCTCATTAATTCAACAAGTCACAATTAAGTCAACAAGTGGGCTAGCGGCTAGCGGCTAGCATCTTCCCACACAGCCAAAACTCACAATCCTCTGCAGAGTCCGGGTTCGAAACCCGGGCAATCTCCGATCCCAGCGGAGATAGAAGCCGCTGTGGCCGACGCGTGCGGGCATGGCGAACTCGGCGATCCGGGCGCCGGCAGAGGAATCGAGCACGTGATCTTCCACGCGCCTTCGCGGGTGCGACGGGGCGGGACCACGGGAGTCGAGCTGGCGGAGCTGGCGTCACGCTGAGGTTGAGCGAACTGCCAAGCCAATGGCTTGGTCCGGCTCTGGTCGTTTCTTGGCAGACCTTCAAAGTCGCAGTCCTGCAACTCAGCAGGTCGCTCAGAGCTGAGCCCATCGACGCCGGCAGTCAGGAGAGCAGTCTGCGGCCGAACTCTGCTAGGCCTCCTGCCCAGGCAGGAGATCGAAGGCGGGATGGTGCATCTCTACCCGGCCCGGTAGAAGAGTAATTAAATCCCCGTCTTGGAGGCCTAGTAGCCTCATCCATATACATTCGAGTATTTAGCAGTTTTATTTGATTTGCTTTAAAGCGCAATAAGTTTTTTTTCTCAAAAAAGCTCTAAAAAAAGACGGTGTCATCATGATGCTACTACGACTTAAACGATTATCTTTTATTATATGCATAATATATGGATTGTAGCCTTAGTATTTAGAGTATCTTACTATTATCAATACCGGTGTCAGAGTTTAGACGGAGCGAACTAAATGCCCTAAGTAATGAACTAAATGTAGATTTTCACCATGCCGAAAAGTTCAAGAAAAGTCAAACCTCTCCAGTATTGAAGCGACTAACAAACATTGAGTAGCAGTTTATTGACTTTAAGACGGGAGCCTCTGAGAGCAAGAAAGACGGTCCCAACTAGAAATGAGCCCCATCGCTTAAGATAATGCCAAGAGCAATTAGCTGCTCAAACTAAAAGCAGTCCGTCAGCTGAAAATAAGCGAGCCGAGATTGTCTCCTGCTAATTCAAGGCTGAAGTTCCCTCAAACTAGAGAACTAGCTAATGAATATTTCAAGCCAAAAAACTGTTCAAACAACTATTAGAAAAAATTCTTGCTATTTTCGATAATTTTAAGTCACATGATGAAGGCACGCCGATGACAGTCCTAGCTCGTAAGTGCTGAAAATTTTCTGAAACCGATGTTTTTCTTCACAGTAGCCAGGCCCGCGCTGTGTCAAAACACGGACTGGCACTCGCACACGTTCCAGTTGGCGACGTTGCAGCTGTGATCGTCAATGCCGCCTGTGGGGAACATTGGGCACAGGCTGGTGCAGCCGCTACCGTCCGAGGAGCTGAGCCCGTCGGGCTGGCCGTCCTGCCAGACGCCCGGGTCGATGTTCAACTGGCAGGCGGCCCAGATCCAGTTGGATTTTTTAGTTGCCGTTGATAGGTTAGTTGTCAGGTGGCCGCCGAGGAAACAGTCGGGAAAATCAGACGCTCGAAGCAGCGACCTGAGGTAGCCAGCCTCGTCCTAGGTCGATTGCGTCGGCAAACTTGGACAGGCCCGGCTCCGCACTGCAGACCTGGTTAGCTCGAGTCCAATTCAGTTTCGGCGAACTGATAATTTTGTACGAAGTGCCGTACCGAGTGTGCCCGTATCCGGGCGGACACAGGCGACCCGGAGGCACGCCAGCCAGAGACCTCACGTACACAGTGACCTGGTGAGTGCAGTTGGGCACCGACTGCACCCGGTGACTGCACGCATCGAACACGAACAGCTTGCACTGACAGGCGCCATCCGTGATCAGGCCTGAAGGCCTGGCAGTTGGGCAGCTTGGCGCAGTGGGCGGCGCAGCGGAGTCGGGTGCACAGGCCCGGCAGAGTCCGGCTGAAGTCGGAGCTCACGCAGTCCACACCAGTAGCTCTGTGGAACTTCAAGGCTGTCGGAGAGTCAGAAACGCAGGACTCAAACAGCACTGCCACAGACAGCCAGAGCAGCTGAACAGACTTGATTAGCCGCATTTTCGCTTTTCTTTATGAAAAAGTGGAAAGTTTTTTAGACACTTGGACGCTTTGTGGATGACGCCTTAAATACTCGTTTTTTTGTAAATAGAAAACTTGCTTAGAGCAAAAGCAAAAACTTACGCTCGTATTTGATTGGTCAAGGAAAGTCAGTCTCAACCATGTAAAGAAAATTAAGTAAATTTAGGACAAGTATCATCAATAAGTATGGATTTTTGTTAATTCTGTTGGTTCATTCATAACGCGATAGCTACGAACTATAACAAAAAATGTAATAATTCTTTAGCTGAACAAGGCTCTTTAATTCCCTTCTTTTAGTCCTGTCTCTTACGCTCGTAGATTGCCTGCCAAATGATGGCCACTCAAGGACGGATTTTGCTCAGTAAGAAATGAAGGCCTCACCGTACTTCGTAAAAAAATTGCCTACTTTCAAATCACTAAGTAATAGCAAGGATTTTTTCCGATAGTTTTAGGATTTATACCACAATTTTTGAAAATTATTTTCATGTCATATATTATCATATATTTCAATTTATGTAGCTGATTTCTTATTTAACATCACACTTATAATCCGATAGCTGCACGAATATCCTTCAGGGTCTCTAATACTGAAGTACCAAGACCAAGGGATCAACATAGGTTAATGTCCTCATTTAAATCTTTTGAGAATAAAATCTTTAAAGAGAGAATTTTAAATCGTCGAAATCGGCTCTTTATAAATTCCACCTGATTAGCATTCGCATTTTTGTGTTACTCCTGTCGAGGCTGTCAGTCTATTGGTACAAACTTAACAGTCAAAAAAGTTTCAAAAGTTCACATTTTAAAATTGTAACGGTTTCCAAGATTCAGCAAAGCTGCATTGAGATTTTCGGATCGGAATGTAGATAATTCTAAAGGAAATTTTTTTCTGCATGACAAGTCACTACTATAGATACTATCATCACTAAAAGAATTCAATAATATTTTGTGTGCTTTAAGGAAAAACTTTTTTAGTCAAGCTCAGATCTAATTACGAGTAGTATGCGGTTACTCGCAAATGGATTTTTAGGCTCCAGAAAGAATAGGCAAACTCCATGCTTTGCTTAAAATCTTTAAATAAAAAAATTACTCTTGTTAGGGTGGCTTGCCTGGCCTACAAGACAAAATATAAGTTATAAAAACCTTTTTTAAACATTTTCTCTCGATCCCTCTGATTGTCTGTTTTTATGTCCGTCTGTCTGTCTGTCTGTCTGTCTGTCTGTCTGTCTGTCTGTCTGTCTGTCTGTCTGTCTGTCTGTCTGTCTGTCTGTCTGTCTGTCTGTCTGTCTGTCTGTCTGTCTGTCTGTCTGTCTGTCTGTCTGTCTGTCTGTCTGTCTGTCTGTCTGTCTGTCTGTCTGTCTGTCTGTCTGTCTGTCTGTCTGTCTGTCTGTCTGTCTGTCTGTCTGTCTGTCTGTCTGTCTGTCTGTCTGTCTGTCTGTCTGTCTGTCTGTCTGTCTGTCTGTCTGTCTGTCTGTCTGTCTGTCTGTCTGTCTGTCTGTCTGTCTGTCTGTCTGTCTGTCTGTCTGTCTGTCTGTCTGTCTGTCTGTCTGTCTGTCTGTTCTGTCTGTCTGTCTGTCTGTCTGTCTGTCTGTCTGTCTGTCTGTCTGTCTGTCTGTCTGTCTGTCTGTCTGTCTGTCTGTCTGTCTGTCTGTCTGTCTGTCTGTCTGTCTGTCTGTCTGTCTGTCTGTCTGTCTGTCTGTCTGTCTGTCTGTCTGTCTGTCTGTCTGTCTGTCTGTCTGTCTGTCTGTCTGTCTGTCTGTCTGTCTGTCTGTCTGTCTGTCTGTCTGTCTGTCTGTCTGTCTGTCTGTCTGTCTGTCTGTCTGTCTGTCTGTCTGTCTGTCTGTCTGTCTGTCTGTCTGTCTGTCTGTCTGTCTGTCTGTCTGTCTGTCTGTCTGTCTGTCTGTCTGTCTGTCTGTCTGTCTGTCTGTCTGTCTGTCTGTCTGTCTGTCTGTCTGTCTGTCTGTCTGTCTGTCTGTCTGTCTGTCTGTCTGTCTGTCTGTCTGTCTGTCTGTCTGTCTGTCTGTCTGTCTGTCTGTCTGTCTATCTGTCTGTCTCTGTGTCTGTCTGTCTGTCTGTCTGTCTGTCTGTCTGTCTGTCTGTCTGTCTGTCTGTCTGTCTGTCTGTCTGTCTGTCTGTCTGTCTGTCTGTCTGTCTGTCTGTCTGTCTGTCTGTCTGTCTGTCTGTCTGTCTGTCTGTCTGTCTGTCTGTCTGTCTGTCTGTCTGTCTGTCTGTCTGTCTGTCTGTCTGTCTGTCTGTCTGTCTGTCTGTCTGTCTGTCTGTCTGTCTGTCTGTCTGTCTGTCTGTCTGTCTGTCTGTCTGTCTGTCTGTCTGTCTGTCTGTCTGTCTGTCTGTCTGTCTGTCTGTCTGTCTGTCTGTCTGTCTGTCTGTCTGTCTGTCTGTCTGTCTGTCTGTCTGTCTGTCTGTCTGTCTGTCTGTCTGCCTGTCTTTCTGTCCGTTTCATTAATTAAAGTGGGTCGTACAGATGCTCTATGTTACGTTGACGAGATTATTGGTACAATGTATAATTGCTTGTAAAGCCCAAATTCTGCAGAAATAGCTATTTTCGGCATGTACATGCATACGCAAGTGAAATAATCCAGCCAACAATTTAAGGGTACAAAATGCAACAAAAATTCTCTGAACATTAATTAGTAAACCATTGTCAACGGGAACTCTTGCCCTGTTTGCCCGGGATTAGTCAGGAAGCACTAAATTGTCACACCAGCTGCTTCCACACGAACAATGCTTTGGATGCGTGAGGAGAAATTAACTTGCCTAAAAATATAACTTTGATTCGAGAGTCGCCCACTTCAGCAGCAGGGCGAACTAGAAAAACGCAAGCATGTCACCGGCTGTGTCAATGCTTGCATACCAACGCTGCGGTAGATTTACTCAGCTGCCCGCCTTGGCAACAATTTTGACAACGCATTTGCACAGCTAATCCCGTTTGCACAGCCCCAACCGCGCCAGCACCCCCCCCCTGTCGCCTGCTCACGCCACCTGTCGCCGTCCAGACACTGTGCTGAAGCGGAAACACCAATCAATGGAAATGGAAGGGGGTTACTCAGTGAGACGGAAGGGCTAGATTCTCTCTCTCTCTCTCTCTCTCTGTGTGTGCGCGCAATTTGAGTTGGGGTATGCAAATTTCTGAGCAAAGTTGCTTCAATTGACGCTTAAAGTTGCGCCATTGAGAAATTGAAATAAGTTAAGAGGAGACGCACAGAGCAAACACAAGAGGATTTTATAGTCTCATTGGACCATAATTTGTTCGATTGGCTCAATAAGGAAATAATAGCTCTGCACTATAGTTGCCAGCTAAAATATATTTCAATAGTAATCGCCCGAGTGTTTCCCTCTTAGAATATTATTCATCGTTTAGTAGCCCCTATGCATAAACCCTGCTATGACCTATTTGGTCCTGTGTGCTAGTGTTACTCCGCAGCTAGTCGAGACAGTCGAAGAGTTAGTCGACAAAAAGTAAGTGTTTTACTTTTTGCGTGCATTTGCGTGCAACAAAGATTAGCAACCAAGACCGGAATGAGCGAGTCCGCGCAACCAGCCAATGAAAAGACGCTTCTTCTTACGTATTTAAATATACGAGTACATTAATATGCACTAACAGGGCTCGAGGTATTCAGCTCAAAAATATTCGACTCGACAATCCGGGAAACATTCTCTAAGGAAACCCTAGAAATATTCACCTAGATACCCGAGACACACTCAGCTAGACACCAGAGACACACTCAGCTAGACACCAGAGACATACTCAGCTAGACACCAGAGACACACTCAGCTAGACACCAGAGACACACTCAGCTAGACACCAGAGACATACACAGCTAGACACCAGAGACACACTCAGCTAGACACCAGAGACATACTCAGCTAGACACCAGAGACATACACAGCTAGACACCAGAGACACACTCAGCTAGACACCAGAGACACACTCAGCTAGACACCAGAGACATACTCAGCTAGACACCAGAGACATACACAGCTAGACACCAGAGACACACTCAGCTAGACACCAGAGACACACTCAGCTAGACACCAGAGACATACACAGCTAGACACCAGAGACACACTCAGCTAGACACCAGAGACATACACAGATAGACACCAGAGACACACTCAGCTAGACACCAGAGACATACACAGCTAGACACCAGAGACATACTCAGCTAGACACCAGAGACACACTCAGCTAGACACCAGAGACATACACAGCTAGACACCAGAGACACACTCAGCTAGACACCAGAGACACACTCAGCCACGCACTAGAGACACATTTGGCTAGACATCTGAGACGCATTCTAATAGATTTGCGTGCAACAAAGATTAGCAACCAAGACCGGAATGAGCGAGTCCGCGCAACCAGCCAATGAAAAGACGGAACTCGTCCGTCGAAGCTCTGCAGCGTCGACAAAAGCCGCGGCCACCGATTTCACTAATCCCGCCGAGCCAACAATGAAAGTTGGTGAAATTGTCGACGCTATAGGCGTCGGTAGGTTCCAAGCTCTGGTGGCGCTGTTTGCCGGACTGCTACTGCTCGGCGAGTCCATGGGCATCACTCTCATCGGCATCGTGGGCCGCAGCATCCAGTGCCAGTGGCACCTGTCCAACCTCAGACTGGCTGTCTTCTCCCTGGCTATCTTTGTGGGCTTCCTGCTGTTCTGCCCGCTCTGGGGCTTCCTAGCCGATCAGCACGGTCGTGTAGGCGTCCTGATCCTCGGCACGGCCTTCACAGGCTACTACATGCTGATCTCCGCTCTGTCGCCAAGATTCGAATGGTTAGTGTTCTTGCGGACCGCAGCCGGCGCTGCCATGGCAACTACACCGCAGGGCCTGGTCTACATGGTCGAGTGCTGCCCGTCCACCGCCAGGGCCTATCTGTTGAACATTGGCTTTGTCGTCTGGAGCATCGGACCAGTCCTGGAACTGGCCATCGCACTTGGACTCAATGCCGCCGGAGTCGGCAACGAAGCTTGGCGAGTTCTCGTGGTCCTGTCCGCCCTGCCAATCGTTGCGAGCTGCGGCGCCTACTGGGTGTTCCCGGAGACGCCTCGCTACTACTTGGTGCACGGCAAGCTGGACAAGTGCAAGGCCTCGCTGAGGCGGATTGCTCGGGTAAAAATTTGCTAATATTTTCGCTAATCTTGCACTTTTTCACGTCTGTTAAAGATCCTAAATCGTCAAGTGTCGGGTTTATGAAGCTTAAGCCTTTGTCAGACTCCGTGTGCCTGTTGAAGATTCTCGATCGTGAAGGTTCTAGTCAATCAAGTTTGAGCTTTTGTGAAGCTTCGAGTTCTTCTTGAATGTTCTACTAAAGTTCTTGTAGTTTAGGTTGAATGAGGTTTGATAAAGTTTCAAGTTTCAACCGTTCATACGGTTACGCAACACTTCACAAGCACGACACTTCACAAGCATGACACTTCACAAGCACGACACTTCACAAGCAGGACACTTCACAAGCATGACACTTCACAAGCACGACACTTCACAAGCACGACACTTCACAAGCAGGACACTTCACAAGCAGGACACTTCACAAGCAGGACACTTCACAAGCAGGACACTTCACAAGCACGACACTTCACAAGCACGACACTTCACAAGCAGGACACTTCACAAGCAGGACACTTCACAAGCAGGACACTTCACAAGCACGACACTTCACAGCACTGTCTACGTAGTGAAGTGTGGTGCCTGTGAAATTTAATGTTTATGAAAGCGCCCGTTTCTAGTTGATTGTTGACGTTTTTGGTTAAGCGCTTGAGCAGTCACTAGCGATTCTCAATCATTAATCCCAAACAGACGAATGGTCAAGAATCGGACTTTAACTGGGACCAGCTGCGCATCACGCCGGAGACGAAGACAACAGACGCGCCGAGGCTCAAGTGGCTGTTCAGCAAGAGGCTTCGCTGCGCCACTCTGGGACTGGCGTTCATCAGCTTCCTAACCAACTTCACCTACTACGGCGGCGTGCTGTTTGCCCAGCAGCTCGTGCAGGAATCCGGCATGAGCAACAGCGTCAAGGAGGTGCTTCAATCCAGCTGCGGCGGACCGGATTGCAGCCCGCTGACTCAGCGAGACTACGTCAACCTGCTGGTGACGGCCAGCTCCGAGCTGCCTGGCACCATCATCGCCCTGGCTGGTAGCGCCTATTTAGAGAGGCGTAGAATGCTGCAGGTGAGCTCAAATACTCCAAGAGTAGAAATTCTCTCCTAGAGATGGGAATTAAACCCTGAGCTACCGATCAAGAGTCCGACGACCTTACCAGTGTACTCCAACTCCAGTAAATTTTTGTTCTGACAATTTTCTCATCCAGAAAAACTCAAAGGAAAACTTTGCCACATTGGAAAAACTTTGACCTCCGTCAGTTGTCGGCAGGCCTATCCGGCGGCTTCACCCTGCTGCTGATGCTGAGCAGTCTGGCGCCGCAAAACGCTCCACTCCTAGTCATTCTGCTGTTCTTCGCCCGCGGCTCCGCCGTTGTGACCATTAACATCAGCAACATCTACGCTCCGGAGGTCTTTCCGACAAGAGTTCGAGCCCTCGGCGTCGGCCTCATTCAGCTGACTGGCAAGTCGGGTTCCATCCTGACTCCGCTAGTGGCGCAGGTGGTGATGCCTGTCTCGAGAGCGGCCGGTCTGGTTGTGTACGCCTCCGCCTTCGTCACCGTGGTGCTGCTGGCGGCCTTCTGCTTGTCCAGGGAGACCAAGGATGTCGATCTGGAGGATCACTAATACCGAATTTCAGTTCTGATCTTTATTCATTAAAATTTGCATGTGCGAGTGGTTCAAACAAAATGCAGAAACCTACGAAGAAGTACTTTCTTGTCAAGTAGTCCTTGAAGCAAACTAGGAGTCCACATCCTGATCCTATTGATGCCATTAGTAATGTAACCCACGTAGAGTATTTTATGACCCGCATCCTGATTCCAATGACCCACATCCTGATTTTTATGACCCGTATCCTGATTTCCATGACCCGTATCCTGATTTTCATGACCCACATCCTGATTTTTATGACCCGTATCCTGATTTTCATGACCCGCATCCTGATTCCCATGACCCGTATCCTGATTTTCATGACCCACATCCTGATTTTTATGACCCGTATCCTGATTTTCATGACCCGCATCCTGATTCCCATGACCCGTATCCTGATTTCCATGACCCGTATCCTGATTCCCATGACCCGCATACTGATTCCCATGACCCGCATACTGATTCCCATGACCCGTATCCTGATTCCCATGACCCGTATCCTGATTCCCATGACCCGTATCCTTCTTTTCATGACCCACATCCTGATTTCCATGACCCGTATTCTGATCATGAGCCGCATACTGATTCCCATGACCCGTATCCTGATTCCCATGACCCGCATACTGATTCCCATGACCCGTATCCTGATTCCCATGACCCACATCCTTATTCCCATGACCCACATCCTTATTTCCATGACCTGCATATTGATTTCTTTGACTCGTTTCGTGATTCCCATGACCCACATCCTTATTCCCATGACCCACATCCTTATTTGCATGACCCAAATCCTTATTTCCATGACCTGCATATTGATTTCTTTGACTCGTTTCGTGATTCCCATGACCCACATCCTTATTCCCATGACCCACATCCTGATTCCCATGACCCGTATCCTGATTCCCATGACCCGCATACTGATTCCCATGACCTGTATCCTGATTCCCATGACCCACATCCTTATTCCCATGACCCGCATCCTTATTTCCATGACCTGCATATTGATTTCTTTGACTCGTTTCGTGATTCCCATGACCCACATCCTTATTCCCATGACCCACATCCTGATTCCCATGACCCATATCCTGATTTCCATGACTCGCATACTGATTCCCATGACCCGTATCCTGATTCCCATGACCCACATCCTTATTTCCATGACCTGCATATTGATTTCTTTGACTCGTTTCGTGATTCCCATGACCCACATCCTTATTCCCATGACCCACATCCTGATTCCCATGACCCGTATCCTGATTCAATTGGTCGATCATCTTGATTTTGTAAGACCCTGAATTAAATTATCGGGAAAAACACTAAATCTATACAGTAAGTTTCACTTTTACTTAATCTTTGTTCAAGAGGCATAATTTAAATATTGCATTACAAGCGTAATTGTCGTTAAAAACCTCATTTTTATTTTTAATATAGCCATTTTTTCATGCAAGATTTCAGAATTATAATGTAAGCTAAATAAAAAATTTATTGAGCAGATTTCTTTGCTAATGAGAAGCTATCTGTGCGGCATACTTCGTACTAAAAGTAGTATAATTTGACTGAAAAAAATTGGATATTTTATTTCATCGATCCAACAATAATTAACTTGGCTGCAATTAAAGAGTTTAGAAATACAGATAAAATTTATATTATAGACTTATGGAAATATTTTGTTTATTGCAAGGACGCTCGGGCCAAGTACTTTTATAAAAATTTGATGAAAAATTTTCTTAGAAATCAAGCTTCACGCGCAGTGTAATCGCATGCACTGTATTGCACTTGCCCAAATAGAACTGTTTATCAAATAAAGCATAAACAGTTGGTTTATTAGCTTATTGGAATATAAACACTGACTGACAGTCCTACCACTGCTTGTTCTAACTTGACTAGTTAATTTAGCCAGAATTTTATCAAGCAAGTGGTAACTGGACAGGGTTTTACCGTCAGTCCCGCTCCAATCAATGCAAAATAAACATGTTGTGGATAGTTAGTAAAATTAGCTCAACCAGAGATCCATGTGTGAATTTTTTATCGAATATAACTGATTAGCACGAGATTTAGATAACTTGACTGCTCTCTCACGAAACAGCATTCGGTAAACAGGAAAGCTGTATTAGCAATGTGACTGAAAAAAGTTCAATTCGATCAAAATACAAAAAATATTGAGTTTGGCTATTCTCAGGAATTCCCCGACACCCCCAACGCGAGATTTTCAGCGAGACCTCAATTCCCTTTACCCCAAAATCTTCAGCGAGATCCCCAATTCCCTTTACCAAAAAATCCTCAGCGAGATCCCCAATTCCCTTGACCCCAAAATCCTCAGCGAGATCCCCAATTCCCTTGACCCCAAAATACTCAGCGAGATCCCCAATTCCCTTTACCCCAAAATCTTCAGCGAGATCCCCAATTCCCTTTACCCCAAAATCCTCAGCGAGATCCCCAATTCCCTTTACCAAAAAATCCTCAGCGAGACCACAATTTTAAGCGTTCAAAACGTTTCAAGCTGTGAACGAAGGTATCCAAATGATAAAAACAATTCCCATGGACATCAGGATCTGCGCCGTCCTTCACAGCCTGTTCACCAAGATCAGGCCTCAGCGTCCACGGCGGTGTATTCGGCGCCTGCAGCTGACGCGGAAGCCGCCGCGCCGCCGCGATCTTGGCGGGCCCGGCGACTCGTCAACCTGAAACAGTCACTGCCGAGGCCGCCGCCGCCGCCGCCGCCATCGCTTCCATCATCGGGGTCCTCGCCTACCAGATGTCGCCGCTGTTCGCTAAGTCCATCTGTTCGGCGTTGACGATATCGTCGAACCAGGAGCGCGGAACCGACAATCAGTAGAGCGGCGCCCACAATGACGCCGGAGATGAGGACCGGCAGGAACCAGGCCGGCTGATTGGCAGATGTCGGAATGCCGGGCGCCTCAGTGGGACCACGGGTCGTGCCAGTCACGGGCGGCTTAGTCGGCTTTGGAGTGGTCAAAGTTGTTGTAACTGCAGTACTTGTAGTAGTACGAGTACTACTACTAGTAGTAGTAGTGGTAATAGCAGGGGTGGTGGTCGTCGAACTACTGCAGTTAACAGGTTTGCAAGACGTTAGCGGGAGATAAGTGCCGCTGGCTTCGTCGTGGCACATGACTTTCTCAGGCTTGTAGAATTTCTTCTTGATAGTATCGTTGGCTAGCTGCTTGGTGAGCCAGAGCAGGCTGCAGTTGCACACCAGCGGGTTGCCGCCAATTCGAAGTCCGGCATCATTCATGCTGGCCAAGTTAGGCAGCGGATTCTCGCTGATGCCATCCCGTCCACCGATGGTGACCACGCCAGCGTCGGATAGATCGATTTCGCGCAGACTCGCCTGACTGAACGTGGCGGAGGTCCACTTGGTCAGGCGGCTCTTGGCCAGGCTGATCTTTCTCAGTTTGGTTAGGCCTGCCAGCTGGCTGTCCAACGAAGTCAGCGGGCACGTGTTGAGGAACAGCTGAGTCAGGCTGGAGCCGCCGGTCAGGGCATCCGGATCAATGCTGGACAGCTCGCTGCTGTCAGTCAAGGTGCAAAATATCTAAACTGGGAAAGTGACCCGTTTGGTAGAAATCCCTTGGGAAGCTTCGTCCAACCGGAAGATTTCAGCGTCAGGCCGACAAACTTATCGGTAAAGCTGGCGGCGTTGAATGCCGCAACCAACTGCTCAACAGGGAGTTTCGGGTTGTCACTGAGATCCAAGTTGGTCAGTTGATGTGTCAAAGGAACAAGAGCCGTAGCGTTCATGCCTGACATCTTGACGCTGTTGATCTTCACGGATTTGAGCGCACCAGCGGAGCCGAGCGCAGCCAGAGTCGCATTGGTCAGGCGGGGGAATTCATTCTTGGTGAGGATTAGCGACTGCAACGCCGTGCACTTGGCGTAGGACTGCTGGCGCCGGGTCTCCTTTGAGCTTGTTCCCATCGATGCCCAAATGCGTGAGGCTGGATCCAACATCGCCGCACAGGTCCGGCCAGTTCGGCAGCTGATTCCGAGTCGCATAGAACAGTTTAAGGCTTCCCAAACCTTTTAGATCGCCTGAATCGATTTTCTGCAGCTTGTTGTCCACCATGTGCAGCTCCTCCAGGTGCGAGAGACTGGCCAGCTCGCCTTGAATTCTGGAGATGCTGTTGCCGTCGAGGTAGAGCACTTGCGTATTGTTGGGAATTCCAGCTGGGATGCTTGGTAGTTTTTTATTCTTACAATCAACCAGAACTTTTTTGACGCCGTGTTTTCGCATTATAAATGTGCAGTTACACACCGCAGGGCAGCTTGGATCCTGAGCAGTTTGCGGATCAGACTGGGCTACCTTTTCACTAGCTGCAGTCCATCCGTGTAGCAACAGAACGATTGTCAGGGTGCTGATTGAGAGTAGCACCACGGTCAGCTGACAAGGAGTCGGCCGATTTCTCATCGAGGCCATGCCGAATTGCGTGAAGAAATGATAAAGAAGCTTTCTCAAAATAATTGATTAAATACTCGTAATTAAATAGAGCCTAAGCAGCGATTCACTTACAACTTGAATTACAAAGACACAAAGCTTTGTCTTAGATTGTCTATGGCGGTAGCTGTGAAAATATAAGACAGATGGCAAGCTGTTTATCAAGTCATACGCAGTATGGGGGTGGAAATTTCTTGGAAATTTCGATGCAAGACGCAGGGACTATTTTTAGCTCAGCAGAGTACATTGCTACGTTTGCACGTACGTGGACAGTAAAAACTCATTGGTTGAGTGACGAACGCTAACTAAATGCGTGATTGTTGAACCACTTTCCCTGTTGAGGATCATTGCTAAAAATAGAACTAATTTTCGATTTAGTTTTAGCTATCCATTATTCCTTCATGCTGTAAAGTGAATGATTAATTTGAAGCAAGAAATTTTAGTAGTAGTAGTAGTAGTAGTAGTAGTAGTAGTAGTAGTAGTAGTAGTAGTAGTAGTAGTAGTAGTAGTAGTAGTAGTAGTAGTAGTAGTAGTAGTAGTAGTAGTAGTAGTAGTAGTAGTAGTAGTAGTAGTAGTAGTAGTAGTAGTAGTAGTAGTAGTAGTAGTAGTAGTAGTAGTAGTAGTAGTAGTAGTAGTAGTAGTAGTAGTAGTAGTAGTAGTAGTAGTAGTAGTAGTAGTAGTAGTAGTAGTAGTAGTAGTAGTAGTAGTAGTAGTAGTAGTAGTAGTAGTAGTAATTTGCAGGATATTTTTACTACTTTTTACGAGGTTTTTCTGTAGAGTCCTTACCATGCTACTAACAGCGGTAACTAACAAAAAAGCATTATTCTGCTGCGTAAAATTTGAAATTTACAAAAATTTCTCTCTAGACAATTTTTTGACAGATTTTCTACTGTATACTCGTATTTCTGTTGCGATTAATACACTAATACACTAATAAACAATAAGATTTCTTTCCTTCCCTAATATTGCTAAAGCCTTGCGCTTTGGTTTCTAAAATTTTATAATCGTTAACAGGAAAATTTTGGCCAATTTTCTTTCCTCGCTTAATCCACTCGAAATGAATAGTTACCTAGGACTTCGCGTGGCGGAATTAATCACCTATATTTCTTGTCCACCATTCCTTTTTCTAAAAAAACTGCCTCCGAGAAGCAGCGGTCACGCTATTTCTTATGGGAACCCCTAGTTAAGTTGCTCTGTCAGAGACATAATGCAGAATTTGATCCGTTACAACTGCACAGCCATTTTCGTTTTGTAAGCCACAGGTAAAGCTTTTTCGAGAAAGGCATACTTTTTTATTGATGATTTATGAATAAATGGCAAAAACAGACAGCAATGGAACCATGACAGGCATCAATAGAGCAATGACAGGCATCAATAAAGCCATGACAGGCATCAATCGATCCATGATAGACATCAAAAGATCCATGACAGGCATCAAAAGATCCATGACAGGCATCAAAAGATCCATGACAGGCATCAAAAGATCCATGACAGGCATCAATAGAGCCATGACAGGCATCAATAGAGCCATGACAGGTATTAATAGAGCCATGACAGACATCAAAATAGCCATGACAGGCATCAATATAGCCATGACAGGCATCAACAGAGCCATGAGAGGCATCAATAGAGCCATGACAGGCATCAAAAGATCCATAACAGGCATCAAAAGATCCATAACAGGCATCAATAGAGCCATGACAGGCATCAAAAGATCCATAACAGGCATCAATAGAGCCATGGCAGGCATCAATAGAGCCATGACAGGCATCAACAGTGCCATGACAGGTATTAATAGAGCCATGACAGGCATCAATAGAGCCATGAGAGGCATCAATAGAGCCATGAGAGGCATCAATAGAGCCATGAGAGGCATTCAATTCCGCCAAAACTGCAGCCGTTCATTATTAGCTTTAGTCGGCTTCATATCCAGATGATCAAATCTAGAAGTCCTGGACTTTTTTTGTGTTCATATTTTTAGCCAATGAGGGCAGGCCTAGGGTTAAGGGATCAAAAATGTGATAAAAATCCCTTGTTAGTAGCGTCAGTTTTGCTCAAGAATTTCGGACGAAAAATTTTTAGCATTGAAAACGGAACATGCAGGAATTCAACTGTTTGACCGTGAATGCCACGGAGTACGTCGACCTGCTGCACATCGAGTCGCTGCGACTGTCACTGGCGGCTCTCTGGATCGCTGTTGGTGTCGCCATGTTTGTTGGAAACCTGTTGGTCATTGGTTCCATCGCTCTTTACCGGACAATGAGAACCGTTACTAACTGTTACATCCTTAATCTGGCCATCACTGATCTGCTGGTATCCGTGATTGTCCTGCCATTAAAAGGAGTTCAACTACTTGGCCCTTGTTGGCTGTCCGCCAGACTGTTCAATTCGCTCGGCTGCGGCGTGGTCACATTCTTTCTCATGCTGCTCGTCTTCACCAGCCTGCTCACTCTGGTGGTCATCTCGCTGGAACGGTGAGTAGAACCGCGTAGATGCTCCATGCCATGCTCCGTGTCATCCTCAGTGTCATGCTCCATGCCAAGCTCCGTGTCATGTTCCGCGCCATGCTCCATGCCATGCTCCGTGTCATCCTCAGTGTCATGCTCCATGCCAAGCTCCATGTCATGCTCCGTGTCATGCTCCGTGTCATGCTCCGTTTCATGCTCCGTGTCATGCTCTATGCCATGCTCCGTGTCATGCTCCATGCCATGCTCCGTGTCATCCTCAGTGTCATGCTCCATGCCATGCTCCGTGTCATGCTCCGTGTCATGCTCCGTGTCATGCTCCATGTCATGCTTCATGTCATGCTCCACGTCATGCTCCGTGTCATGCTCCGTGTCATGCTCCGCGTCATCCTCAGTGTCATGCTCCGTGTCATGCTCCATGCCATGCTCCGTATCATGCTCCATACCATGCTCTGTGTCATGCTCTATGCCATGCTCCGTGTCATGCTCCGTGTCATGCTCCGTGTCATGCTCCATGTCATGCTCCGTGTCATGCTCCATGCCATGCTCCGTATCATGCTCCATGCCATGCTCAGGGTCATGCTCTATGCCATGCTCCGTTTCATGCTACGATAACTGGTTCTTTTAATCGGTGGGGGACTATCGAAAATCTCAAAGAAGAAAACTCAATAGCTGATCTCCACTCCCCCCGCGCAGCTTCCTGGCTATAGTGCACCCGCTGCGCAGCATGCTGTTTCAATCGCGCAGTCGCACCGGCGTCTTCATCCTGCTCACCTGGTGCCTGCCGTCGGCTTTCTGTCTGGTGCAGGCCTTCCACCCGGCCGCCGTGCCGTTCCACGGGTTCAGCCGCTACGGCAGCCTGCGCAACCAGCACTGCCTTGACAGCTTCAGCCAGGCCGGCAGAACCGCCTATGTGATGACGTCATTCGCTCTGCTGTTCCTCTGCCCGCTAGCTGTTGTGGTGTTCACCTCCGGCGCCATCATCAGGGCGCTGATGCGACCGGCGCCCGGCGAAGAGGGCGCCATCGGCGGGGTGCGCCAGTCTGGCAGTCAGGCCAGGGAAGAGAACAAGCAGAAGGTGCGCCTTGGTTGAGTGGCTTGGGCTGAGTGGCTTGGGCCTGAGCGGAAAGGGTTGGGTTCGAGGACTAATTAAGCAGATTAGTTATCATTCCCCTGCTTTGTTTGGTTTTGCTGGTTGGACTTTTTGTGATGGGATTTTTTGCACTCTTGCAGACAGATTTTCGACCTAAAATCTTCGCTAAGACAAGAGTCCAAGAATCTATCAAATTACTTGCTGCTTCTAAGCCGGATAATTCTGTTAAAGGCGAGCCGACTTCGGGAAGGAACTTTTTGCTCGACCAAGCGCAGGCCATCTCAAAGAGCTGAAAATGTTTCGCTTTCATAGCTTTTAGTTAAGAAAATCCGCCAATCAACTGAGGAATCTGCCGGCTCAGACAAAAGCTCAGACGATAATCCAACATCGGGGCGTTGGGGTGGTGGGTTTAATCCGTTAAGAATTAGCTCGATTTTCGAGTCTCAGTGAGATTTGTTAAGCCAACAAATGGCTGTCCGTTAAGCCAACAAAACCTCGCGGACAATGAATGAAATGCGACACACGGCACTCCGACTGACCCCTTCGTCTCCATGCGGTTTGCCGCTAATCTCGCAGGAAAATAGGTCTTTTTTTGCTGTGCCGCAGCCTGGCAGAAGCCCGAGTTGGCCTTGGGATAACCCCTTGACCAGCCCCCGCCCCAGACCCAACTGATTGAGACGAAGCCTCACTGTGGCTTTCCTTATTGCATTGCAATGTAAAAAATGCTGTCTCATAAGCTGTTTTCAAGGAAGCGGCGTGTGGGACAACGTTGGGTTGGGAAGAAAGCCACTATAGGGTAAGGAGGGGCTCCTATGCTTTTTTACTCCCTCAGTAAGTTAATTTGTTTGCATCAATAAAATCAGCTGCCAATAAAGTGACATGTTTGTTAGAGGAAATTACGAGCTAACTCGCATTTATATTAAACCCACCCAGGATGGTTTTTGTCATTGAAAAAATGAAGAAACTTAATTTCTAGCTTAGACAAGCTGCGGGCCAGGAGTGATTATAAGATGAGTGCTTTAGTCCCCTAGTGATTTAGTGATTCTATAAATCTGGTTGAAAGTAAAAGGACAATGCGAGCTATGCGAGGTTGACCTCAGGCGTCAGCTATAGAACTATGGAACCCGGGCGTGCGAAAGATAAAGGATGCAAATTTAAAGCCAAAAACGTGAGAATTTCCTGCATCATAACTAGCGGAAGCCCGCCCCAGCTGAGTCTTCAAAGGCCTCACTCCGCAGATGGGAAGCTTAATTGGCCTGGTCCAGTCACTTCCCATCTAGCTCAAATATTTAGCGAGTATTGTGTGGGACTGTGGCGGTCATCGGCACGCGGCGCGGCAAGAGTGCAGCCGCACTCACGCTACAGCCCAGCCAGCCTACCCAATGGCTTACGCCGCCTCGCGGCTAGCGAGCACCAACCCCCTGCTGGCTAGGCCGGGGGCTTCTGATTGGCTGGGGGGTGACATTGATAACTTCGCCACTTACTGTATGCGAGCACCACCTCCCCACGCGCCCGTCTAGTCTCGCTGCTACTCTGCGTGCATAAAAACAAATAAACCGCCAGCCACGCTCTGAACTTTTCTCTGCGCAATTACTGGCCTCGCCAAATATATGCGAGCCGCCAAACTGGTGAGCCCGACTCCACTGCCGTTGCTAGTGGATGTCTGCACACGCACACGTCCTGCAATCTGTCTGCCATTCCGACGCGGTCGCACCTGCCCACCGTCGCATCAACAGCCACCGAGCCCCCGCGCCCGCCCGGTTCAGCGTCTCTGGCCGGGTGTCACCGTCCGCGTTCTGTGCTTGTCCGCTCGCGGCGGTGTTCCGCTCATGAGGGCCAAAGGCCAGGCGACCAGCCTGCTAAAGCCCCGTCCTCTACCTCGGATAGCTGGCGCACCTGACTTGGTGGCTCCTGCAGCGTCATGGTGGTCAGTCGGATACTTAGGCAAGGTCCCGAACGCGACTTTCGCGATTGGCACGTGCGCTGCCTCAGCGCTCCCGGCCTGCCGCCTGAGCGCTCCCGGCCTGCCGCCTCAGCGCTCCCGGCCTGCCGCCTCAGTGCTCCCGGCCCGCCGCCTCCGCGCTCCCGGCCCGCCGCCTCAGCGCTCCCGGCCTGCCGCCTCAGCGCTCCCGGCCTGCCGCCTCAGTGCTCCCGGCCCGCCGCCTCAGCGCTCCCGGCCCGCCGCCTCAGCGCTCCCGGCCCGCCGACTCAGCGTTCCCTGCCAAAGGCGCCGCGCCTGCCAACGGCCCCGCGCCTGCCAACGGCCCCGCGCCTGCCAACGGCCCCGCGCCTGCCAACGGCCCCGCGCCTGCCAACGGCCCCGCGCCTGCCAACGGCCCCGCGCCTGCCAACGGCCCCGCGCCTGCCAACGGCCCCGCGCCTGCCAACGGCCCCGCGCCTGCCAACGGCCCCGCGCCTGCCAACGGCCCCGCGCCTGCCAACGGCCCCGCGCCTGCCAACGGCCCCGCGCCTGCCAACGGCCCCGCGCCTGCCAACGGCCCCGCGCCTGCCAACGGCCCCGCGCCTGCCAACGGCCCCGCGCCTGCCAACGGCCCCGCGCCTGCCAACGGCCCCGCGCCTGCCAACGGCCCCGCGCCTGCCAACGGCCCCGCGCCTGCCAACGGCCCCGCGCCTGCCAACGGCCCCGCGCCTGCCAACGGTCTGCGCCGCGCACCGGCCTCTCCGCTGCACGCCGGTTGTTCGCTGTTCGCTCTACCACGTGGCCTCCGCTGTCGAACTTCGGCATCCGACGCATCGCTCTGTCCGCTCGCCCGACTTCAACGCGTGGCTCGGTGCTGGGGGGAGCTGTGTGGCGGTCATCGGCACGCGGCGCGACAAGAGTGCAGCCGCACTCACGCTACAGCCCAGCCAGCCTACCCAATGGCTTACGCCGCCTCGCGGCTAGCGAGCACCAACCCCCTGCTGGCTAGGCCGGGGGCTTCTGATTGGCTGGGGGGTGACATTGATAACTTCGCCACTTACTGTATGCGAGCACCACCTCCCCACGCGCCCGTCTAGTCTCGCTGCTACTCTGCGTGCATAAAAACAAATAAACCGCCAGCCACGCTCTGAACTTTTCTCTGTGCAATTACTGGCCTCGCCAAATATATGCGAGCCGCCAAAGGACAGTTAATTTAGTAATGAAATTCGTTTCGCTGGAGGGGCCTGTGTGGGCTGCCCTGTTTCCTGTAGAAAACTAGAAAATATTCCGTTTTTTCTGTATATTGAACGGATAGATTTTAATATTGATCGGATGGATTCTAATATTGATCGGATAGATTCTAATATTGATCCGATAGATTCTAATATTGATCCGATAGATTCAAATATTATATGGATAGATTCTAATATTGTATGGATAGATTCTAATATTGATCGGGTGAATTCTAATATTGATCAGATAGATTCGAATATTGATCAGATTCTAATATTGATCGGGTGAATTCTAATATTGATCAGATAGATTCGAATATTGATCAGATTCTAATATTGATCGGGTGAATTCTAATATTGATCAGATAGATTCGAATATTGATCAGATTCTAATATTGATCGGGTGAATTCTAATATTGATCGGATAGATTCTAATATAACAACACCCCAAAATATTCATCAGAGACAAACTAAAGCAATAACACTTTTTTCCAGGTGGCCAAGATGATCATAGTGGTGGCCTGCCTGTACCTGGTGTCCTGGGTTCCCTGGTACACGGTGAACCTGGCCGGCCTGTTCTACACGGATCTGTTCAACGAGAACTTCACCTTCCTGATGGTTCTGTTGCACCTGGTGGGCTTCGTGAATTCGACCAGCAACCCGATAGTGTACTACTTCATGTCCCAGCGGTTTCGCGAGTGCTACCACCGCCTGATTGCTGGCCTCTGCTGCCGTCGCTGGCAGCCGCCCGCCAGCTCCTCGGCGTCGGCCAACGGAGCTCGAATGACCAGCACGAGGCCGATGCCGCTGTCAGCTGGCCGCGTCGAGTCTGTCGCTATGCGACCGCTGTTAAATCGGCCAGCTCCGGCTCCGGAAAATTCTGAGCAACCGGGCCGACTTGATGGGATCCAGGGAATTTAGAAAAACTTTGTCACAGCCGACTACTGATCTGGAGCCCATAGATGAAGGAATAGAATGGATTGCTAATCTATAAACCATGGAATGAACAAAAAATTCACTGTTTATCGTAAAAATATCGACATTTTGTCCGACATAATTAATAAATTTAGGATTAATTAGCTTTCTATTAATTGTTTATTTTCATGATATTTAGGTTATTTTGTTTCCCCGATCGCAAAAAGAATCTTCAAATGGAGATTTGGAGCATGGAGAATATACACGTATTTCCCTCTCGAGTTTCCTCCTTGCTCTATTTCCACCTTTGACTCGTAGCAAGTTTAGTGAGAATTAAAATGCCTCAGTGCACTTTTCTTTCCACTTGCTTCCACATGGCAGTATCAATTCCTCGTGTTCATCAGCTTGCTTTGTTTGGACTGTTGCATTGTTCAAATTTTTGCAAATCAAATCAAAGCATCGGTCTCTGTTTAGGGGCAGAATTCTTCAACTCCTGAAAAATCCAAGCAATGCAGAAATACGTTTCTTCTCAGTTGCCGGCAAATCACGTTACTGGCGTTGCTTCACTGGCCCTGTGCCGCCGTCTCTCTAGCAATCAATAATTGTGTCTTGGCCGCATGACCGCTCGGAGAATAAATGAGCTACTCGAGCTGCTCGGGCAGACGTGATGAAGGGTCGGAGTCTGAAATCAATCCCCTTCCTCCTGTCTGTCCACACGATCAGGGCACTATCTTTACTTTTACTCTTGATTTTTCATTCAGTTTTTCTACCACTCCTCCTCAAAATCTCTACCTGCGCGGAGTCGACCGCTAATGAATTCAAGGCTGAGTCAATTATGGGTGCAAGGGATTGCTCAAGCGGCAACGGGCGAAAACCATCGTTTTTTTCAGACTACTGGATTTCTAAATAAGCAAATTCGGCAAAACTGCTTCATATCTGTCAAAAAACTGTTGCTTTGAGTTGCCGCTTATATAATAAGCTACATGGCTTTAACCACAAGTGAGTCGTTAAAACAAGTGATTCAGAATGGTGTACGCTTAAAAGTACACCTAAATTAAATACGTGATCCCAGCAATCTTCAAACGCACACTCGCAATAGATGTGTGAGCCATCTTCTGAACTACAACCTTGAATTGGATATGCGACCCCAGCCGTATTTAAATGTAGATTGATAATTAGATATGAACCCAGCCGTCTTCAAATGTACACCGATAATTAGATGCGACCCCAGCCGTCTTCAAATGTACACTGATAATTAGATGCGACTCCAGCCGTCTTCAAAGAATCAAATGTACACTGATAATTAGATGCGACTCCAGCCGTCTTCAAAGAATCAAATGTACACTGATAATTATATGCGACCCCACCCGTCTTCAAATGTACACTGATAATTAGATGCGACCCCAGCCGTCTTCAAATGTACACTGATAATTAGATGCGACTCCAGCCGTCTTCAAAGAATCAAATGTACACTGATAATTAGATGCGACTCCAGCCGTCTTCAAAGAATCAAATGTACACTGATAATTATATGCGACCCCAGCCGTCTTCAAATGTACACTGATAGATTTTATTCAAACGTACATCTAGCATAAGTTTTGTGACCAAAGCCGATCCTAAAGTACATCCAGAATCTGATGCTTTGCTGAAACAAAGCGCATTTGCCTAGAATTTACACTGTAAGCAACAAGAGCTCTGGTACATCTAAATTTATCGTTCAAATCGTTTTAAAGGATGACCGATGTACGAGGTAATTAGGTTGCCGCAATCATTCGGCTAACCCGAGTGCAAGCAAAGATACACTATCGATAAAATCTAGGTACACAATTCCAGGCTTGAATCCCATGTTTTCAGCATTCAATAGAGTCCACTCAGATTGAGACGATGTTGCGAGGTGTACTTTTTATTCAGTTGGCATAGCCAAATCGATCAGAACAAGGCAGCTGCACCAACGTCGCATGGCTGAACCCCCGCCCATGCAGGTACTGGGCTGTCGGCAGTGTTGAACTAGCCATTTCTAAGCCAGTCCACCCGCTCTTCAGTTATGCCTCGCCCCCCCTCCCTTCCAGCCGGAAGACGAGGAGGAGACGAAAGAGGGCATCCGAGAAGCGCCTGCAAGAACCGGTTAGCAAACAAAGGATGCTGCTAACGCTGGAGAATTTCCTTCAATCTGTTCAGCAGGCAAAAGGCCTTCAACTCTGCTAGAATTTTATTGCGAACAAAGAGAAGTTTTTTTAGCTTGCAGCCTTCGGCCCTGAAAGACACGCAAGCCGACGCATTCAGAGTCTGGGATGGGACTGGCCAGTGCAGTTGCTGGGGGGATTATTCTGTTGTGCAGCTGCTGAATTGACTGTCAGCTGTCCGGCTTGGAACACCAGCTGACACTGACGCCAACTTAATGAAACTGATTTGCACTTTTACGCTCTGTTTGTCTCTATTGATAAAAGCTTGCTTAGATGCAATTAACAATAACTCTACATGTAGATCGATATTTACCCCCAACACCTGAAGCTATTTCGGTTCTGATTTTTAGCCAAATGACTTCCTCCATCTACCAAAATGCACCCCTACCCTGTTACTCCAATACCTGCATATCATCCGTGACCCAATGATTTATTCTTTTGTCCCCAAAAATATCGGTCATGCAAAATTTTCTACTGGGTTTTTCACAAAACCTTTCCAGTCAGTCGTTGGCCCCTCCAATGCATCGTGCATACGTTGCAAGAAACACACAATGCTTAACAATGATCAAGTATTTTTTCAGTTCAGCAAGCAATTTTATTGCTTGCACAGGCACAAATCCAATAATTAAACCTCCAGTTTCATAAAAATCACCGGAAACAAGCACTTCCGCAGCATTTTATAGCGATTTCAAAATTTTTTTTGCCGTTAAAAATCTGCTGTCTGTTGCATCCCTCTCTATTATCCCATTTACGGTTCCATTAGAAAATGAGCTTTCTCGGGTTCACTTAACAAATGAGTTTTTGTAACTGTTTGAAAAACCAGAGCACTATTCATTGAATTTGAGCCATTAGTCGGTAGTCGGTTTTCGTAGAGAATTTTCTGTTTTACTGTTCTACTTGTCTGGCGCTTGCAAAGTCGGAATGCGTCTAAGTAATTTCCTGTAGCTCCGATCCGCAAGAGAACAATATTTTTAATAAAAGTCTATCAATACTACTACCCCAAGTAGGCTAATGAGCTTTGTCAAATTTTATGTGCAATATCAACTATCTCTTAACGTCACAATCCCCAGCCTTCACAATCCTCAGCCTTCACAATCCACAACCTTCACAATCCCCAACCTGCACAACCCCCAACCTTCACAATCCCCAACCTTCACAATCCCCCAACCTTCACAATCCCCAACCTTCACAATCCCCCAACCTTCACAATCCCCAACCTGCACAACCCCCAACCTTCACAATCCCCAACCTTCACAATCCCCCAACCTTCACAATCCCCAACATTTACAATCCCCAACCTTCACAATCCCCCAACCTTCACAATCCCCAACATTTACAATCCCCAACCTTCACAATCCCCAACCTTCACAATCCCCAACATTTACAATCCCCAACCTTCACAATCCCCAACCTTCACAATCCCCAGCCTTCACAATCCCCAGCCTTCACAATCCCCAACCTTCACAATTCCCAACCTTCACAATCCCCAGCCTTCACAATCCCCAACCTTCACAATCCCCAACCTTCACAATCTCCAACCTACACAATCCCCAACCTTCACAATCCCCAACCTTCACAATCCACAACCTTTACAATCCCCAACCTTCACAATCCCCAACTTTTACAATCTCCAACCTTCACAATCCCCAACCTTCACAATCCCTACCTTCTACCATCTCTATCCATAATCTTTATTCGGGCTACCAGGACGGATACAGCGATGAGTTTTCGCTTTGCCTAAAAAATGGAGAGGGTCTTTCTTCATGAAACAGTCAACCAACAATTTTTTTACTTTAAAATCTGTCCAAGTGTAGAAAGATAGAATTTCGCTAAAGCTACCTGCATGCATGGATGGGTCGCTTTGAGGTTTCGAAGATATCGAGGACTGCGCCTCATTAATAATTAATATAGTAGAGAAATTTACCGTGATAGCTTGTCACGCAATCAGATATAGGAATTGCGTGGCTTGCTTCACCTGATGTGGCTAAATTATAGAATAATGTGTTTTCCCAGCGAATCATCCTATAACTCTTCCAGGAACTAAAGTAGCAAGTAGCTGAAAATTGTTAACAAGCTTTAAAAAATGCTTTCGGTTAAGCCTCATCACATGGGGACCAATCATTCATACAAAATGACCCTAAAGTCGGAATCACTGAAAATGAAATTAAATAGTTGCATATTTCTACATGTATCAATGTGTCGGGTGCTGGCCTGAATAAGAGGTGGATGTGTATGGTGTTGGCCTGAATGAGGGGTGGATGTGTCGGGTGCTGGCCTGAATAAGAGGTGGATGTGTAGGGTGCTGGCCTGAATTAGAGGTGGATGTGTTGGGTGCTGGCCTGAGTAAGAGGTGGGTGTGTTGGGTGCTGGCCTGAGTTGAGTAAGAGGTGAATGCGTTGGTTGATGGCCTAAAGTAAGGCAGACTGCTTTATTCAATTTTAAGGCCCTTAAAGTTTGTTGTAACTTCGTATTTGCAATTACCCGATTTCTTAGATTCTTTTAACCCAATTTCCAACTGCTTATCTGCTCAAAATCACAAAAATTTATCAGCCAAGGTGATAATTGCTGCATGCACCGTTGCAAAATCATAGTTATAAATCATATAAATCACTGCAGGCGGGCCGCTACATTGGACGCAATCTTGTGCTCAGGTGTTAATTCCTAGCTGCGAAGCAATTATTCGCATAGCTAGCTTAGCTATTTTTACACGTCTTTAATCATTTGCCGCTCGAGTGAGAAAGAATTTCAGGGTCAGCTGCATGGATTAAGTGTGCAAGAAATCAGCGCGCAGTTGAATTTTTGTCTGCTTCAGAAACAAAACGTGCCGAACAATCAGCGTCCGAGAATGTAATACGCTCGTAATAACAGTATGTGTATCAATTTGAGACAGCGGGAATATATTCCACATTGATATCCGTCTAACTGCTGCTGAAGGCAACCAAAACAGGAGGCTCTTCTTGCTGCAGTGGAAACAGATTTGGTCGCTTTCAAAGAGCCTAAACTTCACAAAGCCTAAACTTCACAAAGCCTAAACTTCACAAAGCCTAAACTTCACAAAGCCTAAACTTCACAAAGCCTAAACTTCACAAAGCCTAAACTTCACAAAGCCTAAACTTCACAAAGCCTAAACTTCACAAAGCCTAAACTTCACAAAGCCTAAACTTCACAAAGCCTAAATTTTGGCGTTTGAAAGTTTGATAGGGTATGTGAACAATGTTTTTTATGCTTGATAATGGCATAATGGCCGCAATCAGGCACAATCGCACCTTCCTATCAAATCATTTTTGTATCGATTTAAGACTGAGTAATGCATTGTAATTTCTGCAGCTACATAGTGCTTTCAAAAGCAACAAAAGAAAAAAGAAACTGCAAAAAGGTATTGATATTCTTAATCCGCACTTATTACAACAATTTCTTCTCGCTCACCTGCTCCTTCGCGCGCCTAATCAGCCTCTATTTTACCCGGCTGTCCTCAGGTGTTGAGCTTTCACTGATTGCGAAGCAATCACAGAAAAAATATAATAAAGAGCTTTTTTGTAAGTTGCCGCGCCAAAAAAGGTTCGCCCTTGGAATGTTGCTCTAACGCGAAAATAATTTCTGTCGGTCAAAATAATATTCTCAAATTCCCTAGAATTGCTTATGTGATGCGGGACTATTTACTTTCTTTGAAGAATTCAAGACAATGCAGATAGTTAGAGTCGCATCCTAACCTTCAGCTTCTGTTTCTTATCCTAATAGCTGATGTTTTTATCTAAAAAAACTGGCTTTCATTTGATTCTCCCAAACGAATCAAAATTTTCGACCTTGATTGTCCTGACAAAATCGGCTGCTATTGACAAAGGGCAAGACGAGATAAATGACTATGGGATAAACCAGTTCTGACTGCCAGCCATTTGACAGGGGGCGAGTAGCTCGGCGGTCTAGCGCGTCTGCCTTGGGGGCCACTGGTCCAGGTTCGACCCCCGCGTTGTTAGTTGACTTTTTTTCCCTATAGCGCGGTTTCGTGTGCAGGATCACATTAATTTGGGGCCTTGTGCACGAATTGGTTGGGCTATGGGCCAGTTGTGCAATTTACGCCCATGAGGGCAACCCCCAAGGCATTGAGAGAGTGTACATTCCTGGAACTACCGCTTGTGTACGCCCTGTGTGAGTGCGTGACTGGGTGCTATACTGGAATTCCGTTGCGCACCGCGTGTGTGTCTGTGCCTGCATACCGTATTTAGTGTGACTGAACGCGCTTCAGGAGTCAGCGCAATGGACAGTCATGCCCTCACTGGTTGTAGGACGATGGCGCTTTAAGCGTCCAAGTGCCTGCAGCCCTCCTGCAGATTTTGCTTTTTGCTTTCTTAGCCAGCCATTTGACTCATTACTACACAAATACTGACTGTTGAGAATTATAAAAAATAAAGATAGATCGTGAGGAAGCGGTTTTTTTCACATTGACTTTATGGATAGCTCCCCCAATTGACCCAGCTGTTAGTTTATTGTTCTTATGCTGTAACCTCAAATTAAAAATTATAGGTTAAAATTCAATCCAATTTACAAGCAATTGTGCAGAAGAAACCTGAATGTTTGACACGAAACTCCTCACCTTTGTTACAGCGAATCTCCTCATTACTAAATAATCAAAGAGCTGGGTTTTAATTCCCACAAACTTGCCTTTCAAGACGCATCAAATTAATTCAAGAATCCGGGATCCGGTTCCGGAAACATATTTTCTGATAGTCATGTGGCTTCTCGTAGCTAAGCTGCAGTACGAGCGCGATCTGATCAAAATGACAGGACAAACATTTTCATATACTTTTGGGGTAAATGTTTCCTAAAGCCACACACGAAAAGAGTTGACAGAAGAGAGCGCCACATTAAAAAATGCGTAAACTCGTAAAATAGATGCTGACATTAGAAATGACTGTTAATTGCATAAAAATAAAGCCCCATTGATAAAATATCCCGGGATTTAGCAAAGCTGGTCTCTGATCCCAACATTTTGGGGGTGGTTGCTCCCAGTCCAGCGCCTCGAGAGGTCTGTGCTCATCTAAGAGCTTCTAAAGCTCTTTCATTGGTCGACAGAACCGCCTTCTCAAGCTGCTCCGCCCAATCGGAAAAATCCTGCAGGCCCCGCTCAACCCTCGAAGCTCTTGTTGATGAAGCCTCATCAGCAAAAAAATAAATTCGAAAGAAACAGAAAATATTCTGCATAACTGTCCATTTGTGCTTGCTCATCCGCTTCAGCTCAGCTGCGGTATCATGAACCGATTCGACAGCACCAACCCGAGTGCTCTCCTGACAAGTCAGTGCCAGCAGCTGTTAATGATGCAGCTGTCAGATTCAGCTGTCGGATCAGCCAGCAATTCTTCGTCAAGTGTTGCCGGAGATTCTGCTTCTGCTGTTGCTTCTGCTGCTGCTGCCGATGCCGCGGCTGCTGCTGTACTACTAGAAGAGAATTGGCGACTCTACCAGCAGGCTGCCGCTGCCGCCGCTTGGTGGCATCAGCTGATAGCTAACGGCGGCGCATTGGGTGAGTTTCTTAGAAAGCCTGTTTTGGAAGGCTACTCACTAGTGAGACAAGTTAGTAATTCTTCGTTGGTGATTCTACAGGAAGAGAATTCTTTAGTCGAGCGATTCTTTATTCTGGTCTTTCATCATTGAGGCGATTCTTCATTCAGGCCTTTCTACGTTGGGGCGATTCTTCATTCAGACCTTTCTTGATTGGGGCGATTCTTCATTCAGACCTTTCTTGATTGGGGCGATTCTTCATTGTGTTGATTCTTCATTCAGGTAATTCCTTTATAGGTCGATTCTTCGTTCTGGTATTTTTCATTGGGGCGACCCTTCATTCAGGTATTTTTTAATAGGACGATTATTCGTTATGGTAGTTGCTTTTTAGGTCGATTCTTTTTTCTGGTAGTTTATTTATTGGGGCGATTCCTAGCTGGGGTGATTCTTTTTTGGGCGATTTTTTATTCTGGTCTTTCATCATTGAGGCGATTCTTCATTCAGGCCTTTCTACGTTGGGGCGATTCTTCATTCAGACCTTTCTTGATTGGGGCGATTCTTCATTCAGACCTTTCTTGATTGGGGCGATTCTTCATTGTGTTGATTCTTCATTCAGGTAATTCCTTTATAGGTCGATTCTTCGTTCTGGTATTTTTCATTGGGGCGACCCTTCATTCAGGTATTTTTTAATAGGACGATTATTCGTTATGGTAGTTGCTTTTTAGGTCGATTCTTTTTTCTGGTAGTTTATTTATTGGGGCGATTCCTAGCTGGGGTGATTCTTTTTTGGGCGATTTTTTATTCTGGTATCCCTTTATTCGGGCGATTCGTCATTCGGGAATTTCTTCATTAGGGCGATTCTTCATTTAGATAATTCTTTTTTAGGTCGATTATTCTTTTTGGTATTTATCATTAGGGCGATTATTCTTTTTAGTATTTTTCATCAGGGCGATTTTATTCAGGCCTTTCTTCATTCAGGCCTTTCTTCATTGTGACGATTCTTCATTGGAGCGATTCTTCATTGGGGCGATTCTTCATTTAGATAATTCTTTTTTAGGTCGATTATTCTTTTTGGTATTTATCATTAGGGCGATTATTCTTTTTAGTATTTTTCATTAGGGTGATTTTATTCAGGCCTTTCTTCATTGGGGCGATTCTTCATTGGGGCATTTTTTATTGGGGGGGGGGCAATTCTTTATTCAGATATTTATTCATGGGGGCGATTATTCATTCTGGTCTTTCCTCATTGGGGCGATTCTTCATTCTAGTCTTTCCTTATTGGGGCGATTCTTTATTCTAGTCTTTCCTTATTGGGGCGATTATTCATTCTGGTCTTTCCTCATTGGGGCGATTCTTCATTCTAGTCTTTCCTTATTGGGGCGATTCTTTATTCTAGTCTTTCCTTATTGGGGCGATTCTTTATTCTAGTCTTTCCTTATTGGGGCGATTCTTTATTCTAGTCTTTCCTTATTGGGGCGATTCTTCATTCTAGTCTTTCCTTATTGGGGCGATTCTTTATTCTAGTCTTTCCTCATTGGGGCGATTCTTTATTCTAGTCTTTCCTTATTGGGGCGATTCTTTATTCTAGTCTTTCCTCATTGGGGCGATTCTTTATTCTAGTCTTTCCTTATTGGGGCGATTCTTTATTCTAGTCTTTCCTTATTGGGGCGATTCTTTATTCTAGTCTTTCCTTATTGGGGCGATTCTTTATTCTAGTCTTTCCTTATTGGGGCGATTCTTTATTCTAGTCTTTCCTTATTGGGGCGATTCTTTATTCTAGTCTTTCCTCATTAGGGCGATTCTTTATTCTAGTCTTTCCTCATTGGGGCGATTCTTCATTCTGGTATTTTTTGGGGGGGGGGCAATTCTTTATTCAGATATTTATTCATGGGGGCGATTTTTCATTCTGGTCTTTCCTCATTGGGGCGATTCTTTATTCTAGTCTTTCCTTATTGGGGCGATTCTTTATTCTAGTCTTTCCTCATTGGGGCGATTCTTTATTCTAGTCTTTCCTTATTGGGGCGATTCTTCATTCTGGTATTTTTTGGGGGGGGGCAATTCTTTATTCAGATATTTATTCATGGGGGCGATTTTTCATTCTGGTCTTTCCTCATTGGGGCGATTCTTTATTCTAGTCTTTCCTCATTGGGGCGATTCTTTATTCTAGTCTTTCCTCATTGGGGCGATTCTTTATTCTAGTCTTTCCTCATTGGGGCGATTCTTTATTCTAGTCTTTCCTTATTGGGGCGATTCTTCATTCTGGTATTTTTTGGGGGGGGGCAATTCTTTATTCAGATATTTATTCATGGGGGCGATTTTTCATTCTGGTCTTTCCTCATTGGGGCGATTCTTTATTCTAGTCTTTCCTTATTGGGGCGATTCTTTATTCTAGTCTTTCCTCATTGGGGCGATTCTTTATTCTAGTCTTTCCTCATTGGGGCGATTCTTTATTCTAGTCTTTCCTTATTGGGGCGATTCTTCATTCTGGTATTTTTTGGGGGGGGGCAATTCTTTATTCAGATATTTATTCATGGGGGCGATTTTTCATTCTGGTCTTTCCTTATTGGGGCGATTCTTTATTCTAGTCTTTCCTCATTGGGGCGATTCTTTATTCTAGTCTTTCCTCATTGGGGCGATTCTTTATTCTAGTCTTTCCTCATTGGGGCGATTCTTTATTCTAGTCTTTCCTTATTGGGGCGATTCTTTATTCTAGTCTTTCCTTATTGGGGCGATTCTTTATTCTAGTCTTTCCTCATTGGGGCGATTCTTTATTCTAGTCTTTCCTTATTGGGGCGATTCTTTATTCTAGTCTTTCCTCATTGGGGCGATTCTTTATTCTAGTCTTTCCTTATTGGGGCGATTCTTCATTCTGGTATTTTTTGGGGGGGGCAATTCTTTATTCAGATATTTATTCATGGGGGCGATTTTTCATTCTGGTCTTTCCTCATTGGGGCGATTCTTTATTCTAGTCTTTCCTCATTGGGGCGATTCTTTATTCTAGTCTTTCCTCATTGGGGCGATTCTTTATTCTAGTCTTTCCTCATTGGGGCGATTCTTTATTCTAGTCTTTCCTTATTGGGGCGATTCTTCATTCTGGTATTTTTTGGGGGGGGGCAATTCTTTATTCAGATATTTATTCATGGGGGCGATTTTTCATTCTGGTCTTTCCTCATTGGGGCGATTCTTTATTCTAGTCTTTCCTCATTGGGGCGATTCTTTATTCTAGTCTTTCCTCATTGGGGCGATTCTTTATTCTAGTCTTTCCTCATTGGGGCGATTCTTTATTCTAGTCTTTCCTTATTGGGGCGATTCTTTATTCTAGTCTTTCCTTATTGGGGCGATTCTTTATTCTAGTCTTTCCTCATTGGGGCGATTCTTTATTCTAGTCTTTCCTTATTGGGGCGATTCTTTATTCTAGTCTTTCCTCATTGGGGCGATTCTTTATTCTAGTCTTTCCTTATTGGGGCAATTCTTCATTCTGGTATTTTTTGGGGGGGGGCAATTCTTTATTCAGATATTTATTCATGGGGGCGATTTTTCATTCTGGTCTTTCCTCATTGGGGGGATTCTTTATTCTAGTCTTTCCTCATTGGGGCGATTCTTTATTCTAGTCTTTCCTCATTGGGGCGATTCTTTATTCTAGTCTTTCCTTATTGGGGCGATTCTTTATTCTAGTCTTTCCTCATTGGGGCGATTCTTTATTCTAGTCTTTCCTCATTGGGGCGATTCTTTATTCTAGTCTTTCCTCATTGGGGCGATTCTTCATTCTGGTATTTTTTGGGGGGGGCAATTCTTTATTCAGATATTTATTCATGGGGGCGATTTTTCATTCTGGTCTTTCCTCATTGGGGCGATTCTTTATTCTAGTCTTTCCTTATTGGGGCGATTCTTTATTCTAGTCTTTCCTCATTGGGGCGATTCTTTATTCTAGTCTTTCCTCATTGGGGCGATTCTTTATTCTAGTCTTTCCTTATTGGGGCGATTCTTTATTCTAGTCTTTCCTTATTGGGGCGATTCTTCATTCTGGTATTTTTTGGGGGGGGGCAATTCTTTATTCAGATATTTATTCATGGGGGCGATTTTTCATTCTGGTCTTTCCTCATTGGGGCGATTCTTTATTCTAGTCTTTCCTTATTGGGGCGATTCTTTATTCTAGTCTTTCCTCATTGGGGCGATTCTTTATTCTAGTCTTTCCTTATTGGGGCGATTCTTCATTCTGGTATTTTTTGGGGGGGGCAATTCTTTATTCAGATATTTATTCATGGGGGCGATTTTTCATTCTGGTCTTTCCTCATTGGGGTGATTCTTTATTCTAGTCTTTCCTTATTGGGGCGATTCTTTATTCTAGTCTTTCCTCATTGGGGCGATTCTTTATTCTAGTCTTTCCTTATTGGGGCGATTCTTTATTCTAGTCTTTCCTCATTGGGGCGATTCTTTATTCTAGTCTTTCCTTATTTGGGCGATTCTTCATTCTGGTATTTTTTGGGGGGGGGCAATTCTTTATTCAGATATTTATTCATGGGGGCGATTTTTCATTCTGGTCTTTCCTCATTGGGGCGATTCTTTATTCTAGTCTTTCCTTATTGGGGCGATTCTTTATTCTAGTCTTTCCTCATTGGGGCGATTCTTTATTCTAGTCTTTCCTCATTGGGGCGATTCTTTATTCTAGTCTTTCCTCATTGGGGCGATTCTTTATTCTAGTCTTTCCTCATTGGGGCGATTCTTTATTCTAGTCTTTCCTTATTGGGGCGATTCTTCATTCTAGTCTTTCCTCATTGGGGCGATTCTTTATTCTAGTCTTTCCTTATTAGGGCGATTCTTCATTCTGGTATTTTTTGGGGGGGGGGCAATTCTTTATTCAGATATTTATTCATGGGGGCGATTTTTCATTCTGGTCTTTCCTCATTGGGGCGATTCTTTATTCTAGTCTTTCCTTATTGGGGCGATTCTTTATTCTAGTCTTTCCTTATTGGGGCGATTCTTTATTCTAGTCTTTCCTTATTGGGGCGATTCTTTATTCTAGTCTTTCCTCATTGGGGCGATTCTTTATTCTAGTCTTTCCTTATTGGGGCGATTCTTCATTCTGGTATTTTTTGGGGGGGGGCAATTCTTTATTCAGATATTTATTCATGGGGGCGATTTTTCATTCTGGTCTTTCCTCATTGGGGCGATTCTTTATTCTAGTCTTTCCTTATTGGGGCGATTCTTCATTCTGGTATTTTTTGGGGGGGGGGGCAATTCTTTATTCAGATATTTATTCATGGGGGCGATTTTTCATTCTGGTCTTTCCTCATTGGGGCGATTCTTTATTCTAGTCTTTCCTTATTGGGGCGATTCTTTATTCTAGTCTTTCCTCATTGGGGCGATTCTTTATTCTAGTCTTTCCTTATTGGGGCGATTCTTCATTCTGGTATTTTTTGGGGGGGGGCAATTCTTTATTCAGATATTTATTCATGGGGGCGATTTTTCATTCTGGTCTTTCCTCATTGGGGCGATTCTTTATTCTAGTCTTTCCTTATTGGGGCGATTCTTCATTCTGGTATTTTTTGGGGGGGGGGCAATTCTTTATTCAGATATTTATTCATGGGGGCGATTTTTCATTCTGGTCTTTCCTCATTGGGGCGATTCTTTATTCTAGTCTTTCCTTATTGGGGCGATTCTTTATTCTAGTCTTTCCTCATTGGGGCGATTCTTTATTCTAGTCTTTCCTTATTGGGGCGATTCTTCATTCTGGTATTTTTTGGGGGGGGGGGCAATTCTTTATTCAGATATTTATTCATGGGGGCGATTTTTCATTCTGGTCTTTCCTCATTGGGGCGATTCTTCATTCTGGTATTTTTTGGGGGGGGGCAATTCTTTATTCAGATATTTATTCATGGGGGCGATTTTTCATTCTGGTCTTTCCTCATTGGGGCGATTCTTTATTCTAGTCTTTCCTCATTGGGGCGATTCTTTATTCTAGTCTTTCCTCATTGGGGCGATTCTTTATTCTAGTCTTTCCTTATTGGGGCGATTCTTCATTCTGGTATTTTTTGGGGGGGGGGCAATTCTTTATTCAGATATTTATTCATGGGGGCGATTTTTCATTCTGGTCTTTCCTCATTGGGGCGATTCTTCATTCTGGTATTTTTTGGGGGGGGGGCAATTCTTTATTCAGATATTTATTCATGGGGGCGATTTTTCATTCTGGTCTTTCCTCATTGGGGCGATTCTTTATTCTAGTCTTTCCTCATTGGGGCGATTCTTTATTCTAGTCTTTCCTCATTGGGGCGATTCTTTATTCTAGTCTTTCCTTATTGGGGCGATTCATCATTCTGGTATTTTTTGGGGGGGGCAATTCTTTATTCAGATATTTATTCATGGGGGCGATTTTTCATTCTGGTCTTTCCTCATTGGGGCGATTCTTTATTCTAGTCTTTCCTCATTGGGGCGATTCTTTATTCTAGTCTTTCCTCATTGGGGCGATTCTTTATTCTAGTCTTTCCTCATTGGGGCGATTCTTTATTCTAGTCTTTCCTCATTGGGGCGATTCTTTATTCTAGTCTTTCCTCATTGGGGCGATTCTTTATTCTAGTCTTTCCTTATTGGGGCGATTCTTCATTCTGGTATTTTTTGGGGGGGGGCAATTCTTTATTCAGATATTTATTCATGGGGGCGATTTTTCATTCTGGTCTTTCCTCATTGGGGCGATTCTTTATTCTAGTCTTTCCTCATTGGGGCGATTCTTTATTCTAGTCTTTCCTCATTGGGGCGATTCTTTATTCTAGTCTTTCCTCATTGGGGCGATTCTTTATTCTAGTCTTTCCTCATTGGGGCGATTCTTTATTCTAGTCTTTCCTTATTGGGGCGATTCTTCATTCTGGTATTTTTTGGGGGGGGGGGCAATTCTTTATTCAGATATTTATTCATGGGGGCGATTTTTCATTCTGGTCTTTCCTCATTGGGGCGATTCTTTATTCTAGTCTTTCCTTATTGGGGCGATTCTTTATTCTAGTCTGTCCTCATTGGGGCGATTCTTTATTCTAGTCTTTCCTTATTGGGGCGATTCTTTATTCTAGTCTTTCCTCATTGGGGCGATTCTTTATTCTAGTCTTTCCTCATTGGGGCGATTCTTTATTCTAGTCTTTCCTTATTGGGGCGATTCTTCATTCTGGTATTTTTTGGGGGGGGGCAATTCTTTATTCAGATATTTATTCATGGGGGCGATTTTTCATTCTGGTCTTTCCTCATTGGGGCGATTCTTTATTCTAGTCTTTCCTCATTGGGGCGATTCTTTATTCTAGTCTTTCCTCATTGGGGCGATTCTTTATTCTAGTCTTTCCTTATTGGGGCGATTCTTCATTCGGGTATTTTTTGGGGGGGGCAATTCTTTATTCAGATATTTATTCATGGGGGCGATTTTTCATTCTGGTCTTTCCTCATTGGGGCGATTCTTTATTCTAGTCTTTCCTTATTGGGGCGATTCTTTATTCTAGTCTTTCCTCATTGGGGCGATTCTTTATTCTAGTCTTTCCTTATTGGGGCGATTCTTTATTCTAGTCTTTCCTCATTGGGGCGATTCTTTATTCTAGTCTTTCCTTATTGGGGCGATTCTTCATTCTGGTATTTTTTGGGGGGGGGGCAATTCTTTATTCAGATATTTATTCATGGGGGCGATTTTTCATTCTGGTCTTTCCTCATTGGGGCGATTCTTTATTCTAGTCTTTCCTCATTGGGGCGATTCTTTATTCTAGTCTTTCCTCATTGGGGCGATTCTTTATTCTAGTCTTTCCTCATTGGGGCGATTCTTTATTCTAGTCTTTCCTTATTGGGGCGATTCTTCATTCTGGTATTTTTTGAGGGGGGGCAATTCTTTATTCAGATATTTATTCATGGGGGCGATTTTTCATTCTGGTCTTTCCTCACTGGGGCGATTCTTTATTCTAGTCTTTCCTTATTGGGGCGATTCTTTATTCTAGTCTTTCCTCATTGGGGCGATTCTTTATTCTAGTCTTTCCTTATTGGGGCGATTCTTTATTCTAGTCTTTCCTCATTGGGGCGATTCTTTATTCTAGTCTTTCCTCATTGGGGCGATTCTTTATTCTAGTCTTTCCTTATTGGGGCGATTCTTCATTCTGGTATTTTTTGGGGGGGTGCAATTCTTTATTCAGATATTTATTCATGGGGGCGATTTTTCATTCTGGTCTTTCCTCATTGGGGCGATTCTTTATTCTAGTCTTTCCTCATTGGGGCGATTCTTTATTCTAGTCTTTCCTTATTGGGGCGATTCTTTATTCTAGTCTTTCCTCATTGGGGCGATTCTTTATTCTAGTCTTTCCTT
Organism: Macrostomum cliftonense; assembly: GCA_950096795.1. NCBI lineage: Eukaryota > Metazoa > Platyhelminthes > Macrostomidae > Macrostomum > Macrostomum cliftonense. The sequence goes on along the minus strand of CATNEM010000395.1, from coordinate 410,833 downwards.
ATTGGGGCGATTCTTCATTCTGGTATTTTTTGGTGGGGGGCAATTCTTTATTCAGATATTTATTCATGGGGGCGATTTTTCATTCTGGTCTTTCCTCATTGGGGCGATTCTTTATTCTAGTCTTTCCTTATTGGGGCGATTCTTTATTCTAGTCTTTCCTCATTGGGGCGATTCTTTATTCTAGTCTTTCCTTATTGGGGCGATTCTTTGTTCTAGTCTTTCCTCATTGGGGCGATTCTTTATTCTAGTCTTTCCTCATTGGGGCGATTCTTTATTCTAGTCTTTCCTCATTGGGGCGATTCTTTATTCTAGTCTTTCCTTATTGGGGCGATTCTTCATTCTGGTATTTTTGGGGGGGGGCAATTCTTTATTCAGATATTTATTCATGGGGGCGATTTTTCATTCTGGTCTTTCCTCATTGGGGCGATTCTTTATTCTAGTCTTTCCTCATTGGGGCGATTCTTTATTCTAGTCTTTCCTTATTGGGGCGATTCTTTATTCTAGTCTTTCCTCATTGGGGCGATTCTTTATTCTAGTCTTTCCTTATTGGGGCGATTCTTCATTCTGGTATTTTTTGGGGGGGGGCAATTCTTTATTCAGATATTTATTCATGGGGGCGATTTTTCATTCTGGTCTTTCCTCATTGGGGCGATTCTTTATTCTAGTCTTTCCTCATTGGGGCGATTCTTTATTCTAGTCTTTCCTCATTGGGGCGATTCTTTATTCTAGTCTTTCCTCATTGGGGCGATTCTTTATTCTAGTCTTTCCTTATTGGGGCGATTCTTCATTCTGGTATTTTTTGGGGGGGGCAATTCTTTATTCAGATATTTATTCATGGGGGCGATTTTTCATTCTGGTCTTTCCTCATTGGGGCGATTCTTTATTCTAGTCTTTCCTCATTGGGGCGATTCTTTATTCTAGTCTTTCCTCATTGGGGCGATTCTTTATTCTAGTCTTTCCTCATTGGGGCGATTCTTTATTCTAGTCTTTCCTCATTGGGGCGATTCTTTATTCTAGTCTTTCCTCATTGGGGCGATTCTTTATTCTAGTCTTTCCTTATTGGGGCGATTCTTCATTTTGGTATTTTTTGGGGGGGGGCAATTCTTTATTCAGATATTTATTCATGGGGGCGATTTTTCATTCTGGTCTTTCCTCATTGGGGCGATTCTTTATTCTAGTCTTTCCTTATTGGGGCGATTCTTTATTCTAGTCTTTCCTCATTGGGGCGATTCTTTATTCTAGTCTTTCCTTATTGGGGCGATTCTTTATTCTAGTCTTTCCTCATTGGGGCGATTCTTTATTCTAGTCTTTCCTTATTGGGGCGATTCTTCATTCTGGTATTTTTTGGGGGGGGGCAATTCTTTATTCAGATATTTATTCATGGGGGCGATTTTTCATTCTGGTCTTTCCTCATTGGGGCGATTCTTTATTCTAGTCTTTCCTCATTGGGGCGATTCTTTATTCTAGTCTTTCCTCATTGGGGCGATTCTTTATTCTAGTCTTTCCTCATTGGGGCGATTCTTTATTCTAGTCTTTCCTTATTGGGGCGATTCTTCATTCTGGTATTTTTTGGGGGGGGGGCAATTCTTTATTCAGATATTTATTCATGGGGGCGATTTTTCATTCTGGTCTTTCCTCATTGGGGCGATTCTTTATTCTAGTCTTTCCGTATTGGGGCGATTCTTTATTCTAGTCTTTCCTCATTGGGGCGATTCTTTATTCTAGTCTTTCCTTATTGGGGCGATTCTTTATTCTAGTCTTTCCTCATTGGGGCGATTCTTTATTCTAGTCTTTCCTCATTGGGGCGATTCTTTATTCTAGTCTTTCCTTATTGGGGCGATTCTTCATTCTGGTATTTTTTGGGGGGGGGGCAATTCTTTATTCAGATATTTATTCATGGGGGCGATTTTTCATTCTGGTCTTTCCTCATTGGGGCGATTCTTTATTCTAGTCTTTCCTCTTTGGGGCGATTCTTTATTCTAGTCTTTCCTCATTGGGGCGATTCTTTATTCTAGTCTTTCCTTATTGGGGCGATTCTTCATTCGGGTATTTTTTGGGGGGGGCAATTCTTTATTCAGATATTTATTCATGGGGGCGATTTTTCATTCTGGTCTTTCCTCATTGGGGCGATTCTTTATTCTAGTCTTTCCTTATTGGGGCGATTCTTTATTCTAGTCTTTCCTCATTGGGGCGATTCTTTATTCTAGTCTTTCCTTATTGGGGCGATTCTTTATTCTAGTCTTTCCTCATTGGGGCGATTCTTTATTCTAGTCTTTCCTTATTTGGGCGATTCTTCATTCTGGTATTTTTTGGGGGGGGGCAATTCTTTATTCAGATATTTATTCATGGGGGCGATTTTTCATTCTGGTCTTTCCTCATTGGGGCGATTCTTTATTCTAGTCTTTCCTCATTGGGGCGATTCTTTATTCTAGTCTTTCCTTATTGGGGCGATTCTTTATTCTAGTCTTTCCTCATTGGGGCGATTCTTTATTCTAGTCTTTCCTTATTGGGGCGATTCTTCATTCTGGTATTTTTTAGGGGGGGGGGCAATTCTTTATTCAGATATTTATTCATGGGGGCGATTTTTCATTCTGGTCTTTCCTCATTGGGGCGATTCTTTATTCTAGTCTTTCCTTATTGGGGCGATTCTTTATTCTAGTCTTTCCTCATTGGGGCGATTCTTTATTCTAGTCTTTCCTTATTGGGGCGATTCTTTATTCTAGTCTTTCCTCATTGGGGCGATTCTTTATTCTAGTCTTTCCTCATTGGGGCGATTCTTTATTCTAGTCTTTCCTTATTGGGGCGATTCTTCATTCTGGTATTTTTTGGGGGGGGGGCAATTCTTTATTCAGATATTTATTCATGGGGGCGATTTTTCATTCTGGTCTTTCCTCATTGGGGCGATTCTTTATTCTAGTCTTTCCTCATTGGGGCGATTCTTTATTCTAGTCTTTCCTCATTGGGGCGATTCTTTATTCTAGTCTTTCCTCATTGGGGCGATTCTTTATTCTAGTCTTTCCTTATTGGGGCGATTCTTCATTCTGGTATTTTTTGGGGGGGGGCAATTCTTTATTCAGATATTTATTCATGGGGGCGATTTTTCATTCTGGTCTTTCCTCATTGGGGCGATTCTTTATTCTAGTCTTTCCTTATTGGGGCGATTCTTTATTCTAGTCTTTCCTCATTGGGGCGATTCTTTATTCTAGTCTTTCCTTATTGGGGCGATTCTTTATTCTAGTCTTTCCTCATTGGGGCGATTCTTTATTCTAGTCTTTCCTCATTGGGGCGATTCTTTATTCTAGTCTTTCCTCATTGGGGCGATTCTTTATTCTAGTCTTTCCTTATTGGGGCGATTCTTCATTCTGGTATTTTTTGGGGGGGGGCAATTCTTTATTCAGATATTTATTCATGGGGGCGATTTTTCATTCTGGTCTTTCCTCATTGGGGCGATTCTTTATTCTAGTCTTTCCTCATTGGGGCGATTCTTTATTCTAGTCTTTCCTTATTGGGGCGATTCTTTATTCTAGTCTTTCCTCATTGGGGCGATTCTTTATTCTAGTCTTTCCTTATTGGGGCGATTCTTCATTCTGGTATTTTTTGGGGGGGGCAATTCTTTATTCAGATATTTATTCATGGGGGCGATTTTTCATTCTGGTCTTTCCTCATTGGGGCGATTCTTTATTCTAGTCTTTCCTTATTGGGGCGATTCTTTATTCTAGTCTTTCCTCATTGGGGCGATTCTTTATTCTAGTCTTTCCTTATTGGGGCGATTCTTTATTCTAGTCTTTCCTCATTGGGGCGATTCTTTATTCTAGTCTTTCCTTATTGGGGCGATTCTTTATTCTAGTCTTTCCTCATTGGGGCGATTCTTTATTCTAGTCTTTCCTTATTGGGGCGATTCTTTATTCTAGTCTTTCCTCATTGGGGCGATTCTTTATTCTAGTCTTTCCTTATTGGGGCGATTCTTTATTCTACTCTTTCCTCATTGGGGCGATTCTTTATTCTAGTCTTTCCTCATTGGGGCGATTTTTCATTCTGGTCTTTCCTCATTGGGGCGATTCTTCATTCTGGTATTTTTTGGGGGGGGGCAATTCTTTATTCAGATATTTATTCATGGGGGCGATTTTTCATTCTGGTCTTTCCTCATTGGGGTGATTCTTTATTCTAGTCTTTCCTCATTGGGGCGATTCTTTATTCTAGTCTTTCCTTATTGGGGCGATTCTTCATTCTGGTATTTTTTGGGGGGGGGGCAATTCTTTATTCAGATATTTATTCATGGGGGCGATTTTTCATTCTGGAATTCTTTATTGGTGCAATTCTTATGGATAATTTGATAAGTTTTTTTGGATGATTGTTTCGGGATGTTTTTAAAGAGAGCTCTGATAAGAACAAGGTTAGAGTCAAATTAAAAAAATAAATATCATTGCAAGGCGGGCGGCGGCCTTGGTTGCGGTTGTGAACTCAGTACAAAATCATGCATGGTTAAAGTAGCACGAAAACCTTTCTTGTTCAATGATATACGCTCGTAGACAACTTAAATGTGGAAGATCATTCATGCGAAAGTTGGTCTTTGGATAAAAAAATGACAGACTGTGAAGCTCGACGAGTCTCTGAGCCGAAGGAAACTTCAATTTTGCGTGCCTGTCACATGGCTAGCAGATGTCACTCAACGCTTTCTGTTACGAGCTATCTATATTATCTCCCACGGATCTTGTTTACGCGTGAATTAATCAATACTGATTTTTTAAAATATAATATCTTTGTCTAATAGTTATGGTTGCAGAGATTGGGTGTCGGCCCCAAACGGCTCAACATGTCTCTACTATGGAACTGGAGCATCTGTTGCCTTTTGCCCGAATGTGGTGGCTGTCGAGTTCCGTGATGCAGGGAGGGGGGGGCGCGTTGTCAATCACAAGCGAGTGCTTTCGAATCTGATCACGGCAACTCGCGCACCACATCCTGCAGGTCACTTTGCTGCCATGACAACCAAAGACTGGGCGTCGTCTCAACCGCCAGCTCCGCCATCGCGATCTCCGCTTGAATCGCCATCGTTAGTGTCGGCAGCGGCTGTGGCAACATCGAAGGCGGAGCATTTATCGGACAGTCAGCCAAGCGTTACAGTCCGCTACACCATCGACGCATTCCTGGCTAGCGACGGCCGCTCTCGACGTCCCCGAGGCCAGCAGCAGCAGCAGCAGCAGTCGGGCAGGCTTGGCGCCAGCGGCAACACCCGATTTGAATGCGCCGACTGCGGCCGAAGCTACGCCACGTCCAGCAATCTCAGCCGGCACCGGCAGACGCATCGCAGTCTGGACGACGGTCAGGCGGCCCGACGTTGCGAGCACTGCGGCAAGACCTACGTGTCGATGCCGGCCCTGGCCATGCACCTGATGACGCACAGCCTGAAGCACAAGTGCCACGTGTGCGGCAAGTGCTTCAGCAGGCCTTGGCTGTTGAGCGGCCACCTCAGGGCGCACACAGGTGAGCCTTCGGCGGCATCTCTGGATTTATTTATTGAAGCATCTTCCTTTGTTTTATGCAACGTTTTCTTACAAGTTCCATTGAAATATTTGATTAATGTCAATCTATCGATTTTGAGGAGTTTTGTAGCCTAGTGGCTAGGGCGCCTGCCCTATGACCGGAAGGTCGTTGGTTCGAGTCCCAGCCCTAGGAGACAATTGGTGCCATTGAGCAAGGCACTTAATCCAAGGCGCATTGCTTCAGTCCACCCAGCTGAGATCGGGTACCAGTTTGACTTGGGTAAATTTAGGGTGGGTGTTGCGGCCCCTCCAGCCCGTCAGGACTGAGCAGCTGTACACAGCCCTCGGATGGGCCGCGCAATTAGCTGCGGCTGTGCCGTGGGCTGTACATGTGGTCGAAAGTTCAGGTGGCTAAATTTATTAATTTAATTTATTTTTAAATTGATTTTGAACAGGTTGCCTATATTCCCTCTGATCTCTATAATTTATAGATTTTAAAATCGCTAATCAATTTGTCTAGGGACGGTCTAAAGATCTCAGACGGAAATTTTCGGCAAAAAATCTATAAATTGATAAAAAACAGAATGGAAAAAATATGTTTCGATCAAGAGAGCATTCATCAATAGATAATTTTGTGTATCTGCACATCAATAGAACAGACAATCTATAGACAACTGTAAATCTAGATAGCAGTATTGTATAGGGATATAGAGAAGTTATCTATAGATCTAGAAAACATAAATCGTTAAGTATAACAAAACGCATCTATTGACACCAAAGTGCTCTTAATCTAAGGATTACCAATCTATAGACATAGAAAACGCATCTACAGATCTACACAACGCCAATCTATAGACATAGATAACACATCTACAGATCTAGACAACGCCAATCTTTAGACATAGATAGCACATCTACAGATCTACACAACGCCAATCTATAGACATAGACAACACATCTGCAGATCTACACAACGCCAATCTATAGACATAGACAACACATCTACAGATCTAGACAGCGCCAATCTATAGACATAGATAACACATTTACAGATCTAGACAGTGCCAATCTATAGACATAGATAACACATTTACAGATCTAGACAGTGCCAATCTATAGACATAGATAACACATTTACAGATCTAGACAGTGCCAATCTATAGACATAGATAGCACATTTACAGATCTAGACAGTGCCAATCTATAGACACAGACAACATATCTACAGATATAGACAGCGCCAATCTATAGACATAGACAACATATCTACAGATATAGACAGCGCCCCACCGCGCCAATCTTCACCCGCAGGTGAGAAGCCGTTCGGCTGCGCGCACTGCGGCCGCGCCTTCGCCGACCGCTCGAACCTGCGCGCCCACATGCAGACCCACACCGGCGAACGCCAGCACAGGTGCCACAGGTGCGGTCGGCGTTTCGCCCTGCGCGCCTACCTGGTCAAACACCTCGAGTTGGTCGCTTGCAAATCGAAAATTTGAACCAATAATGATCGACAAAACAATCATTGTTAACCTACGTCATAACCTAGTTTTAAAAAAATAAATTTCATTTTTGTTATACTGAAAAACTGAAAGTTATTCAAAATATATTTTTTGCTTCTTTTCAATTTCTACACTTGAAGTCCGAGAGCTGGTGAATAGGAAACTAGGGAGAAAAAAAGAGGATTCGTGAACGAGCATGACAACCAAATAAAGATGAGGGCGCCTGCATCAGAAAATTTGAAGCTATATGAATGATAGCCGGTTCGGAAAAAAAACTACATCGGTGACTCGTGTAGCCGTTGGCAGGGATGAATAGACCGCGAGGATCCCTTTTGAAGTGGCGGCGGAGTTCACTGACCAGACCAGCTCATGGACACGTGGCCCATTGCGTAATCCATCTTGCTCGCGAATGGGGAATGGAGGCCTCGAAAACTCTCTCTGCTACACGCCTCAGAGATTGACGAGTAAGTGAAGATTGACACTAAGTGGAGACTTCAGCGCGGCTGCGTCTGAAAGATTGAATTCCCAGTGAAAGTGAAGGTAGATTTATCCCAATCAAAAAGATTAGGATAATTTTTTAGAGCTGGATGAAGAGGATTTTAGAGTCCGAGATAATGGCAGCGAAGGGGAAGATGAGAGACTTCAGTGAAACAGTGTGATTGAGAAGTCATATAAAGATACCCCGGACTCAAATACAATAACGATTTATTCTAAAGAACCTTTGTTGTGAAAGGCCATTGTTACTCGGTCGAATCCAAACTATGACAAGTACCTGTAAGACTTCATAATTGCACAACACAGCAACATGGATTGCAATTAATCCTGAATTGAGGCCAAAATTCCATCATTGCTTAAGTAGTAAGTAATTAGGTTTTTTTCTAACTCCTCATTTAATAGAAGCGACAGCTGAATTCGAACAAAACAATTGGACGCGAAGCCCCTCATGAAGCTTCCACTTCAGACAATTGTTGGACACTATGAACCTATGAACATTGCAACTCCCCCGTAGCGGCTTGTCCCAGAATCAAGCTCGTGGCCCTCCTGGTCGCTGAGGGGCCTGTCACACGCCAGTGACTGACCATCTGCGCTGGCCTCGGGGATTCCGCAACAGATTTGATGTTAAATTTGGCGAGTGTTTCTGCGACGGCCGGATAAAAAAAGCGAGTCTTTGTTTTCAATGACTGGGCAAGCATCAAAATTTATGGATTGAAATTTAGCTAAAACAAGACTCGCGTTCTCGATGTTGTTTTTATATGGCTGGGATCAATCAGATGGCCGACGCGTGTTTGAACGTTGAACAAAATGCTCACTTCAGTTCCATCCCAACGAGTGAAGTCATAAATTGAGCATTTATTCCGCGCTGAACTGGCTTTTGAGTCAGGGGAGGTCCAGGGACTTAACAGATGGGATTTCATTACGCAGTGTTTTCACATTTACGCGTGTCACATTTGGTTACGCTGGGGAATAAAAACTCGGCAAGCTACTTGACACAGAGTTTGATGGCTGATGAGGAGAGAGCCGAGTTCTGCGCTCCCATATTTAACGATTAGTGTGGACACATGCGGGCGGAGGACAAGCTGAAAGGCTGTAAAATAACTTGAGATTTTGGTTCGGCAGAATTTCGCGATCAAGTTGATTGTTTAGTTCGGAATCGAGGAGTTGCATGTGTGGCAGTGTGAGCGTGCGCTGGTGGTTTTTTATTTGAATTTTCGACTTTTAGCACCCATAAAGATTTGAATATTTTTTGACAATATTATTATAACTTAAGCGAGGTAATTTTTTGTTTTTACCAGTTGATGAAGACAGTCTGACACCCTGCATTTTTTTGCTGGCTTCAGCTCACAAATTTAAAACTTCCTGACTCAAAGTCCCCGAACAAAGAGTCGGCCTTGCACCCTATTCCCCCCGAGGGGGCTGAGTGGCTCCAGTTGTCACCTGCCTAGTAACTAGAGAGCTCGGGGAGCAACTGTTGAGGAACAGCAGGATCCGGGATGGATAAGGATCTCAGAGCTAGTAGTCGGCTGCAGCAGCTCTCGGTCTCAGGGGAGCCTGATTGGGAGGCGGGAAGAATGGACGGCTAAAAACTGGCCCAGTTACCCCCCCCCTCCCGAAGGGAAATAATAGCTGAAGGGTGACGAAGCCACTCACTTCCCAATCTCAAACCGGTGCAGTCTGTAGTCTCCGAGCTGTTGCTATGCGGGCCGGCGGCAGGAAGCTGGCTGGTGAGGCTGGCCAGAGGGTTGCGATAAAGCCCCATTTTTTTCGCTTCCAACACCCCCGTTTATCCTCAACCCCGTGCTCGGGGGCGAACCAGAAAAAAAATTGACATCTGGCGCTGAGGCCGAATTCGAAGCTGAGTTAAAGGGATTACCGGGGGACCGGTTTGCTCACTGTCGGATGAGGCAGCTGACGAAGAAAAGGCCTCGGGGGAGGACCTGTTTCCTCCTATTTTCTTCCCCTTGGGTAGCCAGCTCAAGCGTTAAGCCCAGAGAGGATATTAACGCCAACACGTGGCGATGAATCAAACACGTGGCATTGGCAACCAAAATAAGTCCGAAACTGACCCAGCGCAAGCAGGCCAGCCAGTCCCTTAGCAACTAATTATTTTTTTTGTTGCAGCCAGAAACTCCCCCGCACAAGCTGACAGGTTGAATAAAAAGGGTTTTACGCTTGGCCGACCGGAGCAGGAACAGCTCGAGCTGTCAAACTGCACAGGGGCAGAGGGTGAGATTTGAATTGGGAATCAGTGTTGACTGTACTGACTGACTGTACATAGATGATTGCGTTAAGAAAAGACAACTTAGAAAAATTTTATGGCTTCAATTACTTTGCGACTACTGCAGATAATAGCATGCCAAAAATTGTGCCATTATTTATATATATTGTACTTTATTGCACTGGTGCCAGCGGCATAATCAATTTCCAGTAATATACAATACTTGCAAGCAGTGACAATGAAATAACGAATGAATACTTATTCTTGGTAGTTTTTTCAAAAGAAGAGAAAAAATAGAACAAAAAAGTTTTTGTTCATTTTGATCGCGCTAAACAAATAACAACAGCAAAGAAAATCATGTCAGCAATCGTGTCAGAGCTAATTATAAATAGAGAAGCTGAGGATTAAAGCAATAAAAAGCTGATGAAAAAAGCGAGTTTTAGCTTGTCAGCTAAAAGAGTTCATCTATCGGCTTTTATTTTTTTAATCTATTGTTTATTCCAATTTACTTTGTTGCTTAAACTGTGCAAAGCAACATGAATCGAAATAACAGCGAATTTCTCTGCGATCAACTGACCTCTATATGGTAGGCTGAACTAAACGGGTTGGTCTATGGCCAATGTACATTGGAGGGCTGAGTGAATAGGCCGGGTTGGTCTATGGCCAATGTACATTGGAGGGCTGAGTGAATAGGCCGGGTTGGTCTATGGCCAATGTATATTGGAGGGCTAAGTTAATGGGCCGGTTGTCCGTGGCCAATTTACAATGCAAAACCTCGGTATTGATAAAAATAAAAGTAAAAATCACTAGAGATTCAGCCGAAGACATGATATCGATAAGAAAATACGAGTACCTAAACAATGAATACAATAAACATGCACAACAATAAGTTTTACACGCTAAACTACTGCAAGTAGTGCAACGCCACAACATAGAATAACGCGATGACAAATATGAGGTAAATCTTGCATCGAAACATGAAAAACCCGTTGGTCAAGCTATATAAAAAATTATTGAATTATTCTGCAATTGGGTTCCCTATTCGGCAGATGTTCTACTGAAATGAGGCTTTGCAATGAGTAGTAGCATGCAACAGCGCAGCAGTAAAAAAATACTTTAAACACAACCAATAAAAAAACGTTGTATGTGTATGCAAAAGTCAAAACAGACGCTGCCAAAAATATCATATTTTTACAAACAAACTGAAGCAAATGATTAAAAAATAAAAAAGCGAAACGATTTTTCATGAAAGTGAGAAAAAACTAAGCATTAGCTGAATTAATTGAAATTTTTGACAAGCTAAACAACAAAGCGAGCATTTGTTTAAGAACGAGGCTGTTGAAAGAAATCCCAAAAAATTGCACAAAGAGAAGAGGCCCAATCGAACCGATTTTCTAAGACCGATCTAGCCTACACTAGGCTTAGATTTTCGTTAAAAATGCCAGTAAAAGACCATGTCCGAGATACGCTACTCACTAGGCCGACAATTAGTAGTATGGTGAAAAAATTGTCTGGATGTATTAAAATATATTATTTTCTCCGCAATTTATTCCGAATTTAAAGTTCAGCAGTTGCGATTATTCGATGGCTGATGAGGCGGCGGCGCCAGGGCCGGCTCAGCCAAGCTGTGGGTGATGTCGAACAGAGACTGCTCGTCGGCAACCAGCTGGCTTTCAAAGAAGCCCGACTCGTGCGGCGGCGGACACGTGGAAGTGAAATTCTCCTCGGTAACTAGCGGCGCCTGGCGATGGCTGCCGCTTCTGAAGCTAGATTCGTCCCGGGTCGTCGATAGGAACGGCTGAGATTCGTCCTCAGATTGGCAGGCGACAGCTTTGCCGGCGTCGGCGCTTCCGGCGGCGGAATTTTTGCACACCGGCGACAGTTCCGACAGGTTGGTGGTGGCGTTGCTGGGGTTGTTGCGCCGGCGGAGGCTCAGGCGGCGCAGCAGGTTCATCAGGGAGGGTATGGTGCCGCCGGAGTTGCCGCTGGACGACTGGAGGCGGTGACGGGACAGGCGGGTGCGCTTGGATTCTTGGTGTGAAGCTTCATGAGCTCAGGCAAGCTGGGGGCCCTGAATGTGCGCATCCACCCACCCTTCACCCACCTATCCACCCACCCTTCACCCACCTATCCACCCACCCTTCACCCACCTATCCACCCACCCTTCCCCCACCTATCCACCCACCCTTCACCCACCTATCCACCCACCCTTCACCCACCTATCCACCCACCCTTCACCCACCTATCCACCCACCCTTCCCCCACCTATCCACCCACTCTTCACCCACCTATCCACCCACTCTTCACCCACCTATCCACCCACCCTTCACCCACCTATCCACCCACCCTTCACCCACCTATCCACCCACCCTTCACCCACCTATCCACCCACCCTTCACCCACCTATCCACCCACCCTTCACCCACCTATCCACCCACCCTTCACCCACCTATCCACCCACCCTTCACCCACCTATCCACCCACCCTTCACCCACCTATCTACCCACCCTTCACCCACCTATCCACCCACCTATCTACCCACCCTTCACCCACCTATCCACCCACCTATCTACCCACCCTTCACCCACCTATCCACCCACCTATCTACCCACCCTTCACCCATTTATCCACCCACCTTCACCCACCCTTCACCCACCCTTCACCCACCTATCCACCCACCCTTCACCCACCTATCCACCCACCCTTCACCCACCTATCTACCCACCCTTCACCCACCTATCCACCCACCTATCTACCCACCCTTCACCCACCTATCCACCCACCTATCTACCCACCCTTCACCCACCTATCCACCCACCTATCTACCCACCCTTCACCCATTTATCCACCCACCTTCACCCACCCTTCACCCACCCTTCACCCACCTATCCACCCACCCAGCCACCCTCCAGACCAAAGCGTCGCCCGTCTCACCTTGTTGTTGCCGCCAGCATTAATCCGCGCCTTCTTGTTGGCGACGCCGGCGGCGTTCTTTGACTGTCCGGAGCTGCCGGTGCCGCTCAGGCGGGCGTGTCGGCGAGTCTGCAGCCAGGCGCGGAGGCACTGCGGCGTGCAGCGGCTCTGCAGGAGGCATTTCTCCCAGCCGTCGCGGATCCTGTCGTGAGCGAATATCTGAGTAAAGAAGATAAAGCAGCCTTGGAGGCCGTTCAACACGGTGAAGGCGTAGTGCAGAGCGACAAACAAGTGAGTCTCGGCGAAGTAGAACAACAAGCCAAGCAGCCAGGTGAGGCCAAGCAGGCCAGCCAAGGTGACAGACAGCTTCACCTGGCGGCGCAGGTAGGGCAGCAGATCCGGCTTCGGGCAGCGGACGGCGTCTCGTTGGGTGAGCTTGACCAGCACAATAACAAAGACTAGCAGATTGGCCAAGCACACCAGCAGCATGGGGCCAAGAAAGGCGTAGTTGGTACCCAACTCTTCCGAGAGCCAGCAGGCCTTGGGCGCCGGTGGCGAGCCCGGGCTGGCCGACAGGTTCGGGGGCTCCAGCTGGATCAGCTGCGGATGCCGCAGGCCGGCGGTGATGGCCACGATTATTGCCGGGGCCGCGTAGCTGAGCAGGCAGTAGTGCCAGAATTTCACCTGCGGGTAGGCGGAACGCTCACAATCACTGACATTTCGCTGCGTCAATTTATCATGTAAACTCACGTCACGTGATTTCAACTAGTCAGCTCTCGAATTAAATTTCGTTCTATTGATACTTGCTGATCGTGTCTAGTCTCAAGCATCTCATCGCATGTTACTTTCTGCCGCATCTAGTGCCACTCCTTTTTTTAATTTAATATCATTCTCTTTTATCGTATCTCATCCCTACGATCGACTCTAATCTAATCTTATCGTGTCTCATCTTGTCTCATGCCTACTCTAATCTCATCTCATGTTGTCTCATGCCTATTCTAATCTCATCTTATCGTGTCTTATTGTGCCTCATCCCTACTCTAATCTCATCTTATCGTGTCTCATGTTGTCTCATGCCTACTCTAATCTTATCTCATCTTGTATCATGCCTACTCTAATCCCATCTTATAGTATCTTATTGTGTCATCCCTACTCTAATCTCATTGTATTGAGTCTCATCTTGTCTTATGCCTACTCTAATATTATCTTATCTTGTCTCATGCCTACTCTAATCTTATCTCATCTTGTCTCATGCCTATTCTAATCTCATCTTATCGTGTCTTATTGTGCCTCATCCCTACTCTAATCTCATCTTATCGTGTCTCATGTTGTCTCATGCCTACTCTAATATTATCTCATCTTGTCTCATGCCTACTCTAATCTCATCTCATCTTGTATCATGCCTACTCTAATCCCTTCTTATAGTATCTTATTGTGTCATCCCTACTCTAATCTCATTGTATTGAGTCTCATCTTGTCTTATGCCTACTCTAATATTATCTTATCTTGTCTCATGCCTACTCTAATCTCATCTCATCTTGTATCATGCCTATTCTAATCTCATCTTATCGTGTCTTATTGTGCCTCATCCCTACTCTAATCTCATCTTATCGTGTCTCATGTTGTCTCATGCCTACTCTAATATTATCTCATCTTGTCTCATGCCTACTCTAATCTCATCTCATCTTGTATCATGCCTACTCTAATCCCTTCTTATAGTATCTTATTGTGTCATCCCTACTCTAATCTCATTGTATTGAGTCTCATCTTGTCTTATGCCTACTCTAATATTATCTTATCTTGTCTCATGCCTACTCTAATCTCATCTCATCTTGTATCATGCCTATTCTAATCTCATCTTATCGTGTCTTATTGTGCCTCATCCCTACTCTAATCTCATCTTATCGTGTCTCATGTTGTCTCATGCCTACTCTAATTTTATCTCATCTTGTCTCATGCCTACTCTAATCTCATCTCATCTTGTCTCATGCCTATTCTAATCTCATCTTATCGTGTCTTATTGTGCCTCATCCCTACTCTAATCTCATCTTATCGTGTCTCATGTTGTCTCATGCCTACTCTAATCTTATCTCATCTTGTCTCATGCCTACTCTAATCTCATCTCATCTTGTATCATGCCTACTCTAATCCCATCTTATAGTATCTTATTGTGTCATCCCTACTCTAATCTCATTGTATTGAGTCTCATCTTGTCTTATGCCTACTCTAATATTATCTCATCTTGTCTCATGCCTACTCTAATCTCATCTCATCTTGTATCATGCCTACTCTAATCCCATCTTATAGTATCTTATTGTGTCATCCCTACTCTAATCTCATTGTATTGAGTCTCATCTTGTCTTATGCCTACTCTAATATTATCTCATCTTGTCTCATGCCTACTCTAATCTCATCTCATCTTGTATCATGCCTACTCTAATCCCATCTTATAGTATCTTATTGTGTCATCCCTACTCTAATCTCATTGTATTGAGTCTCATCTTGTCTTATGCCTACTCTAATATTATCTCATCTTGTCTCATGCCTACTCTAATCTCATCTCATCGTGTCTCATCTCGTCTCATGCCTACTCTAATCTCATCTCATCTCATCTGATCTTGTCTAATGTAGCCTACCATAATCTTATCTGATATTGTTTTATACTCGTATTGTGATATCCCCACCTTGATTTCACATGATTCTTTTATTTTAAAAAATGAGCAAAACAACGGCCGCGCACCTTGGCAAAGGCGGAGTCCACGCCGGGCAGCACAATAATAAGACTCTTGGCGTACATGAGGCCCTCGCACAGCAGCCAGCAGAAGACGCACAGCAGGGCGTACAGAGTGAGGCCGGACAGCAGCCGGCAGCCCAGATGGCCCAGAACGGCAGGCGGATTGAATCCCAGCAGGTAGAAGGCGTGGGCGAGCAGCAGGGCGAAGCACAGGCTGTGATGCACCCGGTGCAGCGTGACGACGGACTTGTCGGCCAGCGGGCCTCTCAGCTTGATCGCCAGGTAGGTGACGTTAGTAACCAGCAGGCAGACGATGGAGGCGCCCAGGCAGACGTAGGTGAGGGCGCGCAGAGCCGCCGAGTGCAGGCGCCACAGTCGGTGGGTCTCGGGCGCCAGCCACTGAGTGCCGGGCAGCACAAGGGCGGCGAAGCTGGTCAGGTGCTCGCAGCTGCAGGCGGTGGTGCGGCTGTCGGACAGTTCGGCCACCGGCCGGCAGCCCCGATCCGACAGCGAATTGTCGGCTTCTAGGAAGACGCAGCGACGCTTGGCTGAGCCGACCGCGGCGTCGTCCAGATGCGGCAGCAGCAGCAGGACTCGGACCGGATCGTCTAGCGGCTTGAAGTCGGCGCGGCCAGCGGAGTACAGGGTGGCCTGCACGATTCGCGACGCTACAGGCTGCTGGGCGTTGCTAAGGCGTTGAATCACTAACGGCAGATTGACAACGCTAGTAACCATGGAAACGGGAGAGGCCGACGAGGACGGATTTAACAAGTCGACTTTGACGGCGGCGGAGTCGGCTTGCATCAGGGCCGAGCCGGCGCGCATCTGGCGGACCGACATGGCTGCGGGAGGGGAGGGCGCCGACGCGGTGACGACTATAAATCGTTAATTTAAACCGCTAAAAAAATTAAGTCGTTAAGTACAGCGATAGTTATTAATCGTTAATTTCTTGTCAGACAAGGACGAGAATATTTTTAATTCAAAGTTAATTTAAACAACTAAATTCCCAAATCGCTAATTTAAACCGCTAAATTCCTCTTCGCTAACCTAAACCGCTAAATTCCTAATCGCTAATCTTAACCGCTAATTTCCTAATCGCTAATTTAAACCACTAAATTCCTAATCGCTAATTTTAACCGCTAAATTCCTAATCGCTAATTTAAAGCGCTAAATTCCTAATCGCTAATTTAAACCGCTAGATTTCTAATCGCTAATTTAAACCGCTAAATTCCTAATCGTAATTTAAAGCGCTTAAAAGCTACTTAATTAAATTAAACGTTTTTATTGATCGTTGAATTCTCTCCACATAGAAAAACGCTTATTCAAACAGCTTATTTTATTTAAACTGCTTAATATTCTTCTGCTTAATTTTATTCGCAGAAATCAACGATTTTAGTTTAATATCATTTATCATTAACTTAAATTGGAAGTTGCATTTTAAATATATAAAATTTAACGTTGTTTATCATTAACTTATTTTTTAGATACGAAAAGCTTGTTAAACAATTGTACCTATTTTAAACGGTTCAATTTCTGGCACTTCTGTATTTTTGGTGTGAAAAATTAAACTTTAAATCCATAGCAAAGTTTTAAAATAATTTAATGCCCCTGAACAAGATAGAATAGCTACAAACACACACACACACACACACACACACATACACACACACAAGCACAGCCTATGCACCAAATGTAAACACAAAGGACGCAAAACATGGCCTCTAATCACTGTTTATCGCCAAGTTTCCGCAGACTAATATTCGAACTTCAATGCTGGAAGGCGGCTTTCACTTTGATCCTTTTATCAACTATTCAAAGAATCATAAAAACGCTACGCACAGCATAAAAAAATGACAGACAACTTTCAATCGTAAAACGAATATTTCACATAAGCTGGTAAAAGCTAGCAGCTTTTTACAAAATCTGCATTCCTCATTACAAGATTCGCATTCCTCATTACAAGATTCGCATTCCTCATTAAAAGATCGGCACTCCTCATTACAAGATTCGCATTCCTCATTACAAAATCTGCACTCCTCATTACAAGACTCGCATTCCTCATTACAAGATCGGCACTCCTCATTACAAGATCGGCATTCCTCACTACAAGATCGGCACTCCTCATTACACGATCTGCATTCCTCATTACAAGATCTGCAGTCGTCATTGCAAGATCGGCATTCCTTATTACAAGATCGGCACTCCTCATTACACGATCTGCATTCCTCATTACAAGATCTGCAGTCGTCATTGCAAGATCGGCATTCCTCATTACAAGATCGGCACTCCTCATTACAAGATCTGCATTTCCCATTACAAGATCGGCATTCCTCATTACACGATCGACATTCCTCACTACAAGATCTGCATTTCCCATTACAAGATCTGCAGTCCTCATTACAAGATCTGCAGTCCTCATTACAAGATCTGCAGTCCTCATTACAAGATCTGCAGTCCTCATTACAAGATCTGCATTCCTCATTGCAAGATCTGCATTTCCCATTACAAGATCTGCAGTCCTCATTACAAGATCTGCAGTCCTCATTACAAGATCTGCATTCCTCATTGCAAGATCTGCATTTCCCATTACAAGATCTGCAGTCCTCATTACAAGATCTGCAGTCCTCATTACAAGATCTGCAGTCCTCATTACAAGATCTGCAGTCCTCATTACACGATCTGCATTCCTCATTACAAGATCTGCATAACAATCGCGTGGCTCACCGATGGCGCCGGTGCTGACGTTGACATCGGAGCCGGCAAGCTGCAGCCCCCGGCCCAGACTGTCCAGAGTTCTAATCAGCGCCCCAGCCGCTTGCGCCAATTTTCGTTGGTCGGCGCCATCAGCTGCCGCACCTTCGACAGCTTTGTCGGGCATGGTCCAGACGTCCTTGGACCCGAAGGCGGTGACCCCGGCGAGCAGGTCGCCAACAGTCTGACGTAGCCGGTCAACGTCCAGCGCGGAGGCGTTGGCGCAGGCCGCCGAGGCCTCGAGTTCCAGCAGGCTGGCGAAGCCGGACGCCTGGCTGGTGCTGTTGAACTGACGGGCCTGGGCAAATCGGCTCAGCACTTGCGCTTTCACAGAGGAGTTTCGAGTTTCAGCCAGCTGCGGATCGAATAGAAGAGTTGGCGGAGGAGATGTTGACATGCTTGTAGGTAGAATACAATTTGCATGCATAAGATTCAGCATCACTAGGAAATCAATCTTAAAAGGAATTTTAGCCGTCATTAATAAAGAGTTTGTAGCTTAAGGTAATATGCCGATGCTTAGCTTGAAGTCATGTACATGGTCTTAGCCCCAAGGAACGTAGAAAAGTATAGTTGGTACGCCCAAAAAGAATGTACAATGCTTAGACCAAAAGGAACGTACATTTGTTAAACTTGAAAGCAATGTACATTTGCTTAGCCCAAAGGGAACGTACCTATGATAAGCTTGAAAGCAATGTACATTTGCGTAGCTCAAAAGGGATGTAAATTTGCTAAGCTTTAAAACAATGTACACTGCTTAGCCCAATGGGAACGTACATTGGCTAAACTTGAATGCGACGTACATTGGCTTAGACCAAAATGAACGTACATTTGCTAAGCTTTGAAACAATGTACACTGCTTAGCCCAAAGGAACGTACATTTGCTAAGCTTTAAAACAATGTACACTGCTTAGCCCAAAGGAACGTCCATTTGCTAAGCTTTAAAACAATGTACACTGCTTAGCCCAAAGGAACGTACATTTGCTAAGCTTTAAAACAATGTACACTGCTTAGCCCAAAGGAACGTACATTTGCTAAGCTTTAAAACAATGTACACTGCTTAGCCCAAAGGAACGTCCATTTGCTAAGCTTTAAAACAATGTACACTGCTTAGCCCAAAGGAACGTACATTTGCTAAGCTTTAAAACAATGTACACTGCTTAGCCCAAAGGAACGTACATTTGCTAAGCTTTAAAACAATGTACACTGCTTAGCCCAAAGGAACGTACATTTGCTAAGCTTTAAAACAATGTACACTGCTTAGCCCAAAGGAACGTACATTTGCTAAGCTTTAAAACAATGTACACTGCTTAGCCCAAAGGAACGTACATTTGCTAAGCTTTAAAACAATGTACACTGCTTAGCCCAAAGGAACGTACATTTGCTAAGCTTTAAAACAATGTACACTGCTTAGCCCAAAGGAACGTACATTTGCTAAGCTGAAAAGTAATATGCTTTTACCGGTAAAATTAACTTTCAACAGCCAAAAGCTGCTTCTATTAAAAATGAAAAATCCCACCCTAAACAAAAATAATCCGCGGAACACAAGCCCGAGAAACAGCTATCAATTAGTAGCAAACTGATGACCAGCTGCTGATCCTTCCAACTACGTTCAATAGGCGGCTGTCAAAACAAAGGATTTTAAATTCGGTAGAAAATTCTTCAATAAAAACCTACTTTACTGAAAAAATATCCTTGTGGATTAGATCTGCAATTCTCTGGCCAGAAAATCCCCACACAGGGCAGGTGCGGCCTAGGTACAGGCACCATCAGCAATCGCGCCCGGGGTATTCGCTGCTGTTTTATAAATCAGAATTAATTGGCGAGGCAACAATGGGCCGCATTCCAGAAGCGATTCTTCCCAATTGGGGAAGCGATATCTGCAGAGGTGAGGAAAATAAAAATTCCTGCGCACTAAATGCGGGTCATGCGTAGCTGAAATCCCAGTTAGCTGTCAGATGCCCGTCTAAGTTTCCCATAGCTAGATTATGAAGGCAGTTTGGTAGCCGCAGGCTGCAGACAGAAACGAACAAGCTCTTCCTCTCGGGTTATAACCGGGGCATGATAAATAGGTTTTACGTAAAATCCCAGTTATAAAGCAAAAAATAGCAACAGAAAACAGATTCGCACTTTCCCTTTCACAGGAATGTATTGCGTAGTGAATAGGTGCACAAAGCTTGCATTTAGTACCTAAAAGCGTCAGCGGTCATACAATATTTTCGCACACCAAGACAGAAATAGCTGCACTGCCCTAAAAAGGGCCGTTTTTGACAAACAACAACAAATCCAAGATTTTATTTGTCAGTCTCCAGGGATCATTAGGAAAAAGAAACTCTGTGACCTCACAGACAGATCCGTAAGCAGATAATGACATCGCAACGGGCAAAGCTATATTTATCTTTAGCCATAAATGCATTGCCTGCACAAACTAACTAAGATGAAATGCGCACGCTCGGTAGTTTAAATCTGAAATACGATACGAACCAATCTCCGGCCGAAGTCGAAGCTTCATTGCCGCCAGCCCGAAAGTTCAAAATTGGCAGTGTCCGTAGAACTGCCCTGCGTCCAGCTAAACACGCGACTAAGTGGGCGAAGCTCTTGTAGGGGCGCCATAAAGATACGCAGCCATCCATGCCATAAGCAGTTCTATGGAGCGACTGGTTATAAGTGTCGTCCCATGCCTGAACCGAATTTCCCAAAAACAACTTTGGACCCCGCCGCTTTGATTCCATGCGTACCTAGA